>JAIWNI010000320.1:0-11485 GCA_025331435.1 Choanephora cucurbitarum
TGTCCAGCTCTTGTTCTTCTTATGAGAGAAGGTAAAACAAATCATACCGGTAGATCAGAATATGCTGCAACTATCCGCCATAAGGATTACAAGATTTGTGCTTTCGGTGCTCTAGCCTTTTATTTCTTTTACCGTTGGCAAATAATGAACGAAGACTTTCCTGACCTGTCAAGAAACGAACTCTGGTTTGACATCAAGGTGCTTAAAGGGAACAAAGGCAGCACAAATGAGATTGATTATTCAACTCAATACAAGTCAGTTTGCAAGGCCTTCGACGCCTGTGGTATCAACAGTCAGAAGAAGACACATGCTGGACGAGGTTGTGGTGCCCGACATGCGGAAATTGCTGGTGCAAGCGAAGACCAGTTGAGAAGACATGGAAGATGGAATGCCCAGAGTATGGAAAACAACTATTTGACAAGCCTGCCTAGACAGTCCATTCGAGTCATCAATGGTTTTCCTGCTGCTGGTGGACAATTCTGGTTGCCAAGAGCGTCAGTCACTCCTTCCGAAGATTTGCAAACGAAGGTCTTTCCACTTGTAGATCAGATCTTGTCAAGAGTTGAATCTGGATTTACAGAAGGTTCCGAAGAGCTCTCTTCTTCAGCATACCCCAAAACCATCTGCGGTCAAGGCTTTCTCTTGCTTCTGAAAAAACTAAGAGTGATCTTTTTACAAGATTCGGTTTTTCTGAAGATTGACTACCCAACGCATCCTTTGTTTCAAAACCCTCTATTCAGCGATCCTCTCTTCCTGGAATTTGAAGCTTTGCTGCTCACTACCTGCCGCGAACAAGATTCCCCTCAAGAGATGAAGTTGAAGGAGATAGTTCCTGAGATTGAAGTTGTGCTGAACAACATGAACATGAAGTTGGACTCAGTGTCAACAATTGTTAACCACATGAATTCTCAAGCAACCAGGTCGATAATCAATAACAGCAGTACTTTCAACGACAACAATTTAGCAGCAATCAACGCTTCGATGCGAAACATTGCAACAAATTTCAACCAGTTGAAGTCTGCATGTGCATATTTTGTGAACGGCTCTCCCAGGGTCGATGGTGAACCGGAAGCAGAAGATGAAGAAGAACAGCTGGTAACTGACCTCAACAATGGCTTTACCGGTGAACATAGTTCAACTCCTGTGGCCAGCACTGCCAATGCAGAGCTAGTCAAGTACTCAATGAAGCGTTGGGTCAAAACAGTACCCGATCTTTGGCTGGAGTTCACTGTGGGGCTAGAAGGAACTCCTTCTATTGATGAACTCAATAGACTTTATAAGGCCAGTTGGAGAAGAGATGAAAAGGGTAAAAAATATTTTTGATTGAACTTTATTTCTGCAAATTCTAACATGATTTAATCTTTAGAACGCAAGATGTATTCAAGACGCATCACAATTATCAACAAGATTAGACAGCTAGTTAGTGAGGGTATGACAGAAGAAGATGCAGTAAAGCAACTAGAGGCAAAACGAGTATCAGAAAAGCTTTCTCTCAATAAGCTCCATGATGCTTTAAAATAATTCCTTTCTTTTTTCTACATTTTTTATCTTCTCTTTTTCATCTTCTTTTTTTTTCTTTATCAATATGTCTTTTTGACACTTTAAATCAATAAATCTCTTTATAGTCAAAAATAGTACCATTGTTCAGGTACAAAGGCAATACTATCTTTTTAAAAATGCTGGTTTACATTGACATGTCTTCAACGCATGAATTATGATTTTGAGAAGGCAATAAGATTCCGGTCCGAAACAACTTTACTTACATAATAAGATAGGTATTGTGACAAAAGGTAAGATACCTATGCCACAATACTTTTTTTACTAGTAAAAAAGTCTGATACCGATGAAATACCCAAAAAAAATTGTGACAAAAAAATTCGTTACACAGTGCTAAATTTCTGTGACAAAATAATTTTTTGTGACCCAAGGTCCTGATACATAATCTTGTCTATATTGGATGATTTGGTACTACACTGAGGGTGTTCGTCATTATTTGATTGAAAAAAAAACCCTAAATCTAAAGTGAAAGCACAAAGACTTTAAATATGTTCCTGAGAAAAGCGATCTATATTCTCTATCTGTTTCCACCTTGTTGGTACCGTAAATAGCCACACATCTACTTGTATAACGTGCTTACTTTAAAAGTTGTTCCGTTCATTTTAATATCAATTTAAAAACTTTTTTCTTTTGTCTATTATCAAAATGAGTCAAGCAACACAAACCTACTTAGAAACCTTCAACGTTATTGTTAACAAGGAGTACAGTAACAAAAGCGATATTTACGATGCTATTAGACAACTTGGAAAGGAGCATAATGTGATTATGAGTATCAAGTCTTCCAAGCCCACTTCAATCAATTATGTTTGCATAAAGCGCATTAGATCAGACAGAGAAGATGCTTCCAAAAACACCAAAAGTAAGAAGATGCTTTGTGGTGCGTTTGTCAATTTTAGATTTGATGCACTCTTTCAAAAATGGACTGCAGTCTCTCATTAGGACCACCACAACCATGACATCCCGAAAAACCCTGCAGAGTACAGCATGAACAGAAAGATGCCTGTTGAATTGGAAGAAAGAATCTTCAGATATTTCCAGGAAGGTCTTAATGCTGAACATGTTCTCCGCCAACTGGTAGCTGACAAAGTCTTGAATGTCACAAAAAAAGATTTAGAGAATCTTCAGTACCGATTCTTTAGCACCCAACGCGAAAAAATGGTGTATGAATATGTCATTGGCTTGCAAAACAAGGGGTATGAAGTTTTCTACACCCTTGATAGCGACAGAAGAGTCAATGCCGTTTTCTTTTCATCGAAATCTAGCATTGAGCGTGCTAGACTTATGCCCGAAAACTTAGTGATTGATGCAACCTATAATATAAATGCTCATAGACTAGCATTCATCAACATTGTTGGTACAAGTAGTGTCGAAGGTACCAAACCTAACACTCTTGTAACCTTCGAATTTGCAGGTGCTTTCATAAGCGAAGAAGGCTTCAGCCAATACCAGTGGGTCCTTCGTTGCTTAAAAGAACCAATCTGGTCGCAATCGGCCAAAGAAAGCCATTCCGATCCTTTGACCATAACTACAGACAATGAGCAAGCACTCAGGAACGCCATTGCTGATGTTTTTCCATCCGCACAACACGTTTTATGTTATGTTCACATGCAGAAACGATTTGAAGTGAAGCTCATGGAATGCATAACAGAAAAAGACAAGGACAGAAGGGACGTTATTTGGCAAGAAATCCAGAAGAGATTTCAGGTAATTGCTCTTAAAGCAATTACAAGGAAAGAAATGAATGTTGCTGTTCTGAATTTGAAGAATTTGTTTCTTGATGAGCCTGACATTTTTCCTGAAAGTGTCAAGGTAAGCAGATAAGAGAAAAATCAACTCTTTCTAAACTATTAAATTTAGCAAAATATTGAAGTTCAAGCTGATGGTACGCTTTTGCCTATAAGCTATGTTAGTGAAGAAGGCAAAAAGAGAGCTGTTGTGTTTATTGAGAGGTAAGTATACTATTCGTCAAATCGCAATTACTTAGCATTACATTTTAGCAAAATGGAAGAGGTAGAAAAATGGACAGCCTTTCATACTTATAAACTGCCTCACATGGGAAATCGCTATTCCAACAGAGTAGAAAGTAGCCATTCTTCTCTGAAAAGCCATCTGAAATCATCCTCTGGTACTATAGTCATGACCACAGAAAAAAATAGACCAATGGTACAAAAAGAGAGTAAGTGCCTGTTGTATTCAATGATATCTATTTAGATTAACACGATGCTCTGAATTGATAAGGAAAATGAATTGGAACGTAAGAAGAGTGGCGAAAAGCTGTCATACCGCAGTATTTATGTTCATGATCAAGACCTCTTTGAAATGATTCGCCCTCTTTTCACGACAGTTTATTCCTTTGCAGTAAACAAAATCTTCCAGGAGCTCCTCAAGATACGTTCTGCTGAAGGAGCTACTTTCTACGAAGCCTGTCTGTGTTCAATTAGACTTCAATACAACCTTCCATGTAAACACATGTTAAGCTTGGAGTCTAGCACAATCCCTCTTAGCATAATCCCACGTAGATGGAGATTCGAACCCAACGATAACGAAGAGGGTAAGCGCAATTTGTTTTCATATGCAGACAACTAATTTTTTTTAGGTTGCTTTGAAGATAAAATCGAAGAGAGCGAGGCAAATGCAGTTAGAGAAGATAAGGATCATATTATTTGCACTGATAGATATAGTAAGTCAAGACTAATGTAACAGATAGAAATCTAGATTAATGAGATGTTACATAGATGTGAAAGAAGCTGAAGAAGAAGTTTGGGAGATTGAGGATGAGGATGATGATAACTGTACAGTTATCGACGCTACTGGGGACGTCCCTCACGTCATACGCCAATCAGATGAAGATGCATCAACGAGTGCTCAACTTTTGGATGATGCTCGTATTCTGAATGTGGCCACCAAGCTTGTCGAACTGTACAAATTGCTCGATTCAAAACAATACAAAAAGAACTTGATCGATTCTATTGAGAAAGTTTTAATCAAGACAGAGGAGAATAGAATTGAGAACGCCTTGCCTCCTAAACCCGAACAAATACAAAAGGACGCCCAAAAAATGTAAAGCGCAACAAAACTTATTATGAGTATACATTAGAAAAAGAAAAAGAAGATGTGAAAGAAGCAGTGTCGCAGAAGAAGAAAGAGACAATCGAAAAAACTAAAAGTAAGCTTTACAATACAAGAGCTTATATCACAGATAACTAACATCTGCACTCACAGCGGAACTCATAATTAGAAAAAGAAAACCAGGCCATGTTGCCTATGGAAAGAGTGATTTTGTATTTGATATACATCACAGGCCCAACAAAAGAGCAAGAGGCAGCATTAGTTCAACAATCCGCAGTATACTCAGTGCTTCAATTAATGAATCTGAAATTACAGGATATCTTGATCCAAAGGCAGATGGTAATTGTGGTTCTATAGCAGTTGCTTTCTTGATTGACAGAAACAATTCAAATTACCAAGATGAGGACCAATACCTGGAAGTCAGAAGAAAGATGCTTCAAACTTACAAGAATATCAAACCATTGTACGAGAAGCATTTCCCTGCTTTTCAAGTCGAAAGATTGGGCAAAGTCATCGAAAATGGATTGGAAAAAGGAGATATAGCCGAATGGTTTTATGGCCCTGACTGTGGACAGCTTGTAGCTGACACATATGGTATTCCTGTTTGTTTATATCCTTCTGCTGAGTCAGAGCTTCCTGGTATAAACCCACCCTTAACATTTCTTCCTCTCAACTTACCAAAATCCAAGTCAAAGCCCGTTGCTATCCATATTCAAAACGGTCATAATCTACACTGGTATGCTATCAGTCAGGTGTCAATCAAAGCAATCTTCCTTCTGTTTATCATTATTTCTTTACGATTGATGGAAAAATAGAAGAGTACAACAATTTTTGGAACAAATAGCGTCAATTTTCAAAGAGAAAAAGTTTCAAAACATCGCCTGAAATCATAACTTTAGAATAAACAATATATTTACATCTTCATCAACAGCGAGAATAGAGCGGACGGAGTGTTGGAGTAGACAGCAGAAAGGGGGGGAGATTATTACTATCATGGCGAGGAAATTAGGTAGGGTGTCCGAAGGGAGTAGACAAATCATTGCCCAAATAAGGAAAGGGGTGTCTGAAGGGAGTGGACATTGAAGTGGACGTAGTGCCACCTAGGATGCACATACCCCACGGTATTCTAACGCAGATTTAAGCTGACAAGAATTCAAAATAAGCCGATAGAATAACGATGGCAAGCGCCCTCCAGCCGCCCTCCAGCATAGCTTCCTTTTTCTTCTCCGTCATGAATATCTCCAACAAACTCTACCATCCTCTCTCATCTCATTGGATCTTAGCTTGTTACAAATAAAGAAAGCGTGTTATTTACAAAGAAATGTTTTTTTATTCTTTTTCTCTGATACCATTTTTTTTATTTGCTCAGCATAGAATGCTACTATCAGATTTTTTTTTATACTAAAAGTCTTCTTATTCCTTTTATTATTGCCACACGCTTTAGTTTGAACAATCTCAATATATAGCACCAGAATTTTGCGGAACTTGTTTTTGGCGAAACATCTATTATATTAAAAAGATAAAATCGTAAAACCTCAAATAGGAAGGTGTGACTGTCTCTATTTTTTGACCTTGATTTTACCTGACAATAAATGGTTACAGGAACAACAATTACCCCAACCTCTGCTACCGCAAAACTTATCAAAGATGCAAAATTAATCTTATGGGATAAAGCATCCATAATTAGCAAAGACATTTTGGAGACTGTAGATAGGTCATTGAAAGACATATGCAAACAAATCAATCCTGCACTTAAAAATGCTCCCTTTGGTGGTCGTGTAATTGTTTTTGGTGGCGATTTTAAACAGGTCTTACCTGTCATCCCCAAAGCATCAAGAGCTGATATCGTAGCACAATGCATAAACCGATCATTTTTGTGGAAACACTTTGATCGAATGCAACTACGTATCAATATGTGTGTTCAGGCATCTCTTGAATTAGGCAACACCGAACAAGCTACAATGCTGAAGAATTTCTCTGACTATCTGTAGACAGTAGGAGATGGTTCCATTCCATCATTGAATCCAGAAGGTGCCATTCAGTTAGATCAAAGCATGATAATCAACGGCAGCAATGTTCTAAGATTAGCTAATACTGTTTTTCACCACTTCCAAAATACAGCATATTTGCATGACAAGAACAAATTTCTCACCAGTCGTGCAATTCTTACTTCTTTGAACAGTGATGTTAACAGGATTAATGAAAGCTCGCTAAATCAATTTGAAGGCGATTATCATACTCTGTTAAGCTCTGATAAACTTTGCAAAGCAAATGGAATTGATATGCTCAGATATCCATTCGAGCTACTTAAGAATATTGAATCTGGAAGCCTCCCTCCACACTCTCTTAAGTTTAAGATGGGATGCCTAATAATGTTGTTACGAAATTTAAACCCGTCTAAAGGCTTAGTCAACGGTACGAGATTGATATGTTTGTCCATTAACACCAAGGTAATATAAGCTGAAATTGCTACCGGTAGCCATGCAGGTGATATAGTCGTAGTTCCTGGAATTCCTATCGAATCCCAGCCTGAGCAAATCGGCATTCATTTTCAACGTCTTCAATTCCCTGTACGATTAGCCTTTGCATTGACAATTAACAAATCTCAAGGTCAGACTTTAGATTTTGCTGGGCTATACCTGCCATCTCCTGTTTTTTTCACATGGACAACTTTATGTAGCAATGTCCCGTATTCGAAGCCCCCAATCCATGAAAATAATGATTGATCATCAATATAGAAGACAGATAACAAACGCAACAAGCAACATAGCTTACAAGAAAGTGTTTGACTATTAATAACTTTTGCCTAATAAACATATATCTTATCAACTCAGTCTCATATATCATTTTTAGATCAACACTGTCGGAATAGCTTGATTCATAAAAGCTGCCCCGGGACCCGTGTTTTTTTTTACCAAAGCAAAGGTTTAAAATACACGAAGCGCAGCGTAGGGGCTATTTTATACCGTCGTGAAGGTTCAAAAAAAATTTGGGTGGGGCCCCCCACATTGTCATGCTATTCGGATTAGCCAAAACAGCCCACTGCGAAGTGCAAGCCGGTTTCAACAGCGAAGCGGGCAAACCTTAATGAAGGTCGATAAAATTTACCAATGCGCAGCGAAGGTCAAAATTTTATCACTGCAATGGCGGTTTGACTTGAAACAGGCTTGTATTTTTTAAAGAATGTAACCAAAATAAATTAACCTTTTTCTCACTTCTAAAGTATAAAATGAATACCGACAACATCCAACTTTTACCTTCTGACGAGTTGCTCTAACAAAGACCTCATTTGAAGGAGCATTTAGATGATTTGGAGCGCATGCAAAACAGATATCTGCAGGAGCATTTTGAAAAAAATGAGAACGAAGTTCAACTTTTTGGTGCTGGCCGACTAGGTTTTCGCCACCTAGACGTTCTTCGCTCCCATATCACGCATCTCCCTGTCAAGCGTAAAAGAAGCGTTTGGTTGCAACCCCTTTATAACATGGCTGTCCAAAGGGGGTTGTCTTTTGCGAATAATGACGATCTTCCGGTCATAAGATCGGCTTATGAGGAGATCGTGAGAGATCCTTCCCTCTTGCAAGCTCTCATCGACTAAAGAGATGCTTACGACTCAGAGGTGAAAGACAGCGTAACTGCGAAGAAGGTGGTACTGGAGAAATCATTGGGCCAGCTGAAAAAAAATACTGCGACTGGCTGCACTCTGAATTTGATGTTCACTTGGTACATGTTTTTGCCATAGACTCTATTAGAGCCAACAGTTCTGCGGACTTCGTCTGTAATTCAGGTATTGTTTAGCCACTTATATGCTGTTTTTGTTCTGACAGTTTTTAGTTTAGGTGTAGGTCAGCGGTTCAATCAGTTCTTCACGGCAAGCACAGGGCTCACACCAGAGCGTTACATGAGATACCTGGTTTCTTCGTGTGGGCCCAACATCAAGGCTCGATTGCAAGGCTTACCTTCTGCTTCTTTTATTCCTGGTTTTGCTTCTTCTGTTTCCTTTTCCGCTTCTTCTATTCTTGTTTCTGTTCTTTCTACCGAAACAGAACACACTTACAAGGAAAAGAGGAGGGTCCATGTGAAAGCAATCCGCGAAATAGTCCATAGAATGCTGAGTAAGTAACATATGTTTCTTTTTGCTAATTGAATTGATCTAACACAATGTCTTATAAATGAAGCTGATTGCAGGACGCATAGGTTGGTATCTTGGGATGATCTGTTAAGTGGAGAAGCTGGTAGATTGCAGCTAAGAAACTGGCCGCGCTGTGACAGCGATACCTCAAAGAAAGGGAAGTATCAACTTCAAAACTTGAATGTTGTCGTATTTGGGCATGCATTCAAACAAGAAAATATAAAATTTGGAAATTCAATTAATCATCTCAAGAAAAGATAAATGTTATTTTGACAGATAATGTCAAAATAACAATAAACCAAACAATGTTTATAAAGTTGGCAACCTAAAATTACACTAAATGTTACCAAAGGGAAGACGGAAATTAAGCATATAGCAAGTGCTGGCTAAAAAGCGATGAAATGATATATAAGGCATTCAATGTGCGTAGCTAACACATTAAAAGCATGATCAGACTTATATTCATGGATTCTCCTTTTTCTCCAATACTGAAAATAGCTATATGACATGGTACATTATTATAACAGGATGGTTGCATAGGCCTTATAAAATCAAGGTAGCAGCATCTAACAATACAAGCAATGATTCTAGAGATTTCACTATCAGAAAAGACTAAATCATTACTTGGATAAAGATAGTTCTGAGACATACACACAAAGGGCTTGTCTAGAGTGCCTTTAGACTATAACCGTCCCATATTTTAAAAGAGGAACTTTCGAGGCCTCAAATTCGCCGCTTTAAAACAGTCGGTGATTACAAACAACAAACAGCGATCCTTTTTATTTAATTGATACGTCTATGACTTTTATACACTTTTGAAAATTTTTTGACAATCTCATTTGTTTCAATGGCATCGTGACCTTTGCTATAAGCTTCAATATACCTGAATGCGAATAGTCAGAGTACCATTTCTTTTTTGATTGTCGTCTAAGAGCGAATCTATGTTATCTTTTAGACTCTCGAACTTAAAATCACACATTAAGCGTGCTATTCTTTTAGATTCGCCCCAATGACGCTCTATCCAGTTAGTTTTACAGTGATTTTTTGGATAAAGAGTCATCAAGTGTCCTGCATTTACTAAAGATTTTTCGAGTATCACACCCAAAGACTTTTGACCTGTTTATAGTAATTTTTTCCCTCAAACCTTAAATACTTGAGGTTCATTGGCTGAATTTAAGTTCAAACCTAAATACATGAATTAAGACAGCGAAAAATAGAATTAGGAGCGTACAAGGTTCGAAAGAGGCGAGTTTATTGGCTGCAAAAAAAAATAAAATGAATTTAGGACTCAGTGTCAGACAAAAAGTACAAAAAAGTCGCTAGAGTATTACAAATGAACAAGGGGGGTGAGGTTGAGTGGGGGGGATAAAGGAAATGAGGGGGGGGGAGACTTTACTGGGTAGTGATTGGCTAAATAGCTAACTGGCGCAAGTTGAAAATAAGAAAAAAAGACTTAGAAAAATATTTTTATTTTTCAACAAGTGCTTTCTCTTCAACTACTGCGAAATTTTTTCCCTTCTCTCTCTTTTACATACTCAAGCTGGTTTGTTTCATCTAATGACTTCTGCTTCATGACATCTTAAGGTAAAGTTTACTAGACACAGCTGCATAAAACCATTTACTTACTAAGGCTTTCTAGACCTTCTCTAGGCTTGCTTATTATCATTCCATCTGTTTGTAAAGGTAAGATGTGCAATTATAAAAACGCGATGAAGACTTATGAAACTAACACTAGTTTTGGTTTCTAGATACTCACAAATGTGTCTCTCACTTGGCTCTTCTACTGCATGCCTTTCATGCTTACTGAGCAAATAGGAGATTGTTTGGTTCTTCAAGTCAGGTAAGGCTATTACGTGGCCCTTCATAGGGCAGGGGGTACTTGGCGTATGACTTTTTTTCGAAATAAAGCAATATTTTTATAAGCCACATATATTTGCAATGAGCGAGGATTCCAAAATGGAAACGGGGGGATGCTCAAAATAAAATGGGGGGACCCTCAAAATGAGGAGGGGAGTCTCCTCTCTGACATTCTATAAAAGGCAACGTGTAACCTCAAAAAGTCGCCTTTAATAGTTAGTACAAAAAATACGGATTGGGATTCAAATCTCGGAAAAAAATCTTTGGGTGTGATGGATTTCTGTTCTTGGAAGTCCTCTTGTTGCGAAATCAACTGCTCCGAACAACATCTATCGCCGCTATGTACTTTACAACATCTAAGAAGCTTCGTATCTTTCTTCACCAAGCCTCTCTCCAACAAGATTTGAAATGTACCCTTAAAATGCTCTACCTATATGCGTATCAATTTAGTATTTAAAAGCAACATCACTTTAGCTTATCACTTACAGGCTCAGGAAATTCTAATCTCAAAGCATTTTCAGAAGTGTATTTCTTTCTTGGTCCCACTTGAGCTTTGAGCTTACTAAATTCAGATCGAAATTTTCTAAAGTAAATTCTTCGCACGAAATACATTTCTTGCGTCTTAAGTTCACCTGTTTTAAGATCCCTAAAGTATCCATTACGGAAGCGAAAAGGACCAGAAGGATTACACTGAACTTCTCCAGAAGTCATGCAACTTGCAACCAGAGCATCACTAGCAACCGCACGATGGTTTTGACTCTGGTCAAAAGCAAAAAGCCCAATGCAGTTTGGATGTAGCAAATCAAAGAGAGGTAAAACATCATTTTTCAATTGATTGTTTAAATCCTCACAAGTCCACCATTCATCACA
>JAIWNI010000321.1:0-11417 GCA_025331435.1 Choanephora cucurbitarum
TGGTTTTCCGGGCTGAAGGTGTTCCCGATCGTAGTAGACGCTATAATCGTCCAACTCATGGATCTGAAATAGCCGCTATTGTAGTTGGTGGTGAAAACGATGATGACACTCCTAACTCAAGAGACATTGTTGTTCGTTATCAAGACAATTCACTTACTCGAGTTAATGAGACCAATCAGTTTTATGAACCATTACACTATGTCCTTTGTTTCCTTCCGGTGAACCTGGCTGGAGTATTGATACAAAAAGCATGTCTGGCAATCATAAAATAACTGTTATGGAACTCACAGCTTTCGATTAATGTATCGACCAAACGACAACCATCTCTTGCACTCCTTTGGCAATCTATTTCAACAGTATATTGTTGATGACTACGCTAAAATGGAACAAAACCGATTGTCCTACATTCGTTTGAACCAGAAAAAGCTAAGATGTGAAGCCTATCAAGGTCTGCAAGATGCTGTCCATGTCAACTCGGCTGATCCTCAAAGTTTGGCAAACATTGGCAAAAGAATTATATTGCCACTCGTTTATTGGTGGTCCACGCCACATGGCTCAACTTTATCATGAATGCCCTTAGTATTGTTAGATAGATTCGGTAACCCGAACTACTTCATCACTTTTACATTGTAATCCTA
Organism: Choanephora cucurbitarum; assembly: GCA_025331435.1. NCBI lineage: Eukaryota > Fungi > Mucoromycota > Mucoromycetes > Mucorales > Choanephoraceae > Choanephora > Choanephora cucurbitarum. Next base: position 639 of record JAIWNI010000321.1, read on the forward strand.
AGTGGCCCGAAATTCAACGAGAATTGTTGTATAACCAAAAAGCTTTCAGATCGACCCGATCTTTGCTCTCAGAGTTTTCAACCTTAAGCTTCGAGAACTTTCTAGATGATTTGACAAAAAGCATGTTTTGGGTAAAGCCACTTTCCATTCATTTATACCATTGAGTTTCAAAAGCGAGGCTTGCCTCATGCGCACATCCTCCTTGATCGTTGATCTTCTGACAAACCACAAACCATCGAGGATTATGATAAGATTGTATCTGCTGAAATTCCAGATCCTGATGCTTATCCCTTAGCATATGAAACAGTTACCAAGCATATGGATTCATGGTCCATGTGGAATCTTGAATCCTAACGCTGTCTGTATGGACGCAGAAAAAGGATGTACTAAAGGGTACCCCAAGGAATTCTGTGAAGAAACAACGGTCAATCCCAATGGAGGCTATCCTATCTACAGAAGACGCAACAATGGAACATCAATCCCTAAAGTCATCAATGGACATACTTACAACATAGATAATCGCTGGATTGTTCCACACAACCTATACCTTTGTTCAAAGTACGATGCACACATCAATGTCGAGCTATGCTCTTCTATCAATAGTGTCAAGTACGTTTACAAATATGTGTATAAAGGCCATGATCGCGCATCTATGTCTGTTGAGGCAAAACGATGAGATCAAGTCATTCGTTGATGCAAGATACGTATCTGCACCTGAAGCTTGCTGGAGATTGTTCTCTTTCCTATGCATAAGGAATTTCCATCCCATCAAAGACTTGCTATTCACCTAGAAGGCGAAGAGCCTGTCTATTTTAATGAGGATGACAATATTTCCAATGTGCTTCAACGCGCATCCACCCAAGAGACCACTCTTACAAGTTGGTTTAAAACTAATGCAAGTGATCCTAATGCAAGATCAATTTTGTATCCCAACTTTCCAGAAGAGTATGTCTGGCATGATGAAAAGGAACCAAGAAGATGGGAAAAACGTGTTCGTGGCTTTGGTGGAACAATTGGTAGAATCTATGCAGTTTCTCCTAAACAAACTGAGCTGTATCATTTGCGAATGCTACTCCACCATGTTTCTGGTGCTACTTCGTTTGCTCACCTCAGAACTGTCAATGGATTGTTTATCCAACCTTTCAAGATGCTTGCCGTGCTTTGCACTTACTTGAGTCTGATGATCAATGGAGTCGATGTTTAGAAGAGGCTGCTCAAATTCAAACCCCTGTTGGTCTTCGAAGACTTTTTACCATTTTGTTAATTTTCTGTACGCCTGCTGATCCCCACCAACTTTGGCTGGAATTTCGAAATGAGCTATCTGAAGATTATCTTCATCAACTTAGAAATGATCCCTCTTTTGATTCAGTTCTGAACAGTATCACTGAGACAGCATACAACAATGCACTGCTTGATATCGATGACATTTTGGCTACACAACACGGAACAAGCTTAACTCGCTATCCCGGATTTGTACTACCAACTACCGATACAAGAAGCAATTATGCTAACACAAGTGTCAGTCGTTTGATTCGAGAATAAGATAGACTAAACATACTTTCCCAGCAAAGTTCTGTTTCTTTAGACATTGATAGGTTTAACAATGACCAGCGTCAAGTCTTTGATACAATCATGCAGTGTATCGAAAGATATGGCAACCATTCAACAGAATATCCCAGAATTTTCTTTGTTGATGGACCAGGCGGTACCGGTAAGACATATTTGTTTAACACTCTTTTGAAAGCTGTTAGATCTGCCAACGATGGCTATGCATTAGCTGTTGCATCCAGTGGTACAGCCGCTTTGCTTTTGGAAGGTGGTAGAACTGCTCGTTCCATGTTCAAAATACCCTTAAGACATCATCAACTACTTTGTGTGATATTAAGCCCAAATCTCCAACAGCTGAATTATTAAAAAAGACAAAATTAATCATATGAGATGAATCATCTATGATTAACAAATTAACACTTGAAACAGTCGATCGTACCTTCAAAGACATCTTTAGTAAAACTAACGAAGCTCTGTCCAATGTTCCATTTGGGGGTCGACTTATGCTTTTAGGTGGCGATTTCAGACAAGTACTTCCTGTGATCGAAAGAGGCAACAGATCAAGCATTGTAAATTAATGCATCAACCGATCTTTCTTATGGCCTTCTTTTTCTGTAATGAAGCTCCAAATCAACATGAGAGTTCAACAAGCTCAAATGAATAATGAGATTCGTTTATCTGAAGAATTACAACAGTTTGCAGATATGCTACTGGCTATTGGTGACGGATCTATGGAAACCTTAAGAATACCGGTTTTTACCAGCAATCGTATTACTGACACTGAGTATATCAAAATTACGGATTCGATGCTCATCCAAGGCGATAACCTTTTAAACCTTTTGTCTGCAATTTATCCAGAAATATTCTCCAGTGAGAATACTATCCACACAAATCTTAAGAGTTTGATCAAATCAGCAATTCTTACTTCTACTAATTCTTTTGTTGCTGAAATCAATCATCTCTTGATTCAACGATTTCCTGGAAAATTAAAAACTTACTTCAGCGCTGACGAACTTTTCAATAATGAGCAAAACATGGAGTATCCAGTTGAACTGCTTCATCGGATTGAAAATGGATCCATTCCTCCCCATGAGCTCAAGTTAAAAAGTTGGTTCGCCCATCATGCTTCTTAGAAACTTAGACGCCACGAATGGTTTGTGCGATGGTACCCGATTGGTAGTCAAATAATTATTGCAACATGTCATTGAAGCAATTATTGAAACCGGCCCATTTGTAGGCTCAGTAGTATGCATTCCACGCATCAAATTTATTACTGACTCTAATGACGCTATTCAATTCAGTCGTTTTCAATATCCTGTAAGACTTGCTTTTGCATGACTATAACAAAGCCCAAGGCCAACACTTGAAAAAAATGCTGTTCATGCTTATTGCTCTATCCCGGTGTCACAATTAAGAATCCTGTTCCATTCTATGTCATCAAGATATAGAGCAAATCAACCATGTTTCTACTTTATGCTACTTTTCTACTCTATCTATTTCAATAAAGTATTATATTGAGTTCCAAAACAAAAAGCACAAATATCATGATTAAGTCAATGTCATTTATCATTCTGATAGCTATATTTTTTCCAAATGATATGTTTTTTACCAACGATGTTTAAAATAAGCCCATTCGCTGCGCTTCGGTAATGCCTTTAAACTGCAGGCTCGGTAAAAACACCATGCTATGGTTAGAATAGCCCTCGCGGGCGTGTATTTTAAACCGTCGCTTCGGTAAAAAAAAACATGTGTCCGGGGGCAGTGAAAAAGAATTAAGCTAATCCGAATGGATAGATCAGAGCTCAATGAAATTGATTTGTTCAGGATCAAATATGATTTTTTGCTTTTTTTTTAAACGATAAATATATATAAGTTTATTGAAATAATATATGATAATAAATAAGATAAGAAAGAGTAGGCATTTAATTAAATACTTCTTTGTAGACAACATTTCTGGTGTGATTTGCTCTATATCTTGATGGAATAACAGTGGATTTACCAATTAGAATTTTTAATGATTCTTTTTGCTTGACCTCGGGATAGAGCAACATAAAGCTGGCCATGACTAAAAACAGGCTTTGGCAAATACAAACCAACTTTTTCAAGTGTTTGGCCTTGGGCTTTGTTGATAGTCATTGCAAAAGCAAGTCTTACAGGAAATTGAAAACGACTGAATTGAATAGCGTCATTAGAGTCAGTAATAAATTTGATGCGTGGAATGCATACTACTGAGCCTACAAATGCGCCGGTTTCAATAGTTGCTTCAATGACATGTTGCAATAATGATTTGACTACCAATCGGGTACCATTGCACAAACCATTCGTGGCGTCTAAGTTTCTAAGAAGCATGATGGGCGAACCAACCTTTAACTTGAGCTCATGGGGAGGAATGGATCCATTTTCAATCCGGTGAAGCAGTTCAACTGGATACTCCATGTTTTGCTCATTATTGAGAAGTTCGTCAGCGCTGAAGTAAGTTTTTAATTCTCCAGGAAATCGTTGAATCAAGAGATGATTGATTTCAGCAACAAAAGAATTAGTAGGAGTAAGAATTGCTGATTTGATCAAACTCTGAAGATTTGTGTGGATAGTATTCTCATTGGAGAATATTTCTGGATAAATTGCAGACAAAAGGTTTAAAAGGTTATCGCCTTGGATGAGCATCGAATCCGGAATTTTGATATACTCAGTGTCAGTAATACGATTGCTGGTAAAAACCGGTATTCTCAAGGTTTCCATAGATCCGTCACCAATAGCCAGTAGCATATCTGCAAACTGTTGTAATTCTTCAGATAAACGAATCTCATTATTCATTTGAGCTTGTTGAACTCTCATGTTGATTTGGAGCTTCATTACAGAAAAAGAAGGCCATAAGAAAGATCGGTTGATGCATTGATTTACAATGCTTGATCTGTTGCCTCTTTTGACCACAGGAAGTACTTGTCTGAAATCGCCACCAAAAAGCATAAGTCGACCACCAAATGGAACATTGGACAGAGCTTCGTTAGTTTTACTAAAGATGTCTTTGAAGGTACGATCGACTGTTTCAAGTGTTGATTTGTTAATCATAGATGATTCATCCCATATGATTAATTTTGTCTTTTTTAATAATTCAGCTGTTGGAGATTTGGGCCTAATATCACACAAAGTAGTTGATGATGTCTCCAAGGGTATTTTGAACATGGAATGAGCAGTTCTACCACCTTCCAAAAGCAAAGCGGCTGTACCACTGGATGCAACAGCTAATGCATAGCCATCGTTGGCAGATCTAACAGCTTTCAAAAGAGTGTTAAACAAATATGTCTTACCGGTACCGCCTGGTCCATCAACAAAGAAAATTCTGGGATATTCTGTTGAATGGTTGCCATCTCTTTCGACACACTGCATGATTGTATCAAAGACTTGACGCTGGTCATTGTTAAACCTATCAATGTCTAAAGAAACAGAACTTTGCTGGGCAAGTATGTTTAGTCTATCTTGTTCTCGAATCAAACGACTGACACTTGTATTAGCATAATTGCTTCTTGTATCAGGTAGTTGGTAGTACAAATCCGGGATAGCGAGTTAAGCTTGTTCCGTGTTGTGTAGCCAAAATGTCATCGATATCAAGCAGTGCATTGTTGTATGCTGTCTCAGTGATACTGTTCAGAACTGAATCAAAAGAGGGATCATTTCTAAGTTGATGAAGATAATCTTCAGATAGCTCATTTCGAAATTCCAGCCAAAGTTGGTGGGGATCAGCAGGCGTACAGAAAATTAACAAAATGGTAAAAAGTCTTCGAAGACCAACAGGGGTTTGAATTTGAGCAGCCTCTTCTAAACATCGACTCCATTGATCATCAGACTCAAGTAAGTGCAAAGCACGGCAAGCATCTTGAAAGGTTGGATAAACAATCCATTGACAGTTCTGAGGTGAGCAAACGAAGTAGCACCAGAAACATGGTGGAGTAGCATTCGCAAATGATACAGCTCAGTTTGTTTAGGAGAAACTGCATAGATTCTACCAATTGTTCCACCAAAGCCACGAACACGTTTTTCCCATCTTCTTGGTTCCTTTTCATCATGCCAGACATACTCTTCTGGAAAGTTGGGATACAAAATTGATCTTGCATTAGGATCACTTGCATTAGTTTTAAACCAACTTGTAAGAGTGGTCTCTTGGGTGGATGCGCGTTGAAGCACATTGGAAATATTGTCATCCTCATTAAAATAGACAGGCTCTTCGCCTTCTAGGTGAATAGCAAGTCTTTGATGGGATGGAAATTCCTTATGCATAGGAAAAGAGAACAATCTCCAGCAAGCTTCAGGTGCAGATACGTATCTTGCATCAACGAATGACTTGATCTCATCGTTTTGCTCAACAGACATAGATGCGCGATCATGGCCTTTATACACATATTTGTAAACGTACTTGACACTATTGATAGAAGAGCATAGCTCGACATTGATGTGTGCATCGTACTTTGAACAAAGGTATAGGTTGTGTGGAACAATCCAGCGATTATCTATGTTGTAAGTATGTCCATTGATGACTTTAGGGATTGATGTTCCATTGTTGCGTCTTCTGTAGATAGGATAGCCTCCATTGGGATTGACCGTTGTTTCTTCACAGAATTCCTTGGGGTACCCTTTAGTACATCCTTTTTCTGCGTCCATACAGACAGCGTTAGGATTCAAGATTCCACATGGACCATGAACCATATGCTTGGTAACTGTTTCATATGCTAAGGGATAAGCATCAGGATCTGGAATTTCAGCAGATACAATCTTATCATAATCCTCGATGGTTTGTGGTTTGTCAGAAGGATCAACGATCAAGAGGATGTGCGCATGAGGCAAGCCTCGCTTTTGAAACTCAATGGTATAAATGAATGCAATGGCTTTACCCAAAACATGCTTTTTTGTCAAATCATCTAGAAGTTCTCGAAGCTTAAGGTTGAAAACTCTAGAGCAAAGATCGGGTCGATCTGAAGCTTTTTGGTTATACAACAATTCTCGTTGAATTTCGGGCCACTTAGGATTACATGTAAAAGTGATGAAGTAGTCGGGTTTACCGAATCTTCTAACAATACTAAGGGCATCCTGATAAAGTTGAGCCATGTGGCGTGGACCACCAATAAACGAAGATGGCAATATAACTCTTTTGCCAATGTTTGCCAAACTTTGAGGATCAGCCGAGTTGACATAATCGTTGACATGGACAGCATCTTGCAGACCTTGATAGGCTTCACATCTTAGCTTTTTCTGGTTCAAACGAATGTAGGACAATCGGTTTTGTTCCATTTTAGCGTAGTTATCAACAATATACTGTTGAAATAGATTGCCAAAGGAGTGCAAGAGATGGTTGTCGTTTGGTCGATACATTAATCGAAAGCTGTAGAATTCCATAACAGTTATTTTATGATTGCCAGACATGCTTTTTGTATCAATACTCCAGCCAGGTTCACCGGAAGGAAACAAAAGGACATAGTGTAATGGGTCATAAAACTGATTGGTCTCATTAACTCGAGTAAGTGAATCGTCTTGATAACGAACAACAATGTCTCTTGAGTTAGGAGTGTCATCATCGTTTTCACCACCAACTACAATAGCGGCTATTTCAGATCCATGAGTTGGACGATTATAGCGTCTACGATCGGGAACACCTTCAGCCCGGAAGACCAACTTGATGTTTTCCAAGGATTCGATCCCATTGGCTTGAGCTTCAGAACTGTTGCGTTGATCATTTGCAATTTGAGTCATGTTCTTGAAGATAGACACAAAAGGGTTTAATCGATGCATGAGTTCTTGCAGTTGTTGTAAAGTCGTGATGTTAACACCGGGTGCTACAGCGTGACGATTAGCAAGTTCTTGTTCAGCATCATAAATATAGATCTGTGCAAACTTGGGGTTAGCATTGTTTGGTGGCATAACAGATCCAATCAAGTGATAGGGACTTCCTTGAATTCTGAATGTATAAGAACCAACAGAACTGTTTGCTAAACTCAAATCCAAGTTTACACCGAATGAAGTGAAGCTCAAGGAACTGTTGTAAAGACGAATATTTTTTTGAAATTCTTTAGAAATAGGATCATTGTTCATAAGTAAACTTGAAATTTCTCCTGGTGTAGGTTGCAGAGAAGGCAAAATAGATTTTCCTTTGCAACAACAAAGCTGAAACTCAGGGTGAATCTTACTACTTCTAACAACTCTTTCCTCAATCCACATTAAAGCACCACAATAAGAACAAACACAGTCCATTGAACCACGGTCGTCTCGAACAGTTGGCAATGCAGTCGTGTCCTTTGCAATGTTGAGCGTGGGCTGCTGGTTGCGATAACGAACTCTTCTGGTGATGTTAGAGGGTTCGTTAATCGAACTATTGTTGATGTTTGAAGACTGATCAACAGCAACAGAGTTGTTAGCCTGGTTGAGAGGGTTCATTCTACAACCGCGGAATGTGCGTCTCAAGTGGCCGGGTTCGTTGCAAACAGCGCAGTAAACGTTTGACATTGTTGATAAAAATTTGTTTGTAGAGCGTAAGTTTGAGTAGAGAAGAGGTGTTTTACGAAAAGTGAATTATAACAAAAGAAGACTAAACATTGCACTTTACGTATATTTTTATTTAGCTTAGAGATTTTGAGCTTGCTGATTGGCTGAAACTAAGTAATTTTCACTATTCGTAAGCTTTGCCGACATGAAATTAAAATCGTTCATTGTTGTGACTGTTTTTTAGCAGGACTGAATGATTTTAATATATTAGATGAAGGTTGTGGATTCTCGTTTGAGTTAAACAGGTAGGACTAGGTAGGTTGGTCAAATTAACTGGCTGGTGATGTACTGATGATTCAACAAAAAATAAAGATAAAGAAGAATGAGTATATTGAAAATATGAATATATGCGAGAATTATTTTGAGTGCAATGTAAGAGATTTGAGTTGGTCACACTTGTAAATGCTTCTGTAGTAAAAGAACATGTAAGATCCACGACTATGAGTTGTACCCAGGTAAACCAGGCGTGCTGACTGAACAACCGCATAAAGTTGCAATCGTCTTTGAAAAGAGATTAGCTATTACACCAGCTTCACTCTAATATTGTATTCCTAAAAGCATTGTACTGTTTGCTTGAAAGGAAATAGCATTTTAGTTCGTTCGCAAAGGTATATAGAGCTATAAGAAAAAAAAATGTAAAGGAAGTGTGATGTCAGGAAAAAACAAGAACTTATAATATGGCTTTGGCTCTATCTATTAAAAGAGGTATCACCAAATCGGAAGCATGCTAGCTTAAGATAAAAGGCAGTTTATATATTACGAAAGGCAAATGCAATAGTCTTCAGACAAAGCCTAATTTTTATTTCGTCATATTATAAAACATTAAGGCTTATTTCTTCACTTCCATGTGATTGATATAATCCATTGAAGCATCCAGTTGAACTGCGCTCTTAACTTGCAATAGCTAAATCAATGTACAAGGTCATTGTCCATAAGAATAGCTATCCATTAGTTATCAACAATTCAAGTATTTGAGCTATGTTTGAGAATGTTGTATATTTCATGACTATCCATCTTCATCACGTTATAGTTGAAGTATGCATTGTAAGAATCTTTAACAACCAGCTCTATTTACTTTGTTCGTGTCGCACAATAAAGCCTTTCAGTTAAAAAAAGTGAAAGATGCTGTTATCCTTCAAATCGCACTGAATAAATGAAAGTAGATCTAGTCTATCAACAGTTCCAAATTTAGTTATCATTTCATTTTGCGCCGTGATCTTTCATTCATCAACAGCCAACAATTGCATCTACCGTAGGCTTTCACTGTCACAGCAAGCGTGTATCATGAAGCTGTAGCACAAACCATCCGCTGTTCACATCAAAATCATATACAAAATGTCCATTTTGGTGATGATGTACATGCGTCTATTCAACTAAAAATTAGGGTTCTACTGATCAATGCCTATTCAGATTGAATAAAAATAACTTACGTATAAAGCATATAATTGAGTTATGTCAAACTTGTCATCTTAACGATAAGCTAGTCATATTGCTTGTAGGTTATCTAAGGCTATAAATAACACTATCCGCTAATTGATTACAATTTGATCGATTTCTCACTCAGGTTGATTGAATTCTTTCAAGCTTATGGCGCTATAAAGCCGGCTTAAGTATCAGACGCAGGTACTTCATAATATAGATTGTAATCAAAGACGAAGAATATTTGGTGGTAGATTCATATTTATTCTGGAAAATAAATTTGAAGTCGTGTACGTTTACTATTCTGATCGACATTATTTTGCACCTGTCAGGTTTCAACAGATAACAGTGTCAGTACTATAGGTTGACTTTATAATATAGAAGTGTTTACTTACGATATGTGAGATGATGCAAGCTTTCAAAGTTTTCGAAATAAAAAGAAAATAAAAGGAAATCCAAGCCCCCCGTTGGTTGAAGATGAATCGAGAAAATGAAATGATGGAAATACTGCTACCCTATTGGACGGATAAATACGGACTATATCATCAACATCACTAAATTTGACGACTATACTACAAGTATGATAAACTAAGATGATTACTTGAGAAGTTCAAGTAAGATATGAGTGTCTCATATGAAGGCTTTTATATTAAAAGTTTGATATTGTACATGACAATAAACACATAAGACGAGATAGTCTATGTTATTTTTACATCCATAAAGAACTTCAACATCTCAGCATCAGAGCAATAGACTTAACCTATGAGCTAACTTACCTTTTGTGCGAATACTAGGAGAGCACAAAGACTTTCTAATCAAAACACACATCATAGTCTTCTACTTATGAGAAAAGTTAATTGACGCAAGAAAAAGCAAGATATCTATACTCATATTTGTACTGGTATCGACGATCAAACTAACTGCTTACTTATAATGCCAACCACCCACCCTAAGTTTATTGTAGTGAAGAAAGAAATATAATGGAAGTGAGGGAAAGTGGAAGCGCAAAAGATAATGTTGAAATTAGGAGAGATTGAGATAATAAAGTGAAATGATTAATTTAAATAGGATTATTCAAAGATGAAAAAAAGACATTCTAGTTTATGCATCATTTGAGATTTCGTCTCTTCTATTGAAATTATTGTTGTTAAAAAGTGTATCAAAATAATTGTGTAAATTATACTGTACCTTCTCTTTGCTGGTGGCTGATTAGATGGACCTTTTTCTTCATCCCCTTCATCGAAAAGCTGATCTTCATTATCTTCTCCTTCACCTTGATCA
>JAIWNI010000322.1:0-11361 GCA_025331435.1 Choanephora cucurbitarum
TAAGAAGTACGACATCTGCCAAGATGGTTGCTCTTTGTTTGCAGTTGGTGATCATGATGTGAAGGAGTGTAGTGAATGCAAAAAGCCAAGATACCAGAATCAAAACGAAATCGATGCTGATAGAAACAATGTCGATAGAAATCCCCTCATGCCTCTTATTGAACCAGTACCATATCGACAAGTTTCTTATACGTCTGTTTTAAGTGCGTTGACTGAGCTATATGCTGATGACGATAAGTTAGAGATTTTGAGATACGGTGAAAACTTTCTTACCAACGAACCAGCTTCAAATTGCGATTACAAGGATATATTTTCTGGTTCGAACTATAAGGAACTTGTTCAGCGAACAACCATTAATGCCAGTACCATTTGCCTTGTTCTCTTCGTTGACGGATATCGTAACAAAAGCTCTCAGAAATCAGGCCAAGTGTTGATCAATTGTTTAATTATGAACATCCACCCTGAACATCGGTAATAATCTAAAAATATTAAATAATAGTCGTACAGTGTAGACTCAACCTTAGTTTAAATCGTTTAGTACCAAGGACGAATACATGATCCAAGTTGCAGTCTGCCCGGGTAAACCTAAAAACTTGGTTTCTTATCTTCAACCTATCATTGCAGAGGTAAATGACCTGTATGAACGAGGTATTGTTATCAAGAAGCAGGGTGAGGAGCGCTTCCGTGGGTCTGTCGCTATCTTGGGTATCACCGGCGATATTCCTGGTATAGCAGAAATAATCAGCTTCGCCGGTCATACTCATACCTATGGTTGTCGCATCTGTTTGGTTAAAGCCACCGATCCTGCTCCCAATTGTACACATGGAAAATATTTTCCAACCGCAGGTCCTGAAAGATCAATAGACAGTTTGAAGGAAGGCGATATTGTAAGTTGCCTAAATCTCAAGTCTAATGTTAGCAGTATGTTAACTTTGTATTACAGTTGCATGGAATGAAAGGGGTTTCAAGCCTTATTACTTCCCTTCCAACTTTTATGGGTACCTTCTCGTTTCTCGGTGACGAATTACACATGATTGGTCACGGTATCGGTCATTTAGTTTGCAATTTGTTAGATCCTCAAGAAAACAGCCGTTTTAAAGTTGAAGGATCAAGCGATTACACATTCGATGTTGTTCAAAACAACTTTTTTAGATCAATCCAGCAATATATTGAAGCCAGTAAATCAACGAATCCAGTCAGTTTCGATTTTTCCTTCGATTTCAAGAAAGGTTGTTACCGTGCTGTGGATTGGCAATTCTTTCTCTTGCATATAGTGCCAACTATTGTTATTCCTCAGCTAAAGTATCCAACCACTAGAAAGGCATTGATGAGTTTGGTTAATGCTTGTGCTATCAGTCTTCAGCATTCCATATCAACGCAAGAACTTGAGCAGATGAAAGAGTAATATCAGTTTTTTTCGTCCAATTTTTTAGTTATTAACATTGTATTAAATATGATAGCTTCTTCAATGTCTGGTCTACTTACTTGAATGAAGAAATCAATGCTGGAAGACTGATGCAGCGAATTTGGACAATGAATAACCACTTTGCATCTTACCACATCTACGAACTGATCAAGCGTTACGGCCCTCTAAGATACTATTCCTGCCGATCATTGGAGCGAACCATCCAAAAATACACTAATCTGGCAAAATCGAAATCTGCATCAGGCAAAGAAAGTAGTAACTTAGTTGAAAGATACAACTACTTTAAGACGTATACGGCCCAGTTGAATCAGCAAGGTCTTGTAGCAGTCAGAAGAATCAAGGAGACCGAATTTGAAGACCATCCTGACGATGTTGATGGTACAATGCCCCAGCTATGGGAGAAATTTGAAGACCATTTTCTCGATCGAAATGAATTTATCGCAAAGGTACCGATTTCCGACATAGAATTAGCGTTAAGAAAGTATTTCGGTCGGTTGCCAAACGGTGTATCACGCTTAAACAACAACAAAATTAGGTTGGCAGCTCGAGTTAGATTAGACGATGTGGTGATACAATCAAGATGGCATCGGGAAAATCAGAAAAATGTTAGAAGAGCTAATGATTTGGTCATTATACAGGCCAAAGAATCAGTTCGGTAAGAATATTCAGTTTGCATATCATCATCTGTTACTTATTAAATTCTTTAGATCCCGGCAAGTATCATGGTATGCAGGCGAGGTCATTACATTTTTGATATACAAGCATGGAAGGAGGGTGTTCCACTTGGCTGTTCTTTCTTTAGTTGAACATAGCGATATGGATGAATACGGAATCCCTATTGTAACCTGCTTTGCTGACAACCAAGATAGAAAGATTATAGCATGCGATGTTGCCGATATTGTCACTTCTGTTGGCTTCATCAGATTCAACTCGAACAAGCGTCAGTTCAAAATCATCTGGGAGGGCGCCCTTTATTACAAGAAGATGGAAGCCAAAAAAGCTGGACAGCGTAGAGATATGTGATGATGTTTGTTGAGAACACGCAATAGAAGTAAACATGTAAATAAAATATAGGGTAGGGTGGTTGGCAAAAAAAAAAGGAAACAACTTCCTCTTTCGTTTGTGTACCTTTATATATGAGGCGTTGCAATGATTTATCTTTCGTATAAAAACACAGTCATTGTATACTTATTGAAAGGTTTGTGGAACACTTTTTCTCTCATTCTTTTTCTTCTTTCTCATTATAACGCTCACACTTTCCTCATAGCCGATTACTTTCTTTGAATGACCCATCACTTTTGCTGCAAGAGAAACCTCAAAATATCCAACAACTTGAGCCAAAGCTTTATCTAATTTGCTACCTCAGATTCACGCAAAAGTTTTTGCAATCATATATCATTCAAATACCTCCTCATATAGGCTTTCATTTAATAATAACTTTCCGTAATTCTTGAATAATAGCAAGCAATAGGCTACCTTGGTCTCAAAGTGGTGTTTATTTCGATGATTTTGGATTCAATAAGCAGCTGTTATTAGAACTCGTCATCTCCTAGCATACAGCCTGTAACTTAACAGTATATGCTTCATGCCTCTTTCTTTTGAGTATTACTAGAAGGATCCAAATGATGTACCTAGAGTCAAACCAATTTACCATTTGGTCTAGTAAGGCTTTCAGATACCGTAAATAAACTATCATTAGTTTCGGTTTTAAGGATAGGCCATGTTGAATTAGAAAATCCCCGTTAAGACATTGTTATTATGTTTATTCTATCTTTTGTGTTACGGTCAACCATGACAACCTTGCCTTCGCTTGATCTACTGGGTCCCTATGCTCTTGCATCAATCTAACCCCACAGATTAATCAAAAGTTCTCCTTTATATGTAAATATAAAGTGAATAGAACATCCCATGTATCAGCTTTCTCTACTTCTTCCTATCCAATCTTTTTTCGTACTTACATCCACATATGTTGCTATCAGTGTTGTGTTTGATTTTACTGCTTGCTCATTAAAAGCATCCTCATTGTCAATGGTTTCCGAATATCCCTCGATATTAATACTCATTTAACTGTTAATAATTTGTACAACTTGGCATTTCTTTCATGCATCTTTTAATTAAGTGCATGATGTATATTTTATCAATCTCTTGACGTTTTTGATACTGAAACCTTTCACCTTTATACCTCACTCATATTGAATAAAGATACACACTATTATAGTAGTATATTATGCAAATCCAAGACATTCGTCTATTCCGTCATCTTTTATCAGGTTTTTATTGGTGGATAACCAGTCTTTCTTCCCATCACTGCTCAGATTATACTAAATACTGGCCATTTTTTCTCATTCCCCCCGTTTTTTCTTTTTCTCTCTTTTGTATTCAATGCACACTAAAAGGTAAGCTTTATCTTGAATTGAAAAAGATGCACATGTACCAACTCTTTATTTTTAAGCTAGTAGTTGACTAAAAGCATAGCTTCTTATCTATACTCACACCTTCGTAGTTATACCTACTCTTTCCGCAGTAGTAGTACATCATCATTCTCATTTACGACTATAGCTGAATTGACATCTCTATTAAGTTCAAGATCTCCTTATTCATGCTCAATCCAACCAGTTTGGATTACAAGTCATCTACTATAAGCTGCAAGCTCTTCAACTGTTGTTATCCATACTGCCTCTTCTTAATATGTGAAGCTGATTAGAGTTTCTCTGAATATTATTCCACACAGTATCCAAAGTTGTCTATCTGCCTATTCCCTAAGATGTAGTCTAATCAACTGGCAAGCCGATGTCGGTCTCTTCTACTTTGGTGTCTCAAGAATCCTCATTTGACATCATGTCCGTTGTATTGTTACCTGACTGATATGTCATCTCAAAGATAGATTTTCTCTCCTGTAACCTCTTTGTTCCAAGCAAGAGTTTTCCATGACGATGATTTCTCTCTTATTCTACCATGCTAGGTACCCATTTATCAAAGAATCCTATGATTAAAGATTGCTAGTCAGCCTTTCTGTCTTCTACCTTACAATGTCAAATCACTTATTGTTCTTTCGGTGTATACTTTCTCTTCAACTAATGAATCACTTCTTGTTTCCGTTCTTCTTCTGTACCTCTTTACCTGACTTGCTGTCTCCCCATATCCTATTGTTGTTCAATCCAACGCAATATACTCGGTCGGTTACAACTGTTACTTGCATTGATATCGCTGTTGCTACTGCTGTTCATGATACCCTTTGACACTGATTGGTAGCTGTGCCGACTCATTTAACTGCTCAAACTGATTTGAATATTTTAGAAGGCCAAGATATCTGTTCTCGTTGTCAAACCACTCTTCTATTTTGCTCTGCTATACTTGCTTTCACGTCTGTTGCTGATTCTGTACTCAAGCATGCAACTCCAAGAATAATGAACAGCTCATTGGTAAAAAGACGCGTCAAAGATCAACAATAGTTTTGTATCAAACAGGCTCTAATCTTTATTTTTTTCGTGTATAGTCTATCAATCTATTGTTCTATTTCCAAATCAATTTTCTCGGTTGCTGCTGACTCTTCTGTTGACCGGATCTACTACTGCATGCAAGGTATCTGCTCTTCAGGCTTCAAGATAAAAAAAAAGAACAAAAGAAAAAAGAAATCGAAATTGTGGCTGGCGTCCTATATTAAATCAATTCAAGTGCAGCACAAACAATCTATCCAAAGTGCTAAATCAAGATGCATATGCTATCTTTTTGACAGAAATGCCTCTCAAAGGTCAAGCAATAGGCCTATATGAATACTGAGCATACCATTCGAACCGGAAGAATTCAAGGCAACCGCCTGAATGGTCAAATAAAGACTGGGATTCAAATATAAATATAGAAGAACCCATATATAGTATAAAAAAGAATCTACATTTTTATATAATAAAAGAATCCAATTCGACCCTATTCATCCAATAAGCATACCTATTATTCTAATGACGCCATATGTAATAATGAAAGTACGACATTCTTTCAAGAAACATACTCACTTAAAGGTCTCTAATCCTCTCAAAGCCATTTGCTCATATATAAAAACTAAGCAAAACTTGTAAAAGCAGGATGGCCCATATAAAATAAATCCTTGATTGTGATTGGACAATGGTCATTTGATTCTGCCCTCCACGGGCAGAATTTCTGCCCTCCAGAGTAAAATTATGCAAATCCTCTCCCAGTTTTTTTTCAAAAACCTATGGTTTTTTTACAGAATTTTCTGCATCCCACGGTAAGAATTTTTTGCCCCAGAGGGCAGAATCTGAGCCGTAGTGTTAGTTCGAATAAGGCCTTAAGGCTTGACTACAGACGAAGCATAAACTATACAAAAAGCGTAGACTCTCAGGCAGTTTCATCGTCCATGAACATGTAGTCATGATGAATTTGGATGAAAAAGGAATCCTTCATCTCATACCTAAATACAGAGTAAGTCCAGCTAAGAAGTATACAATTAGGCTATAAGCAGTAAATCACAATCAGTAGCTATAGCCATACAAATGAGACTTATGCCAACAATGAGTGTACTGACACTGAGTGTACTGACAAGGATTATACTAACACTGTGTATACTAACAACGAGTATACTGAAAATGAGTGTCTTATTGATAAGTTTACTGATAATGAGCGTACTGATAATGAGGATAGTAAGAATGAGTAAGGAAGAAGTGATCATACAGCAAGGAAGTATGATGAAGTTGAGAATACTGAAACCGAGGCCAATGAAATTGGATACAATGAAATTGAATACAATGAAATTGAATACAATGAAATTGAATACAATGAAATTGAATATAAAGAAATCAAGAACAATGAAATTGAATATAAAGAAATCAAGAACAATGAAATTGAATATAAAGAAATCAAGCACAATGAAATTGAATATATAGAAATCAAGCACAATGAAATCGAGCACAATAAAACTGTATACAATGAAATTGAGCATGAAGAAAGCAAGCATAATGAATTTGAGCAGAATGAAGGTGGGTATAATAAAATGAAGCTATAAAGATTTGATGACATTGAAAATGAATATAATGAAATCGAGCCCAATGCGATCCAGTCTAATGAGATTCAGTTTAATGAGATTCAGTCTAATGAGATCGAACATCATGAATTTGGTGACACTAAAAGTGAATACAATGAATTTGACTACAATGAAACAGCGTCTCATGAGATCAAGTCCAATGTAATCCAGACTAATGAGATTGAGCCTAATAAAGCTAAGTGTTATTGAGTCAAGTACAGCTATCTTTGGCTGATGCTGTACTTCCCAACATTTTTGCTGCAACGGTATGTTATAGACGACGTGATTGAAATGTGATTTAGGTGATTCAGCAGGAAGCACTGATTTGAATCAAGTTTTATTTATGGATTTAGAGTATAAGGATACTAATTTTAAAAAAAAATGGTAGATTATAGTAGGTAATATAAAAATGAATGAAGTTTATTAAGGATAAAAAAAAAGTGTTAGTAGACATACATATACACACATACACACGCACAAAAAAAAGAGAGAGGTTAGTAGCGTAAGCTCGCACAGCTTAAAAGATAGGATAGAAAAAAGAAAGGTTAGTAGACATACATATACATACATACACACGCACAAAAAAAAAAGAGGTTAGTAGCGTAAGCTCGCATAGCATAAGAACTAGGATAGAAAAAAGAAAGGTTAGTATACATACATATACACACATACACACGCACAAAAAAAAAAGAGGAGAAAGAGAATAAAAGTTAGTGAAGTTGTACATGAACTGTGAATGATAAGTTACCTAGTTGATCATAGATCCAAAAGAGACATAGCACCATAACACCAAAGCATAGAAACACCAGAGCATAGTAACACCAAAGCATAGAATACCGGAGTTTGAGAGATAGGCAGAAAGGGACCAAGACATACATCACCAGGATAAAAGAGAGAAACCAAAGCATACATCATCAGGGTAAGAGAGGAAAACCAAATCATAGCAACACCAAAGCACCAGAACAAAGAGATCAGAGTACAGCAGCACCAAAGCATCAGAACAAAGAGATCAATAAAGAGCAACACCAAAGCATCAGAACAAAGAGACCAATAAAGAGCAACACCAAAGCATCAGAACAAAGAGACCAATAAAGAGCAACACCAAAGCATCAGAACAAAGAGACCAATAAAGAGCAACACCAAAAGCATAAGTCACCAAAAGCATGGAACACCAAAAGCTTAAGTCACCAGAGGCACAAGTCACCAGAGGCACAAGTCACCAAAAGCATAGATCACCAAAAGCATGGAACACCAAAAGCATGGAACACCAAAAGCATGGAACACCAAAAGCATAAGTCACCAAAAGCATAGATCACCAAAAGAATGGAACACCAAAAGCATACGGTATTACGGAGGTCATAAGCGGAAGAGAGTCTTGACAGTCTTGAACACCAACGATTGCGATCGGGATAGAGGCCTAGAAGAGAAAGCACACCATTGCCTACGAAAAAAAGAAAGGTAAAAAGTAAAGTTAGTGATACAGCTCTTCAAGTGAATAGGAACGATACTTACAAAGTCATATGGAGGTCCTGTCTTGTCTTGCAGTAGTCTTGGATAGCCTTGCGGTAGTCTTGGATAGTCTTGCTTTGCTTACCCGAATATGTATTTATATGTGCGCGTATGTGTGTGTGTGTGTGTGTGTGCATGTCTACTATACCCTTCGCTATACCTTCGGTCATATAGCGGTAACACCAAAACACCAGAGCAGCAATATCATGAAGCGGTAGAAACAGGCAGTCTTGAAGCAAAGAGGGGTTATCTACCACCTGTAGACACCTAACGGACTTGACGCGGATATTACTAGAACTCAAAAGAGCGGCTCTCTCAAGAGTCTAGCAACACGATGCCATCTTGATGGCGATCCCCAAAGTGAGATCTAGCGAACCTAGCAAAGAAGCAGTATAAGGAGAGAAAAGTTAGCATAACTGAGGTCAAGAGAGTCAAGTGGTACAAGTGGATTGCGTGTGTTACCTATAGCATTATATGCTATGACCTAGGATAGGATCGGCAGTTTGAGTGTAACCAGGATATAAGGGAAGAAAAAAAAATAAAATATAACCAGGATTAGAGCGACGTAATCATTTTCCAGCCTACGCGACTTTGACTTGATTCCTTTTTTGGGAAAAAGGAGTGATTTTTGACTGCTAATTTTTTTTCTTGAGGGACCTCCTTAAAAGCATGTTAGCCTTGGATCAAAGACAAGAATGAGGGCAAGAGAGATTGAGCGACCTCTTCAGCTGGCTGATTTATGGTCTCTCTGACACATAGTAATACTCGTATGTTAGGCTTATACCTCTCTCACAGAAAAAAAAATAGGCTTAAAAACTGGAATAATTTGACAGCGTTATTCAGTAATTTTTTTCTTTTTTTTTCGGTCTTTATCTATGAAATGCATCGTCTCAATAATAATTAATTTCGCTCTCTATGACTGGAACGAATATTTTTATATAGCCATCAAATATAAAATTGTTGTTACTCAAGCTGATGCATAGGCTGAAATGAGCTTATTCAAGATTTATCATGCTCATCCCACATTTAACACTGTGATAGAATCAGTCATCTCACTCAAGCAATATGACCACCACAGCTTTTTGACAACATGGTTTTATAACTCATCAAAACTGAGCTCATCATGATAGCTGTAAAGCATGGAGCCTAAATTACTAATTGCCAGCATCATCCTACAAATGTCAAATTGCTCAAGTATAGACATCAAGGAAAAGAAAAACCTCCAATATAAAACGTACTACTTTTGAATCAGCACTACTATCAGCATTATCATACTCATCAGTATTATCATAGTCATCAGTATTATTATAGTCATCAGTATTATCATAGTCATCAGTGTTATCATAGTCATCAGTGTTATCATAGTCATCAGTGTTATCATAGTCATCAGTGTTATAATGATCTTCAGTGTTATCATGAACTTCAGTGTTATCATGATCTTCAGTGTTATCATAGTCATCAATATTATCATAGCCAGCATCACCATTAACTTCAGCATCTTTGTAATTCACTATACCCAATCAAAGACAAACTACCCATGAACACCCTCAAATATATCAAACCTCGAGAGGGATCAATGTTAAAAATACATCATCTTGCAATACTTGCGCACTCTGATTAAAGCGGAGCTTATTGGTTGGATCATTTCTTCAAGTACATCTAACGAGACTTTGATACCGCAAGATTAGTTCGAATAAGGCCTTAAGGCTTGACTACAGACGAAGCATAAACTATACAAAAAGCGTAGACTCTCAGGCAGTTTCATCGTCCATGAACATGTAGTCATGATGAATTTGGATGAAAAAGGAATCCTTCATCTCATACCTAAATACAGAGTAAGTCCAGCTAAGAAGTATACAATTAGGCTATAAGCAGTAAATCACAATCAGTAGCTATAGCCATACAAATGAGACTTATGCCAACAATGAGTGTACTGACACTGAGTGTACTGACAAGGATTATACTAACACTGTGTATACTAACAACGAGTATACTGAAAATGAGTGTCTTATTGATAAGTTTACTGATAATGAGCGTACTGATAATGAGGATAGTAAGAATGAGTAAGGAAGAAGTGATCATACAGCAAGGAAGTATGATGAAGTTGAGAATACTGAAACCGAGGCCAATGAAATTGAATACAATGAAATTGAATACAATGAAATTGAATACAATGAAATCAAGAACAATGAAATTGAATATAAAGAAATCAAGAACAATGAAATTGAATATAAAGAAATCAAGCACAATGAAATTGAATATATAGAAATCAAGCACAATGAAATCGAGCACAATAAAACTGTATACAATGAAATTGAGCATGAAGAAAGCAAGCATAATGAATTTGAGCAGAATGAAGGTGGGTATAATAAAATGAAGCTATAAAGATTTGATGACATTGAAAATGAATATAATGAAATCGAGCCCAATGCGATCCAGTCTAATGAGATTCAGTTTAATGAGATTCAGTCTAATGAGATCGAACATCATGAATTTGGTGACACTAAAAGTGAATACAATGAATTTGACTACAATGAAACAGCGTCTCATGAGATCAAGTCCAATGTAATCCAGACTAATGAGATTGAGCCTAATAAAGCTAAGTGTTATTGAGTCAAGTACAGCTATCTTTGGCTGATGCTGTACTTCCCAACATTTTTGCTGCAACGGTATGTTATAGACGACGTGATTGAAATGTGATTTAGGTGATTCAGCAGGAAGCACTGATTTGAATCAAGTTTTATTTATGGATTTAGAGTATAAGGATACTAATTTTAAAAAAAAATGGTAGATTATAGTAGGTAATATAAAAATGAATGAAGTTTATTAAGGATAAAAAAAAAGTGTTAGTAGACATACATATACACACATACACACGCACAAAAAAAAGAGAGAGGTTAGTAGCGTAAGCTCGCACAGCTTAAAAGATAGGATAGAAAAAAGAAAGGTTAGTAGACATACATATACATACATACACACGCACAAAAAAAAAAGAGGTTAGTAGCGTAAGCTCGCATAGCATAAGAACTAGGATAGAAAAAAGAAAGGTTAGTATACATACATATACACACATACACACGCACAAAAAAAAAAGAGGAGAAAGAGAATAAAAGTTAGTGAAGTTGTACATGAACTGTGAATGATAAGTTACCTAGTTGATCATAGATCCAAAAGAGACATAGCACCATAACACCAAAGCATAGAAACACCAGAGCATAGTAACACCAAAGCATAGAATACCGGAGTTTGAGAGATAGGCAGAAAGGGACCAAGACATACATCACCAGGATAAAAGAGAGAAACCAAAGCATACATCATCAGGGTAAGAGAGGAAAACCAAATCATAGCAACACCAAAGCACCAGAACAAAGAGATCAGAGTACAGCAGCAC
>JAIWNI010000323.1:0-11322 GCA_025331435.1 Choanephora cucurbitarum
TGATCGGAAAGATAATGGCAAACTGGACAAACAGCATAGTATTTGATTCCGTCACTGCTCATTGTATGGAGATGGCTTCGTTTCAGGAGGGTTGCTACTGTCTTTGGGAATCTAAACTCATCACCTTGCTATCTCCAATGCTTCGTTAAGGTCTTGCATATATGATTCAACTTGTTGATTGGGGATGTTGTTATTATGCATCTTGAGAACCGACTTAAAGAGAACCTTAGAAAAAGGAGTTTGAGGGATTTTGTCAGCTAAGTGAAAGAGATCTACTTAGTTTCATGATATTTACACTGATTATAGCTTTGATGAAAACACTTACAGATGAGATCCAGTTCAGATACAGGAGCAGGTTGGATGTTGGTGGGTCCAGATACAGCCGTGGCATCGGCAACTTCTACAACGGCTTCTTCTTCATCTTCGGTATCACATTCGTCGTAGTATTGGATGTCTTCACGGAACACCTTCCTCTAGCATGTGGTTTTCTATGAATAACATGGTTAGGTCTTTATCATGTAGTTGAAAGAAGACAGTAACTCACCAAGGGATTGCTCAGACTCATTTACATTGATCTTTGCTGGAATGAAAATAGGGGGAGTACTCTTGGCGATTCTACCATCTATGTGTTTCAAGACAAATAGTTAGAATTGTATGTCAATGAAGATACACACATTTAGAATGCTTACTGTAAGTTTTGACCCAGTCTTGATATGACATGCCATTGTACTTGCGATAGAGCTTGTGTGAACGATGAGTGGAACGCTTAATGAAGCGGTCTTCTCTTGGTGAGCACTTGCAAACGTCACAGAAACAATAGACAAGAGAGTTGTTGGTAGAGGTAGCTGGCATGTTAAAAGTAAGATTCTTGAATAAAATGGAGATTAATATTGCATCAGACTATTTTTCATCTGCTTTTTTATACTTTGACATTTGTAAGCATCGTCTCAAGGCCGATACCAATCGGACCAAACAAGCAACTTCTCATTCGTTCCTTGGATGAAAACAAATCAAAACCATCATTAGTAAGGAACAATTGATCAGAAACCAGGTACTCAGATAAAGGGGAATGATTGTCGATGTATGGTTCTTTTTGATCAAAATACATTAAAGTAAGACATCTATCAAATTTAGCATCACTAGATTCTATTATGTTTTTTATTCAATTGAAGGAGCATATTGTTGCTATTTGATTGATATACGAGCAGCTCGTTTCATTTCTTCCAATCCATTGTTGTTGTCATTGAACATAGCACTTTCCTAATATATCTACAGTACAGAAGTTTGTTCAAGTGCAGCCGTCTGTTGTTCAAAAGACTGAGACAGAACGAATTGCACTGGGCCTTACGCTTCCACTTGTTGGTAACACCAAGCTTCTTCAAAGCCCATTTTTTTCATTGGATACAATTAGAAAAAAAACTTTTATTCTTTAGTAATCATTCTCAACACTTGTTTATACATGACAAGAGACTTTATGGATCACGAGATGAATGCAACTTGACTTTAACCGCTGAACTTTAAACTAGCCGGAATACTTGACAATAAGAACTTCGCCATCTCGCCATTACTTTGTTGCGTTTACCCAATAGTTTTCTTTGGAGTATACAGAATATTAAACTATGCTGATATCAACTCCCTTGATATTCTCATAAACCTCTCTTGCCATGATAAGATGTGGTAGTGGTCAGCAGCTTAGTCTATCTTTGATTGTATGGTCGCTTGCTTTCGATGTGTGTGAAAACAGCAATTAGTCAAATAATAGCGCAACACCTTAGCCCTATCCTACTCAAACTTATGATGTATCATTCCAACAATCACAAAAAATTGCTTTTCGAATCCATGTGTTTGAACGAACATTGATATTGACAACAGTTCGTAGCTTGCTGAATGCATTTGGTCTGATACATAAAATAAATTCGTTCGATTTCAATTGAATTACGCTTCGCTTTCTTTTATTTTATTCTTTTATTTTAATGCTATAAGCTCCCATTTATAAGCTTAATACTACTCATCAACAGAGCTAGCACTTTACGTTCGACATTGACTTTTCTACTTCTTCAGTTTGTATCTTTCTACAAAGAATACAAGCAACCAACTCGGCAGTTTTAGAAGCTTCTTCTTCGCGATTCCAACACAGTAGAAAGTGATCTCATGAGCAACATCGTAGCAATAGTTCATACTTATTTCTTCTTGAGTGAGTCAGAGAGGTCTTTGTCTGATACTAAAGAAAGAAAAAAGCATTCCTACACCTGAGATTCAGCACATAAAAGCAACCTTGAAAGACTAGTAAGTCTTTAATGATTTGGAGAAAAAAATGAATGCTCTCGACCAATAAAATCAACGGAAGCATCTTTGCATAGACAATTTTTTAGCAGGCAAACTATCTTCACAGCTTAAGAATCGGATTTTCAAAATAATTTCGACTTTTTTTTTCTCAAGTCAAAAAACTGTGGAATAGAACGTTCATAAAACGATGAATATTGGCAGTAAAGACCTACTTTTTTTTGCATAGATACACTAAGAACAATTAAACGATGTATACTCTTTATTTTGAAGCAATTTGGAGCTATATTCGATGCACTACTATTTTGCTGGATAAACCACCCCAATCACAACCCATAAAACAGACACTTTTTTGTGTCTGTTACATGCCTCTCCGACTACATTTTTTGTAGTGCTCAATTTTCTCGACCCCTACTTACTTCTATAAAGGGAAATCAGTATTTTTCGAACCCCGACGCTTTCTACTATCCAACTAGCTCAAATTATAACCGGTGTTCATGGACCCCCATTTAACCTAATTTGAGATCATTAATCAGCAATTTTTCTTGTATTTTTTCGGTCTTTACCTATGAAATGCATCGTCTCAATATTAATCCATTTCGCTCTCTTTGACTGGAATGAATAGTGCTATATAGGTATCAAACATAAAAATGTTGTCACTCAAGCTGAGAGTTTGGGCTGATGCACAGGCTGAAATGAGCTTATTCAAGATTTATCATGCTTATCCCACATTTAACACTGTGATAGAATCAGTCATCTCACTGAAACAATCTGACCACCACAGCTTTTGACAACATGGTTTTATCACTTATCAAAACTGAGCTCATCATGATAGCTGTAAAGCATGGAGCCTAAATTACTAATTGCCAGCATCATCCTACAAATGTCAAATTACTCAAGTATAGACATCAAGGACAAAAATAAACCTCCAATTTAAAACATACCACTTTTAAATCAGCACTACTATCAACATTATCATGCTCATCACTATTATCATGCTCATCACTATTATCATGCTCATCACTATTATCATGCTCATCACTATTGTCATGCTCATCACTATTGTCATGTTCATCACTATTATCATACTCGTCAATATTATCATACTCATCAATATTACCATCCTCATCAGTGTCATTATTATCAAAAGTATTTTTATCAGTATTACCATCCTCATCAGTATTAGTATAGTCATCGGTGTTATCATAGTCATCAGTATTATCTTAGTCATCAGTGTTATCATGATCTTCATTATTTTCATAGTCATCAATATTATCATAGCCAGCATAATCATTAACTTCAGCATCTTTATAATTCACCCTACACAATCATAGACTAACTACACATAAACTCTTTCAAATACATCAAGTCTCGAGAGGGATCAATCTTAAAAATCCGTCATCTTGCATTGTTTGCGCAATCTGATTACCGCGGAGTTTATCCGTTGGATCGTTTCTTCAAGTACATCTAACGAGACTTTGATACTGCAAGATTAGTTAGAATAAGGCATAAAGGCTTGACTACAGACAAAGCATAAACTATACAAAAAGGGCAGACTCTCAGGCAGTTTCATCGTTCATGAACATGTAGTCACGATAAATTTGGATGAAAAGGAACCCTTCCTCCCATAAATATATATACAGAGTAAGTTCCAGTTTATAAGCCTATAACTAGGCTATAAGCAGTGCAAACACATTCAGTAGCTATGACCATACCAACGAGACTTATGCCAACAATGAGTGTAGTGAGAACTAGTGTACTGAGACTGATCATACTAACACTGTGTATAGTAACAACGATTATACTGAAAATGAGTGTCTTATTGATAAGTTTACTGATAATGAGCGTACTGACAATGAGCGTACTGATAATGAGGATAGTAAGAATGAGTAAGGAAGAAGTGATCATACAGCAAGGAAGTGTGATGAAGTTGAGAATACGGAAATCGAAGCACAATAAAATCAAGCACATTGAAACTGAGCATAAAGAAACTAAGCACAATGAAATCGAGCACAATAAAACTGCGCATAAAGAAACTAAGCACAATGAAATCGAGCACAATGAAACTGAGCATAAAGAAATCAAGCATAAAGAAATCAAGCACAATGAAAGTGGGCATAAGGAAATCAAGCATAATGAATTTGAGCATAATGAAAGTGGGTATAATAAAATGACGCATTAAAATTTGATGACAATGAAAATGAGTATAATGAAATTGAGCCCAATGAGATCCAGTCTAATGAGGTTCAGATTAATAAGATCCAGTCTAATGAGATAGAGCATTATGAATTTGAAAACACTAAAAGTGAATACAATGAAATTGACCACAATGAAACTATGCCTTATAAGATCAAGTTTAATGTAATCCAGCCTAATGAGATCCAGCCTAATGAGATCCAGCCCAATGAGATTCAGCCTAATGAGATTGAGCCTAATAAAGTTAAGCGATATTGAGTCAAGTACAGCTTTCTTTAGCTGATGCTGTATCTCCCAACTTTTTTTGCCGCAGCAGTATGGTTTAGACGACGTGATTGAAATGTGATTTAGGTGATTCAGTAGGAAGCACTAATTTAAATCAAGTTTTATTTATGGATTTAGAGTAAAAAAATACTAATTTTAAAATAAATAATAATAGACTATAGTAGGTAATATAATAATGAACGAAGTTTACTAATGATAATAAAAAGTGTTAGTAGACATACAAACATACACACATACACACGCACAAATAGATACATATTCGGGTAAGCAAAGCAAGACCATCCAAGACTACCGCAAAGCTATCCAAGACTACCGCAAGGCTACCGTAAGACAAGACAAGACCTCCATAAGACTTTGTAAGTATCGTTCCTGTCCACTTGAAGAGCTGTATCACTAACCTTACTTTTTACCCTTCTTTTTTTCGTAGGTAATGGTGTGCTTTCTCTCCTAGGCCTCTATCCCGATCGCGATCGTTGGTGTTCAAGACTGTCAAGACTTTCTTCCGCTTCCTACTTCCGTGATACCGTATGCTTCTGGTGTTCTATGCTTTTGGTGTTCTCTGCTGTGATTTCTTTGTTCTCTGATTTTGGTGTTTCCTGGTATGATCTCTCTATTCCTCTCTCTCACACTCTTAATCTGGTGTTCTATGCTTTGGGTTGTGGTGTTTGACACCTCTGAAGATCAAATCCTCATAAAGAAGATATCCAATTTTGGATATTAAAGATATTCATCATGATCATCGTCATGGATTTAGTAATCCGATCATCAATTGAACTAGTCTAGAATGATTTCATATGTTAGTGCTATGGATCATACAAGGTTATAGACTAAGTTAGGTGCAAGCAGTAAAGTACTGCTAGACTATGACATAAAGACATTATGTTATAAAGGTGACACAAGCCTAGTAATGCACAATAAGCTCTGTAATATCTTGATATAGTAAAGTAAATGGACTAAAGAAAGTCAAAGACGTAATAGCTGTAGTAGATAGCAAATAGTATAAATACTCTCATTTATTTTGTTCAGAATAAAGGCATACGTAAAACAGTCTCAAACTACTCATATACTTGTTACCTGTTACTTTATCTTTTTTTGAATCCTAAATATCACATGGGTTTCATTGTTCTATGCTCTTGGTGTTTCTATGCTTTTGGTGTTTCTTTGATTTGGTCTCTTTGTTCTGGTGCTTTGGTGTTTCTCTGATTTGGTCTCTCTATTCTGGTGCTTTTGGTGTTTCTCTGACTTGGTCTCTTTGTTCTGGTGCTTTGGTGTTTCTCTGATTAGGTCTCTCTATTCTGGTGCTTTTGGTGTTTCTCTGACTTGGTCTCTCTATTCTGCTGCTCTGGTGTTACTATGCTCTGATCTCTCTATTCTGGTGCTTTGGTGTTTCTCTGATTTGGTCTCTCTATTCTGGTGCTTTAGTGTTACTATGACTTGGTTTCTCTCTCTTACCCTGGTGATGTATGTCTTGGCCCTTTTCTGCCTATCTCTCAAGCTCTGGGATTCTACGCTTTGGTGTTTCTATGTTTTGGTGTTTCTATGTTTTGGTGTTTCTATGCTTTGGTGTTTCTATGCTTTGGTGTTTCTATGCTTTGGTGCTTCGGTGATATGTCCCTCTTGGATTTATGATCAACTAGGTAACTTATCATCTACAGCTCATGTACAGTGGGGTTGCAAAAAATAAGATAAAAATTTAAATTTTCGTCTCAAATATGTTGACAATGCATGGAATGATTGATCCCCTTTATCTCTTTTTTATATCAAAATGGCTCAAAGAACCCACTTAACTGATGCAGAAAACCGTCTTATTGTCGAACTAAGCCAAAATGGTATGAAAGCTAAGCAAATTTCAACAGCTGCAGGTGTAAAGTTGGCCAGCGTATACACACTCTTGAGAAGGCAAAAATTGCAAGGTACAACAGATCGTGCTAAAGGATCTGGAAGACCTAGAAAACTCACTCTCAGAGTTTTAAGAATTCTTAAGCGGGTCATTGTGCTCAACAGGAGAGCAACTTTGGCCGAATTGACGTCCTCTTTGCCCTTTGCCTGTCAAGGTTCACAGGGACACCGTTCGTCGTGCATTGCGCAGAGTGTGTTATAGAAGCCGAGTAGCACAGAAGAAGCCATTCCTAAATGCCTTCCACCGAAGAAGAAGACTCGACTTTGCAAAAAAATGCAAGCACTGGACAGTGGAAGACTGGAAGAAGGTGATTTGGACGGATGAAAGTTCGTTCGAAAACGGCAAAAATTCTGCGAAGGTGATGGTTTGGCGCCTACCGTTTGAAAAGTACTTCGAAGAATGTCTAGCACTTAGTTTCAAGAATGGTAGGACCAGCTTGATGGTTTGGGGTGCCATCAGGTATGGTCGTAAATCCCCACTCCACTTCTGCAGCGATATTGAACGCAAAGGAGAAGGCTTTGTATCGTCTATATACAATGGCCCTCTCCTTGAATTCTATGGACGGGAGCGAAATCTGATACTAATGGAAGATGGGGCTCCTATTTATAGATGCAGATCTGCGAAAGATTGGAAGTTGGAGAAGGGATTGAAGGTGCTAGACTGGCCTGCACAGTCGCCAGATTTAAACCCGATCGAAAATCTTTGGATGATCATGAAGCGACGAGTGCAGGCCTACCGAAGCAGACACGGGCGCTTCCCCAACGCAGAAGCTCACCGGGCATGCTTGCAAGAAGTATGGGACAGTTTCAGGCCAAAAGATTGGAGTAATCTCATTGCAAGCATGCCCAAAAGACTGAGATATGTCCTTGCCCACAGAGGTGGGGCAACAAGATATTAGCTGGCTACTAGCTCACCTATTTGTATTATTTCAAAGCAATAAAAAGTTTAAAACAAGTCCAGACAATTTCTAATGACTTTTCGAGCATTTTAGGACATTTAGTAATAGTTTAATGGTGTTTAGTAGGTCAAGATCAATGATGATGATAATATGAATTTTGCGGAAATTTAAATTTTTATCTTATTTTTTGCAACCCCACTGTACATGAGCAACGTTTTTCATCTGGGTTATTATGATCAGCAGGAAGATTTCTTTGATCTTCAGCTAGTTGCACTTCCTGATTATCAACTAGGTCTAGAGAAAATCCTTATGCGAACCAGCACCATTTCCTTTGGTCAGCTTCTGATAGCGGTCTTGCTCTAGTTTGCGAACGTCTTCATTACGCAACTTACAGTACCGACGAATGTGTCCCATTTTTCCACAATAGTGACAACGTATGTTACCACGGGGACTGGAGCTCATAACACTCAGATCCATGGGTTCGCCGGCGTAAGGACCTTTAGGTACAGTTGGACGGTTGAAATGGAAGGCAGTTTGATTGCGTCGGTAGAAAGATGGGTTTTCGTGAATGGCGCTATCATGCGCAATCGCTACACGAATCGCCTCTCTCAAAGTGGATGCTTGTGCTTGTCGCACTTGAGAGCGTGTGTCACGGTTAAGGAGCCCACACATAAACTTATCGCAGGACTCGTCTTCGGTTATTCCAGGAATGGCTGCAATGATATCCATAAACCCGTTTATGTAGTCATTCAGTGTTCCAACTTGTCTGTAAGCGGCCAGTCTATCTCTTGCAAGACGTACAGAGTCATCTGGTCGGAAAAATTTGACAAGTTCCCTCTTAAAGCTTAGCTAGTCTTCAGGTTCGTCTTCGGCAGATTCCAAAGTTCGGTACCAGGTGTCAGCACGACCACGAAAAAGTGTGACAGCATAACGCTTTTTCTGAACTGAATCCCAGCCTTGAAAGTCTGTATATCTTTCGAAGGTTCTAATCCATGAGTCGATAGCCATGGCATCACGGGCACCGTCATAAGTTGGAGGTTCGGTAGTACGAGGTATGTTTTTTCCGTTATTATTGCTGCTCACAGCCTTGGCGATTTCTTGAATCAAGGAAATGAGAACGGAGTTGTCAATAGATTCAGATTTACTTTGTTGATCAGACATCTTTTTTTTTTCAATCAATTTAAGGTTTTAACCAGAAAAATTCAGTAATTAACAGCACGAAAGCAGATACAATTCAGCACACAGGCAATACGATTCAGCACACAGGCAATACGATTCAGCACGAAGGCAATACAATTCAGCACGAAGGCACAGGTAAGTTCCGTTAGGTTTTCTTCCTAGGATACGACAGGAGATGCTACCAATTGTCGTCTTGTTATTTCTTTAAGGATGTTTGAGTAAGTCACGTGACTTCAGAACAATAGAGAGCCAATAAGATTGCAGGAATATACTTTTAGAAGATAGTGACGTCGACTGTGTTTTGATATTATAAGTCTAAGATATTCATTTATTCTCTTTGTATGTTACCTGTGTTTTGATATTATAAGTCTAAGATAAAGAGCTTATAATACTCAACAACACGGTATTTATACTTTTCTATCTATACTAAATATTCATACTATAATAAATGGGGAAGGATGTAATTATATTCTACATGCTGATTGATTGTTATGTGTTGACGAATAACATGAGTGTCTGACTTTCATATAGGGTAACTGCTTCATACTAATCAGGCTCAGTCGAGTTTTCTTTCTTCGTTTGTTCAACAGTTGAGGCTTGAACCTTCTCTTATTTGGATTATAAGTATATGGAAGGTTATACTCAACTTCAATTGGTTGCTTATGCTTCAAATCGCTATTTTCTGCGACATGTTTGTTAAGCTTGAATTCCATTAGGAGCTTAATTTAGTGAGAGACAGTCACTACAAAAAATCGGGTCGGGAGGCCTGTGATTACTGGTCCGAACGTTCAATCAAAGGGGTAATCACAGAGGGTATTTTGGCAGTGATTTTTCAACTTTGTCAAAAATGCTTCGAATGCTTTCAAACTTTACAGGAGGCAACCTCTTTATATCTATAACGTATTCATGTAAAAAAAGCCGGCACGTTTACGCTAAAAATTGATAGTTTTAAAGCCTTTTAATTTTACACCTTAAAGTTACATGTTAGAAAAAAAATATAAAAATCCTCTAAGTACTTTTAAATACCGAGAGCAATTATTTCAACTTATTTCTTGGACAAAAATCAGAAAAAGAGAAAAATTGAGACATGCCTTCACCTGAATTTATATGTCGACGTCAGCAAAAGGCCTTCCTTACATTAAAGAGTATGGCCATATATGGAAATCACATATAAAGAAAATAAGATAATAGAGAAACGTTAAAAGTAGAAGGTAAAATAATTCAACAAACAACACAACTTATAGTGTCTCTTTTAGTATCCATCATATCAAGAAAAGCAAAAGAACCAAATATTATTGCAGTCAACAACACCATTCTAAAAGTTTACTGTTTACCAGAAGATGTTTTATTGATAAAAAGGGAGCAATAAAATGTATCGGTATACGAGAAAGATTGTAGTGAAATCGTTTTAGAGGAATGAGAAAGGTCAACTTATCAGCAAGTCCATTTTCTGCAAAAAACCTAAAGAATCGTTCACCAGATGACTCTTTTAAACTAAAAACAAGAAATAACAACTCATCTCAACGACTACAGAGTTAGAAGTTAGTACAGAGTACAAGTTATTTATTCCTGAGTATACTTGCAATAAAAAAAAAAGTCGGGTATCTTGCACTGACTACAAATGGCAAAGTTGGTAGTAGTGATTAAGTGTTGTTTTTCAAAAAGTAAGCAAAAAAAAGTCTTTACTAAGCCTTTTCAAAAGTGCGGTTCAGAAAAGGGAAATGCACCAAGATCGAACGCATTAGGAAATAACTTGTTCAAATGAGTTGAATGCAACACAAAGTTCTTTTTTGAAAAAAAAAGTAAAAATAGCTATACTCTCAAATAAATGCGATCTGAAAGTTATTGACCAATAAAAAATTTTGAAGTACAAATAAGTAAAAAGAGAGTTGCCTTTTTTTCTGTACCTCTTCAAAGGCATCCAGGAACGAATGGGAAAGCTCAACTTTAGAATAATCCCAGTGAATAATTGCTTTATCCTGACAAGACTCTATCTGATTCGTCTCAATGTACTTGACAAATGAAATACGCTTAAACATCCTCTTGTATTATTAATAGAAAAGAAGCAAACATATAAAAGAACAATAAATTTATACAAGTTACTTTGTCATCGTATCTCTCTTTTATTGTCAAATATATTCTTACTATGCCATCTAACCAAAAGCGCGCTTTTTACGGTCACTGCGACGAATGCAAGAACAAGACTGAACGTCCTTTTGTCTCCTTTTCAGTCTGCAGATATCATAAAAGGGCCAAGTTGTTTAGCGGCTCTACATCCAAGAGTTGGAAGGACACCTATGGTAAATATACCTATACCTATCGTATCTTCACCTCACTAACCTATTATGATCTCGTCGACAGAAGGTAGAATCGCTATCAACGATGAACTTATATTCATCCCTGGCGTTGACACTGTCAATGATGGTAAGTCTTTCAAATAACTGCCTCTGAATGATCAGTCACTAACCCGTGCAAGTTATAGATCCTAATAACGAAGTAGGTACTGTAGGCATTCAAAGTGCTATTGATAGCTACGATGTTGAAGACTTTGATGGTTGCGATGACATTTATGATGGTGTCT
>JAIWNI010000324.1:0-11317 GCA_025331435.1 Choanephora cucurbitarum
AATGTCGTCGACGTTGACATGAATAAGCGTAAACAGCCAATCGAGGTTGAATATAACCTTCCTCAAATGCACAATCCCAACAAGAGAAGGTTTAAACCTCAGATTGTGAACAAAAGAAGAAAGAAGGTTAAGCTGAACTTGTTACGTATAAGGAAGTTGCCTTTAGTAAAAGTCAGCTCTTCATCGTATTCGTCGAGACATAAGGATCAATCAGAGAGAAGTATATAATTACTTCCTACTTTATTTGAAATAGTATAGATATTGAGTTTAGAATAGAAAAGATATAAAAGACCGTATTTTGTATAATTGTAAGTTCTTTATCAAAGACTTATTATCAAAATACAGGTAAACGATAAATAAGAAAAACAAATAAGATCAAAGACTTATTATCAAAATACAGAAACACGTCACTGTCTTCTAGAATATTTTCCCAGTAATTGATTGGCTAGAAAACCTTCTAAAGTCACGTGACTACTAGTAAACATCCTCAAGATAACAAGAAGACGACACTTTCGCTTTTTGAATACTTTTAGTCCTTCGTATACCTCTATCACGTGACTTGAAGCTCAAGAACTAGCCAATTACATTGCTCATACACTCAAGAAGTATACTAGCAACGCACAAACACTCTCATCGCTCATAGACATAACTTGCAACAAAGCTTAGACCACCAGTACCTCTATTTTCACATTTATACGAGTCGTTTTGAAAGTTAGTTTTCAAGATGACTACACCAATGCAACAAACTGCACCCACCTCTTTTGTTCGCAATCAACCCGTTGACTTGCAACATCTTCAGACACTTGTGTTGCAGTTGCAACAACAGGTTCAACAACATGATGGGCTCTTCAAACATATCGAGTCTCTTCAAGAAAAAATTTTTTCCCTTGAGGAAAAAAATAAAAAACTAATCTCTGAGAATGAAAGACTTCTCAATTTAGTCAACTCACAGGTAGCTAATCCTGTACGCTCTGTATCAGATGATACAAATGGTACCTCTGCTTCTTCTTGGGCCGCTGCTGCTGCCAAACCTGCTCTCTCCTCTCCTGTCTCTGCTGCTGCACCTGCCAAAAAGGCTCGTGCACCTTCTACAAAAAAGCGTGCTGCTGCTGCTCGTGCTTTTATGAGCCCTGGGGCCAAAGGTCCTCAAGGCTTTAAATATGTTTACCTTGGCCGCTCTCGTAAGATCAATAGATCTGAGGTTCGTTCTCGTCTTCGCCGCATTGGCGTTGATACCGGCCGTGTCCTTGACATTTCTTTTCCTGCTTCTGGTGTTCTCGGTGTCCTGATGCATGTGCAGTATGTGGAGCAATTCACTGCTGTCATGCAGAAGGCTGGCGCTGAGCTTGTGAAGGATTTCGATCCTTTGGATCCATCCAACCTTGCTGATCCCAAGTTTGCCTCTCTGTCGGTCGACCAACGTGCCGCTTAAATGCATGAGCTGGTTAACGGTCGTGCTCTTGACACTCTCTCTTTCCTTCGTCCTGTTGTTGTCGGTTCTGTTGCCCGTTCCTTTTTGGATTGGGGAAGGATCGATGACACCGATCTCCGTTCTGCTGTCGCCGCTGCTCACTCTCGCCAACAGGCTCAAGATCCCCGTGCCAAGTCCTTTGCTTTCTCAAAGACCGGCTCTGACGATAGTGATTCTGTAATGTCTCTTTAATGAGTCCTCTTACAGATCCTTTCTCTATACCCACCCCTCTCCGCTCCTTCTCTCTAAGCATCTGGAATGCTAATGGCCTTCGGGCCTCAACCATCCACGATGTCCTATCCCATGTCCTCCACACCGATGTCCTCTTTGTGACAGAAACTTGGCTCACATCTGGCTTTCTTCCAGTTGAGTGGTCTCAGTACCATCTCTATGGCAAGAAGCTAATAAACGCAAACAACCGTGGTTCTGGTGGT
This sequence comes from Choanephora cucurbitarum, assembly GCA_025331435.1. Classification (NCBI taxonomy): domain Eukaryota; kingdom Fungi; phylum Mucoromycota; class Mucoromycetes; order Mucorales; family Choanephoraceae; genus Choanephora; species Choanephora cucurbitarum. The sequence goes on from JAIWNI010000324.1 coordinate 1,906, forward strand.
GTTTCGGCACTCATCTCTCCTCATTGTCAACTCTCTGTCTCTCAACTTCCCTCTCTCAATGCATACACTCTTTCTTTGAAAATTGATAAGGTCAATGTGCATTGTGTTTATTTTCCACCCAGTATCTCTAATGATCTGGTGCTATCCGCTTTACAACAAATCCCCCTTCACTCTGACTCCATTATCTGTGGTGACTTCAATGCTCGTTTTGGTGCTCTTACCGGTGATTCCGCTACCAATCCCCGTGGACTTGCTATGGCAACATGGCTTGAACAATATGGGTTGGCTGTGCTCAACTCGTCTCTTTCTCCAGGTGTTGCTACCTTTTCTACGTTTCGGCGTGAAAGGGAAGTGAGTAGCATCATCGATCTGTTCGTAACAAATATACCTGCAAAGGATATGCGTTCGGCTCAGATCGTGGTAGAATCTGACTTGTCTCTTGGCTCTGACCATAGATTGTTGACTCTGTCTTTCGACTATGCGTCTGTGGCTGCTGGTGCTTCGGCGCCAACCTTGGCTCCTAGACGGCTTTGGAACCTGTCTCGCTTGCAAGACACGGAACCGCTAGCTCTGTTTAGGTCCAGGTTTAGGACTAGTGTCTCGCCCTTGGGTGATGCGCTGTCCGCTCTGGTTGCTTCTCCTCCTACATGCCGCCCTGACATTGATGGTCTGAATGCTACTCTTAATGAGTGCTTCTACGATTCCTTGGATGGATCGGTTGGTGTGAGAGCACCTCGGTCTGGTAAGTGGTGGAAGAAATACTGGACTTCGGAAATCGAGTCTGCTGCTCGTGAACGCGATCGCTGTTATAGTATGTGGCGTCACGCCCTAGGTGTTGACAAAGCGTACTGGTGGTCGTTGCATCTTGATGCTCATCGTTCGTTCCGTCGTTTGGTATCAAAGGCAAAACGTCTCTCTTGGAAGAATTTCTGTGCCCAACTGGAAAAAGATTTCTCTAAAGCTACGGCCACTCTTTCAAGGATAAAAAGGCGTCGTGACTGCTCATCAACCTACGCTCATCCTGACGGTCCTGCTGCATCAGTGGATACCATGGCCTCTCACTTGGCCACTGTCTACAATGGTTCCCTTTTGCCTGCGCCTGACGCTCGCCCTTCTGCTCCATCACCTCACGATAGTTTGCTTCCCTATGCTCTACCTCAAGATTTGGACATTTTCTCTGTAGATGCTATCACGGTTCACATCCAGCGGTTACCTCTACGCAAGGCACCGGGTAGCGATCACCTGAAAGCAGAAATGCTGAAGGCCGTTGCCGCGGACCTTGCCCCGCTACTCTCTCTTTTCTTCTCTCTGTGTTATCAATGGTCGTACACCCCCTCTCTCTGGCGTCTCGCCAATGTCTTCCCGATACACAAGAAAAACGATCCCTCTGATCCTGCAAACTATCGGCCAATCTCTCTGACTTCGGTTATGCGTAAGCTCTTTGAGTTTTGCATCTCTCGTTGTCTGTATGAACACTCGCCTCCACTTGACATTGCGCAAGGTGGTTTCCGTCCGCAGCGTAGCCCTCTGGATCAAGCCCTCTGCTTGCATGACTTGATGCATGACTACCTGCTCACCCACCATCGCCGTCCTGTGGTTGCTTTTCTTGACATCAAGGCTGCTTATGACACAGTTGACCGACGTGTCATCTGGAATGCTCTGGCTGATTCCTCTCTACCCCGCCCACTTCTTGGATTGCTCATCAACTTGTTTGATGACGTTCAGATTTCGGTGCTGATCGCTAATCATTCCTCTGCGCCTTTTACTCCTGTCACTGGTGTTCTACAAGGCTCTGTTCTCTCCCCGCATCTGTACTCTTTGTACATCAACTCGCTTCCCTCTGCTCTCCGCGCTGCTGCCTCGGATGGTACTACTTCGGTATGTCCACCAGGTTCGCCTTCTTCTCCTTCCTCTCCTTCTCCTCCTCCTTCGCCAATTCCTTTGAATTGCCTTCTCTTCGCGGATGACGTTGCGATCATTGGCTCTAGTAGTCAGGTCCAACGGATGCTGAACATTGCCGCTGAGCATTCTCGCTCCCTCGGATATCGCTGGAGTCCGTCTAAATGTGCAGTCCTCAACGCACGACCTGATGGCCCACGATTGACGTTGTACGATGAACCGTTACCGCTCGTTGACGAATTTGTATACCTCGGTGTACCTTTTCGCTCAAAGGGCATTTCTGGTCCAGATCTTGTCTCTTTTCGTGCAGCTAAGGCTGTCAAGACCATGGCCCTGCTGGTCTCAGTAGGTGTCCACCGTAACGGCTTCTCTCTCCTCTTGTCCTCTCGACTGTATACCTGCTTTATCCGTCCAAAGATAGAGTATGGGCTTGGCTATTGCCCGTATCTCCTCTTCAAGATATGAAACAGCTCGATGACCTTCAAAACCGGCTGGTCCGTATGTTCATTGGTGGCTCTTGGTTTCAAGTAGCAAAACACATCACTTGCCTGCCTGCTATGATTCATAGGTACAATGTCCTTGTCACAAGATACGTTCTTCGTGTACAATACCTCCCTGATGACTGCTTGCTTGTGCTCTTACGTGATCAACTGCGGTACCCTCGCCTTACTAAGCTTCTTCAACAGAATGCTCTCTACCTCTCTCTCCCTGATCCACCGCCTGTCTCTAATGTTGAGCTTCGTGCTCACTTTAGGCGATATTGGCAGGATCAGTTCAACCGCCAAATGGCAACTCAAGCTTCTCGTGGCCGTGCTGTCCTCTTGCGTGCCTGTCGTCCGTGCACTTCAAAGCCGGATCCAATCCTCTACCTCCCAATGACAACTACTGCTCGCAGTAGGCTTGTTCGTTGGCGTCTTGGTCGCTTTGCGAATCTTCGTGAAGAATGTCCCTGCCTCTCCGGTGCCTACATTTCAAGAGATCATTTCTTGTCTTGTAGTGCACTTGATCCATCCCTCTTTTTCGACCTCCCTTCTCCTCCGGCTGGCGTTCATCCGATCGACCATGCCCTCAACTCTCTACCTGTAAAGGCTTCCACTGGTCCTCCTCCTTTTTGGTCCTCTCTTCTCCAATTGCTTCATGCAATAGACTCTCTGGTGCATCCTCTTGCTACCATCGCTCCAGAACCTGATCCAAATGGATCATGGCTTCCTCCTCCTCCTCCTCCTCCTCCTCCTCCTCCTCCTTCTCCTCCGATCTCTCCATAGACAAAATGACCTCTTTAGCCTGCTCACTGCGCAACCACGGTGGTAAGTGATTATCAAAGTTCCCATCCGTTGGTGCTGCCTTTGGGCTCTAAAGTTGTCTCAGTACTCTGTTGCTCTCTCTTCCTGTCCTTCTGTTTCCTCTTTTCCCTTTTGTTCGTTTTTCTGCTGGGTTTTTTGTACTTTTTCCCACTCTTTTATTTAGTTTAGTTCATCCAATTCGGCTTATGCTCCATAGAGTTGCCCAAAGAATTGTTGTATATAATAAAATATAATGTTTCACCTGAGCTAACAAGGCACTTTTCTTGTCGTCTTAATAATTTCTTTAGGGTTTGTATACAAAGTCACGTGACTTTAGAAGGATTTCTAGCCAATGAGATTACTGGGAAATGTTCTAGAAGGCCGTGACGCAGTCTGTGTTTTGGTAGAGTAAGTCTTTGATCTTTTATTTCTAATTTATATGCTTTTTATATGTTACCTGTGTTTTGGTAGAGTAAGTCTTTGATAAAGAACTTACTCTTGCCAACAACACGGTATTTATATGTTTTCTAATCTATGCTAGTTATACATGCTTTTTCAAATAAAGTAGGAAGTAATTAAGTACTTCGAGTTGATTGATCCTTTTGTTCCGACGAGTCTAATGAGTGCTTGACTACTTCTAAAGGCAACTTCCTTAAGCGTACTAGATTCAGTCTGACTTTCTTTCTTCGTTTGTGTTCTTGTACTTGGGGCTTGAATCTCCTCTTGTTAGGATTGAATCTTGTTGGAAGGTTGTATTCAACCTCTATGGGCTGTTTACGCTTTGCTAGATCATTGACAGCGACATTACCCCCCTCCTGGTTTGACGTTCGTCTGTGAACGATGGAAGGATGCAAGGGTGGAGAAACAGCAGTGACAGGAGAAGGTGGTTCAACTTCATCAATATCAACATCAAAGCGGCGGTCAGCATCAGTGAGTTCAGTAGCAATAGAAGGGACAGTAGGCTGGTATTCATATGCATCAACGAAACTACCAGCATCATTTGACATAACAGGTTGAGGAGCATCTTCAATATGAGTATGAGCAATATCAACATCAGTGGGATCAATGGAGACAGGAGTAACAACATCAGATAGAATATCATCATTAAGATTCTCAACAGCTTCGTCAAATACATCTTCATCCAGCACATCATCTGCAACAACGTCGTCATTCAGTACTTCGTCATCAATAGTATCAGGATGAGGATCAAAAGCATCAACCTGGCTTAGAGAGTGAGAGAGGTCAACATCAGGATGACAATGAGAGTCAGTAAGGGCAGGGTGTTCCGGAGCAGACGGAGATTCGACAGGATCAGGCAAACTGAGAGAAGGTAAGGCCAAAGGGGATGTATGAGTATCCATATCTTCCAAAGTTGGTTTATGTGCTACTCTATCAATTGGATCCACCGGGTCAGAATCAGTAAGCACTACAGGCTGTTGGGGATAAGTATTAGTTGAAGGTGGAACAGTAATAGGAGCAGGTGGAGAATGTATGTCATCCATCGTTATATCTGGTGCGTGAGGAACATCATCGTTGAGATCAGACTCAACAGGTAGTTCAGTGGGGATGATAGCAGATCGGCCAATGTTTGTCATTACGTTCCGCCATTCTTGACGTGCACTAACAGGATCATACCAAGGCTGATTAGATTGAGGACCATTCGCAATGCGTAGACGATCGACATGTACGAGTGATTTCAACGGTTCACCAGCCAGAGTCTGCAATTGATATGTTCCATATTCAGGAAAGCACTGCACTACAATATATGGGCCTTTGAATGTAGGTTCCAGACCGTAGCGTCCTTCGTGCGTAAGCATCACTCGATCTCCTACTTCAAACGAAACCTTCGTGATTTGAGCATCCCACTTTTCTTTATCTTTTTGTGCCATGGCCTTCATTCGAAATTCAGCAGCGGCTCGGTGTTGACCGAGTTGTGCAAGTTCTCTTGACGTGTGATCCATGACTGTGCGTTGATCAGCAAATGTTTGTTTGTCGATATACGGCACAAGATTGTCACCGGGGAGTCTTGGTTCACGTCCATAAGCAAGGAAGAACGGACTGTAACCGGTTGTCGAGTGAACTCTGATTCTGGATGCCCATAGAGCCGCATTCACGAAATCGTCCCAACGATGTAGGGCGCCATTAACATACTTGCGGAGCATTCCCTTTATGACAGCATTAAATCTCTCGACTTTAGAGTTCGTGCGAGGATGATAAGCGGATGTTAGCTTATGGTGCGTACCAACTCGTTTTAGATAGGCATTGACTAACTCACTATTAAAGTTAACACCACGGTCTGTCAGGATTTCAGAAGGGCATCCGAAGCGCATCATAATTTCTTCATACAGGAAATCTGCAACAGTCTCTTTAGTGGCATTAAGTACCGCTCTAGCAATTGGCCAGTTTGTCGCATAGTCGACTGCTACCAGTAACCATCGATTGCCTTTAACCGTGAGTGGTAATTCTCCAACGAAATCAACATGCCACCGATCAAATGCAGTAGGGACCTTTAGAGGATGCATGACATCATGATGAGCATGAGATATACGGCCGTTTACTTGACAAGACGGACAGGTTCTAAGCCAATTCTTCAAATCACGTTTCATGGTATGCCACCAGAATCTCCGAGTGAATAGCTTGATCATAGTATTCAGACCGGCATGTCCATTAGCTTCGTGATGTTTAGCAACCAATTCCGCCCTTTGAGCAAACGGGACAAAAGGTACCAATTGTCTAGTTTGTTTGTCGTCCATCTGAGTAAGGTGTAATACCTTGTTGTCTTCCACCACAAACTCGTTTTTGCGCTTTTCCAAGTACTGCTTTAAGCCTGTCGATTTGACTTGATCTGGATTTAGATAAAAGAGGGGCCAGTCATTTTGAATAACCTCAGGGGCATCCCTCATCGACCAAAGTGCATATAGGTAGTCGGGTTGTACTGTTGTATCGGCTGCTTTAGTTTCAGGGCCACCGATCCGAGACAACACATCTGCAACGTTGTTCTCTTTTCCAGGCTTGTACTCGATGGTTGGCGAATACAGTTCTAACTCGTTCATCCATCTTACTAATCGTGGACTCATTTTGTCTTGAGACCTGAGATAGCAGTTGGGGAGGTGGTCCGTTAGGATCTTGTATCCACCACGACAGCCGTCAAGGAAGCAGCGCCAAACTCGAAGTGCATGCAATATGGCCATCAGTTCTCTTTCCTGAGCTGGGTAGTTACGTTCCGCTGAAGAAAAATTTTTAGACTCGTAAGCTACAGGATGCCATTTCGGTGGTTCGCTATTATCTGGTTGGAGTAGTACTGCTCCACAACCGAAATCAGAGGCGTCAGTCTCTACCTGGAATGGTTTGTCCATATTTGGTACTTGGAGAACAGGTGCAGAGGTCATGAGTTCCTTGATCTTATTAAAGCTAATTTCACATTCATCTGTCCAAACGACAGGTCGCTTTTTGGGTCCCGTTCCTTTCGTTAGGTCTGTCAAAGGCGATGCTATGGATGCGAAATTAGGTATGAAACGGCGGTAATGTTGCGCAAGACCGATAAAAGATCTGACCTCTTGTACGTTGGTTAGAGCGGGCCATGACTTGAGAACTTCTACTTTAGACTGACTGGGTAGAATGCCATTCATAGTGATATCAAAACCAACAAAAGTAAGTTCTCTCTTGCCAAACTCGCACTTTTTAGGGTTTGCAATCAACTTAGCGTCCTTGAGTTTGTTCAGTATAATGCGCACATGTTCCTTGTGCTCCTTTTCACTTCGACTGTACACCAGGATGTCATCCAGATAGACCAAGGCGAATTTGTCCAGGCAGTCTCCAAGGATCTTATTCATTAGGCTCTGGAATGTGGGTGGTGCATTGGTTAGGCCGAATGGTAAAACGAGAAATTCGAATTGTCCGTAACGTGTATTGAAGGCTGTCTTGGGGACATCTTCCGGATCAATCCGTACCTGGTGGTATCCAGACTTCAAGTCTAAACTGGTAAAGTATGATGCTCCTTGAAGTCGGTCGAGACATTCGTCAATACGTGGCAGTGAATGGTTATTTCGCACGGTTACACTATTTAGGGCCCGGTAATCAATGCACATTCGCATTTCTCCATTTTTCTTTTTAACAAATAACACGGGTGCTCCCCCAGGCGAAGCACTGGGACGGATAAGTCCTAACTGTAGAAGCTCCTTGATTTGTTTTTGTAATTCGTCAAGCTCAGCCGGACTCATCTTGAATGGAGGGCGACTGATGGGCTTGGCATCACCAGTGCTGATCACATGCGTTACCTCACGTTCTGGAGGAAGACCTGGTAATTCGTCTTTAAATATAGACGCGAATTCTTTCACTAACTTGTCCCAATAGTCTTCTTTAGTACCATTCGAACCTTTGTCAGGATTGTCGATAGCATTCAAATATATTAAGCAACCATCAGCTCCTTGCTTGATATGACGTTCCGCTTGCTTCTTAGATATCAAATAATTCAGCTGTGGTCTGGATTTGTTGACATATTCATTCTTAGGGACTAGTTTGACAAATCGCTTCTTTTCATTACAGTAAACTGTCCAAGTGTCAGTGTCCCAGTTTGGTCGAGGTTCTACTTCTTTCAACCATGTTCTTCCAAGTATGACATCAAATTTCGTTGGGAAAACGTAGGCTGACACTGTTGTCTTGAAACCGTTCATATCCAACAGCAGTTCAACCCTCTCTGTGATTTGCGTAGTGTCTCCACTAGCGGTTTCTACTTGTCTGTCATGAACGGCAGTTCTTGATAGTGCGTACTTGGCAATCTGAGGGGAGACGTAATTCTCACTGGCTCCTGTATCAATCAGTATTTCTAACTCTTGATTTTGAATGAGTCCTGAATATAGAGGTAATTTGGTTGCTACGACATTCAATTCTGAAAGATACTGAAATTCATCTTTGAGTTCTGTCTTAGGATGTATAACAGGAATCATTTCTATAGGCATTGGGGTTCGATCACTTAGTACGCAGACTTCTTTGTTATGGCTCATAGTAGAATCATCATTACACACATCAGCAAAATACGGTTCATGATCATCTTTATTTACTTTCTGTGAGCAACTACAACGAGGATATGTTTCGTCATGTTCGGCAGGAAGATTTTCATTGTCCTGACGTGATTGCACTTCCTGATCGTCAATCACGTTTATTGAAAATCCTTTCGAGTATCACCACCTTTTTGCAATTTACGAAAACAATCTTCTTCAAGTTTCTTGATGTCTTCGCTTCGAGTCTTACAAAATCTTCTAATATGTCCAGTGCGACCACAGTAGTGACAACGTATATTTGACTTGGATGACGAGGCCATGACCGAAAGGTCCATTGGTTCCCCAGCATAGGGACCACGAGACGATTGTGAACGAGAAGAGCCAAAGTTGTTGAACGAGTTAGGGTTCTTGCGGTAGAAAACCGGGTTTTCGTGTATGGCGCTATCGTGAGCTATAGCCACACGAATTGCTTCACGCAGGGTAGACGCTTGGGCTTGGCGAACCTGTGAACGGGTATCGCGGTTGGCAATTCCACGCATGAACTTATCACAAGACTCTTCTTCGGTGATACCAGGGATGGAGGCGATTATATCCATATAGCCATTAATGTAATCGTTCAGGCTACCAGTTTGTCGGTACATAGCCAACTTGTCACGGGCCAGACGAGAAGCGTCATCGGGACGAAAAAAGTCAACGAGCTCCCTCTTGAAGGATAGCCAATCCTCGGGTTCATCACCATTGCCAGTTTCTAATGTTCTATACCAGGTGTCGGCTCTCCCTCTTAATAAGGTTACAGCATAATTCTTGGTTTGTACTTGATCCCAATTTTGAAAGCCCGAATATCTTTCTAATGTTCTAATCCAGGAATCGATCACAACGGCGTCTCTTGCACCATCGTAAACCGGAGGTTCTGTGGTACGAGGTACTGATCGATTGTTGTTGTTATTGTTGTTGTTGCTGTTATTCAACGCTTTAGTAAATTCTTGTATCAAATTCAGAATAACAGGATCGGCCATATTTAATCCAGCAACAGGAGTACTTTCTTTTCCAGATATTTCAACTTCACTTCAATAGTTGACAGATAACAGCACACAGGCAAACGATTTTCAGCACAAAGGCAGGCAATAAACAATACGAGTGATTTTTCTTTAACAGCACACAGGCAGGCAGGAAGCAGTAGGTCCAGGGATACGACTTGAGATGCTACCAATTGTCGTCTTGATAATTTCT
>JAIWNI010000325.1:0-11288 GCA_025331435.1 Choanephora cucurbitarum
CTTCTTTTTTTCATAGGTAATGGTGTACTCTCTCTCCTAGGCCTCTATCCCGATCGCGATCGTTGGTGTCCAAGACTGTCAAGACTCTCTTCCGCTTCTGAATTCCGTGATACCGTATGCTTTGGTGTTCTATCCTTTTGGTGACTTATGCTTTTGGTGTTTCATGCTATGATTTCTTTGTTCTCTGATTCTGGTGTTTCCTAGTATGGTCTCTCTCTCTCTCTCTCTCTCTCTCTCTCTCTCTCTCTCTCTCTCTCTCTCTCTCTCTCTCTCTCTCTCCCTCTTAATCTGGTGTTCAATGTTTTGGGTCTCATTGTTCTATGCTCTTGGTGTTTCTATGCTTTTGGTGTTGCTCGGATATGGTCTCTTTGTTCTGATGCTTTGGTGTTTCTATGGTTTGGTGTTTCCATGCTTTGGTGATGTATCTCTCTTGGATCTATGATCAACTAGGTAACTTATCACTTACATTTCGTGTACAACCTTACTAACTTTCATTCTCTCTCCTCTCTTTTTTTTTGTGCATATGTGTGTGTGTGTGCGTATATATGTATGTCTACTAACCTTTCTATTTTCTATCCTAGTTTTTATGCTCTGCGAGCTTACGCTACTAACCTCTCTCTCTTTTTTTTTTGTGCGTGTGTATGTGTGTATATATGTATGTCTACTAACCCTTTTCTTTTTATCATCAATAAACTTCATTCATTATCATATTAACTACTATAATGTATCACTTTTTTTTATAAATTAGTATTTTTTCACTTCAAATCCATAAAATAAAACTTGATTCAAATTAGTGCTTCCTACTAAATCATCTAAATCACATTCCAATCATGTCGTCTAAAACATACCGTTGCAGCCAAAAAAGCTGGAAAGTACAGCATTAGCCAATGTCAGCTGTACTTGACTTCATTATGCTCAGCTTGATTAAGCTTACCATCATTATGCCTGATTTCATTATGCGTTGAATTCATTAGGCTGGATATCATTAGACTCAATTTCGTTTTGCTCGATTTCATTAGGCTGGATCTCATCAGGCTGGATCTCATTAGGCTTGATCCAAAGGGGGCACAGTTTCATTGCGGTCAATTTCATTGTATTCACTTTCAGTGTCATCAAATTCGTTGTGCTTATTTTCTTAATGCTCAGTTTCATTGTGCTTGATTTCATTGTGCTTGATTTCATTGTGCTTGATTTCATTGTGCTTGATTTCATTGTGCTTGATTTCATTGTGCTTGATTTCATTGTGCTCGATTTCGTTGTGCTTATTTTCTTAATGCTCAGTTTCATTTTGCTCAGTTTCATTGTGCTTGATTTCAGTATTCTCAACTTCATTATACTTACTTGCTCTATGATCACTTCCTCCTTACTCATTCTTGCTGTCCTCATTATCAGTACGCTCATTGTCAGTGTACTCATTGTCAATATACTCATTGTCAATATAATCAGTGTCAGAAACGATCCAACCGATAAGCTCCGCTCTAATCAGAGTGCGCAAAAGTTGCAAGATTGTGGTGATTTCACCTTATAAGATATAGAACTAGATATTGAAAATGATGACAAATAAAAGGATCATTTATTCTAAATACAATACAATCAAAACTACTAGAAGCTTAACATAATGTACAGAGTTAAAGCTAATAGGCACATAAGACAAAGTAAGCAGTAAATGCTTACTCAGAATAAAAAGGGCAGAGAAAATTACACAAGCTCCAAATCAAGTCCTCCCAAATTTAAAGTCCTAATTCCATTGTATTCAGGAACGGTAAAATTACAGGACAATGGTATAACTCAGGAAGAAGACCTCAACCGTCATATAAAGATTATTTCCCTTATATTTTATGAGAATAAGGATTAGTAAAATCCATTCACATCTGAGTAGACACACACTTTAGAAATTGTATATAAACCACTGTATTATTTAGCTTAGAAACATTATTCCACTTTTTAAGAATAAAGAGACTATCAACGTATTTCTTCTTGTCTTGTCTTTTTATTCTAACTCCCAATTTCTACAAAGATGATGCATTTTTAACATTGATCCCTCTCTCTCTGTCTCGAGGTTTGATGTATTTGATGGTGCTTATGGGTGGTTAGTCTAGGATTGGATATAGTTGATTGCAAAGATGCTGAAGTTAATGGTGATGCAGGCTATGATAATGTTGATGACTATGATAATACTGATGACTATGATAATAGAGATGACTAGGAGAATACTGATAACACTACTTTTGATAACAACGACACTGATGAGTGTGATAATAGAGATGACTATGATAAAACTGATGACCATGATAATACTGATGAGTATGATAATATTGGTGACCATGATGATACTGATCTTAGTGCTGATTCAGATGTGGTACGGTTTAAATTGGAGGTTTTTTTTTTTTTTTTCCTCGATGTCTATACTTGAGCAATTTGACATTTGTAGGATGATGTTGGCCATTAGTAAGTTAAGTTCTATGCTTTACAGCTGTTATGATAAGCTTACTATTGATAAGTTATAAAACAATGTTGTCAAAAAGCTATGATTGTCAGATTGCTCAAGTGAGATGACTGATTCTATCACAGTGTTAAATGGGGGATGAGCATGATGAATCTTGAATAAGCTCATTTCAGCCTGTGCATCAGCAAAAAACTCTTAGCTTGAGTAACAACATTTTTATATTTGATACTTTTATAAAAAACATTCGTTCCGGTCACAGAGAGCGAAATAGATTAATATTGAGACGATGCATTTCATAAGTAAAGATCGAAAAAAAATAAAAGAAAAATTGCTGATCAACGCTCTCAAATTATTCCAGCTTTCAAGCCTATTTTTTTTTTCTGTGAGAGAGGTATAAGCCTAATATACGAGTATTACTATGTGTTAAAGAGACCATAAATCAGCCAACTGAAGAGGTCGCTCAGTCTCTCTTGTCCTCATTCTTGTCTTTGATCCAAGGCTAAAATGCTTCAAAAGAGGTCCCTCAAGAAAAAAAAAAATTAGCAGTCAAAAATCACTCCTTTTGCCCAAAAAAGGAATCTAGTCAAAGTCGCGTAGGCTGGAAAATGATTACGTAGCTTTAGCCCTGGCTAGATTTATTTTTTTTTTCCTTTTGCCCTCATATCTTGGTTACACCCAAGCTGCCGATCCTATCCAAGGTCATAGCAAATGATGCTATAGGTAACACACGCGATCCACTTGTATCACTTGACTCTCTTGACCTCAGTTATGCTAACTTTTCTCTTTATACTGCTTCTTTGGTAGGTTTGCTAGATCTCACTTTGGGGATCGCCATCAAGATGGCATCGTGTTGCTAGACTCTTGAGAGAGCCGCTCTTTTGAGTTTTAGTGACATCCGCTTCAAGTCCGTTAGGTGTCTACAGGTGGTAGATAACCCCTCTTTGCTTCAAGACTGCCTGTTTTTACCGTTCCATGATATTGATGTTCTGGTGTTCTGGTGTTACCGCTATATGACCGAAAGTATAGCGAAGGGTATAGTAGACATGCACGCACGCACACACACGCGCACATATAGATACATATTCGGGTAAGCAAAGCAAGACCATCCAAGACTACCGCAAGGCTTTCCAAGACTACCGCAAGGCTACCGCAAGACAAGACAAGACCTCCGTATGACTTTGTAAGTATCGTTCCTATCCACTTGAAGAGCTGTATCACTAACCTTACTTTTTACCCTTCTTTTTTTCATAGGTAATGGTGTACTCTCTCTCCTAGGCCTCTATCCCGATCGCGATCGTTGGTGTCCAAGACTGTCAAGACTCTCTTCCGCTTCTGAATTCCGTGATACCGTATGCTTTTGGTGTTCTATCCTTTTGGTGACTTATGCTTTTGGTGTTTCATGCTATGATTTCTTTGTTCTCTGATTCTGGTGTTTCCTAGTATGGTCTCTCTCTCTCTCTCTCTCTCTCTCTCTCTCTCTCTCTCTCTCTCTCTCTCTCTCTCTCTCTCTCTCCCTCTTAATCTGGTGTTCAATGTTTTGGGTCTCATTGTTCTATGCTCTTGGTGTTTCTATGCTTTTGGTGTTGCTCGGATATGGTCTCTTTGTTCTGATGCTTTGGTGTTTCTATGGTTTGGTGTTTCCATGCTTTGGTGATGTATCTCTCTTGGATCTATGATCAACTAGGTAACTTATCACTTACATTTCGTGTACAACCTTACTAACTTTCATTCTCTCTCCTCTCTTTTTTTTTGTGCATATGTGTGTGTGTGTGCGTATATATGTATGTCTACTAACCTTTCTATTTTCTATCCTAGTTTTTATGCTCTGCGAGCTTACGCTACTAACCTCTCTCTCTTTTTTTTTTGTGCGTGTGTATGTGTGTATATATGTATGTCTACTAACCCTTTTCTTTTTATCATCAATAAACTTCATTCATTATCATATTAACTACTATAATGTATCACTTTTTTTTATAAATTAGTATTTTTTCACTTCAAATCCATAAAATAAAACTTGATTCAAATTAGTGCTTCCTACTAAATCATCTAAATCACATTCCAATCATGTCGTCTAAAACATACCGTTGCAGCCAAAAAAGCTGGAAAGTACAGCATTAGCCAATGTCAGCTGTACTTGACTTCATTATGCTCAGCTTGATTAAGCTTACCATCATTATGCCTGATTTCATTATGCGTTGAATTCATTAGGCTGGATATCATTAGACTCAATTTCGTTTTGCTCGATTTCATTAGGCTGGATCTCATCAGGCTGGATCTCATTAGGCTTGATCCAAAGGGGGCACAGTTTCATTGCGGTCAATTTCATTGTATTCACTTTCAGTGTCATCAAATTCGTTGTGCTTATTTTCTTAATGCTCAGTTTCATTGTGCTTGATTTCATTGTGCTTGATTTCATTGTGCTTGATTTCATTGTGCTTGATTTCATTGTGCTTGATTTCATTGTGCTTGATTTCATTGTGCTCGATTTCGTTGTGCTTATTTTCTTAATGCTCAGTTTCATTTTGCTCAGTTTCATTGTGCTTGATTTCAGTATTCTCAACTTCATTATACTTACTTGCTCTATGATCACTTCCTCCTTACTCATTCTTGCTGTCCTCATTATCAGTACGCTCATTGTCAGTGTACTCATTGTCAATATACTCATTGTCAATATAATCAGTGTCAGAAACGATCCAACCGATAAGCTCCGCTCTAATCAGAGTGCGCAAAAGTTGCAAGATTGTGGTGATTTCACCTTATAAGATATAGAACTAGATATTGAAAATGATGACAAATAAAAGGATCATTTATTCTAAATACAATACAATCAAAACTACTAGAAGCTTAACATAATGTACAGAGTTAAAGCTAATAGGCACATAAGACAAAGTAAGCAGTAAATGCTTACTCAGAATAAAAAGGGCAGAGAAAATTACACAAGCTCCAAATCAAGTCCTCCCAAATTTAAAGTCCTAATTCCATTGTATTCAGGAACGGTAAAATTACAGGACAATGGTATAACTCAGGAAGAAGACCTCAACCGTCATATAAAGATTATTTCCCTTATATTTTATGAGAATAAGGATTAGTAAAATCCATTCACATCTGAGTAGACACACACTTTAGAAATTGTATATAAACCACTGTATTATTTAGCTTAGAAACATTATTCCACTTTTTAAGAATAAAGAGACTATCAACGTATTTCTTCTTGTCTTGTCTTTTTATTCTAACTCCCAATTTCTACAAAGATGATGCATTTTTAACATTGATCCCTCTCTCTCTGTCTCGAGGTTTGATGTATTTGATGGTGCTTATGGGTGGTTAGTCTAGGATTGGATATAGTTGATTGCAAAGATGCTGAAGTTAATGGTGATGCAGGCTATGATAATGTTGATGACTATGATAATACTGATGACTATGATAATAGAGATGACTAGGAGAATACTGATAACACTACTTTTGATAACAACGACACTGATGAGTGTGATAATAGAGATGACTATGATAAAACTGATGACCATGATAATACTGATGAGTATGATAATATTGGTGACCATGATGATACTGATCTTAGTGCTGATTCAGATGTGGTACGGTTTAAATTGGAGGTTTTTTTTTTTTTTTTCCTCGATGTCTATACTTGAGCAATTTGACATTTGTAGGATGATGTTGGCCATTAGTAAGTTAAGTTCTATGCTTTACAGCTGTTATGATAAGCTTACTATTGATAAGTTATAAAACAATGTTGTCAAAAAGCTATGATTGTCAGATTGCTCAAGTGAGATGACTGATTCTATCACAGTGTTAAATGGGGGATGAGCATGATGAATCTTGAATAAGCTCATTTCAGCCTGTGCATCAGCAAAAAACTCTTAGCTTGAGTAACAACATTTTTATATTTGATACTTTTATAAAAAACATTCGTTCCGGTCACAGAGAGCGAAATAGATTAATATTGAGACGATGCATTTCATAAGTAAAGATCGAAAAAAAATAAAAGAAAAATTGCTGATCAACGCTCTCAAATTATTCCAGCTTTCAAGCCTATTTTTTTTTTCTGTGAGAGAGGTATAAGCCTAATATACGAGTATTACTATGTGTTAAAGAGACCATAAATCAGCCAACTGAAGAGGTCGCTCAGTCTCTCTTGTCCTCATTCTTGTCTTTGATCCAAGGCTAAAATGCTTCAAAAGAGGTCCCTCAAGAAAAAAAAAAATTAGCAGTCAAAAATCACTCCTTTTGCCCAAAAAAGGAATCTAGTCAAAGTCGCGTAGGCTGGAAAATGATTACGTAGCTTTAGCCCTGGCTAGATTTATTTTTTTTTTCCTTTTGCCCTCATATCTTGGTTACACCCAAGCTGCCGATCCTATCCAAGGTCATAGCAAATGATGCTATAGGTAACACACGCGATCCACTTGTATCACTTGACTCTCTTGACCTCAGTTATGCTAACTTTTCTCTTTATACTGCTTCTTTGGTAGGTTTGCTAGATCTCACTTTGGGGATCGCCATCAAGATGGCATCGTGTTGCTAGACTCTTGAGAGAGCCGCTCTTTTGAGTTTTAGTGACATCCGCTTCAAGTCCGTTAGGTGTCTACAGGTGGTAGATAACCCCTCTTTGCTTCAAGACTGCCTGTTTTTACCGTTCCATGATATTGATGTTCTGGTGTTCTGGTGTTACCGCTATATGACCGAAAGTATAGCGAAGGGTATAGTAGACATGCACGCACGCACACACACGCGCACATATAGATACATATTCGGGTAAGCAAAGCAAGACCATCCAAGACTACCGCAAGGCTTTCCAAGACTACCGCAAGGCTACCGCAAGACAAGACAAGACCTCCGTATGACTTTGTAAGTATCGTTCCTATCCACTTGAAGAGCTGTATCACTAACCTTACTTTTTACCCTTCTTTTTTTCATAGGTAATGGTGTACTCTCTCTCCTAGGCCTCTATCCCGATCGCGATCGTTGGTGTCCAAGACTGTCAAGACTCTCTTCCGCTTCTGAATTCCGTGATACCGTATGCTTTTGGTGTTCTATCCTTTTGGTGACTTATGCTTTTGGTGTTTCATGCTATGATTTCTTTGTTCTCTGATTCTGGTGTTTCCTAGTATGGTCTCTCTCTCTCTCTCTCTCTCTCTCTCTCTCTCTCTCTCTCTCTCTCTCTCTCTCTCTCTCTCCCTCTTAATCTGGTGTTCAATGTTTTGGGTCTCATTGTTCTATGCTCTTGGTGTTTCTATGCTTTTGGTGTTGCTCGGATATGGTCTCTTTGTTCTGATGCTTTGGTGTTTCTATGGTTTGGTGTTTCCATGCTTTGGTGATGTATCTCTCTTGGATCTATGATCAACTAGGTAACTTATCACTTACATTTCGTGTACAACCTTACTAACTTTCATTCTCTCTCCTCTCTTTTTTTTTGTGCATATGTGTGTGTGTGTGCGTATATATGTATGTCTACTAACCTTTCTATTTTCTATCCTAGTTTTTATGCTCTGCGAGCTTACGCTACTAACCTCTCTCTCTTTTTTTTTTGTGCGTGTGTATGTGTGTATATATGTATGTCTACTAACCCTTTTCTTTTTATCATCAATAAACTTCATTCATTATCATATTAACTACTATAATGTATCACTTTTTTTTATAAATTAGTATTTTTTCACTTCAAATCCATAAAATAAAACTTGATTCAAATTAGTGCTTCCTACTAAATCATCTAAATCACATTCCAATCATGTCGTCTAAAACATACCGTTGCAGCCAAAAAAGCTGGAAAGTACAGCATTAGCCAATGTCAGCTGTACTTGACTTCATTATGCTCAGCTTGATTAAGCTTACCATCATTATGCCTGATTTCATTATGCGTTGAATTCATTAGGCTGGATATCATTAGACTCAATTTCGTTTTGCTCGATTTCATTAGGCTGGATCTCATCAGGCTGGATCTCATTAGGCTTGATCCAAAGGGGGCACAGTTTCATTGCGGTCAATTTCATTGTATTCACTTTCAGTGTCATCAAATTCGTTGTGCTTATTTTCTTAATGCTCAGTTTCATTGTGCTTGATTTCATTGTGCTTGATTTCATTGTGCTTGATTTCATTGTGCTTGATTTCATTGTGCTTGATTTCATTGTGCTTGATTTCATTGTGCTCGATTTCGTTGTGCTTATTTTCTTAATGCTCAGTTTCATTTTGCTCAGTTTCATTGTGCTTGATTTCAGTATTCTCAACTTCATTATACTTACTTGCTCTATGATCACTTCCTCCTTACTCATTCTTGCTGTCCTCATTATCAGTACGCTCATTGTCAGTGTACTCATTGTCAATATACTCATTGTCAATATAATCAGTGTCAGAAACGATCCAACCGATAAGCTCCGCTCTAATCAGAGTGCGCAAAAGTTGCAAGATTGTGGTGATTTCACCTTATAAGATATAGAACTAGATATTGAAAATGATGACAAATAAAAGGATCATTTATTCTAAATACAATACAATCAAAACTACTAGAAGCTTAACATAATGTACAGAGTTAAAGCTAATAGGCACATAAGACAAAGTAAGCAGTAAATGCTTACTCAGAATAAAAAGGGCAGAGAAAATTACACAAGCTCCAAATCAAGTCCTCCCAAATTTAAAGTCCTAATTCCATTGTATTCAGGAACGGTAAAATTACAGGACAATGGTATAACTCAGGAAGAAGACCTCAACCGTCATATAAAGATTATTTCCCTTATATTTTATGAGAATAAGGATTAGTAAAATCCATTCACATCTGAGTAGACACACACTTTAGAAATTGTATATAAACCACTGTATTATTTAGCTTAGAAACATTATTCCACTTTTTAAGAATAAAGAGACTATCAACGTATTTCTTCTTGTCTTGTCTTTTTATTCTAACTCCCAATTTCTACAAAGATGATGCATTTTTAACATTGATCCCTCTCTCTCTGTCTCGAGGTTTGATGTATTTGATGGTGCTTATGGGTGGTTAGTCTAGGATTGGATATAGTTGATTGCAAAGATGCTGAAGTTAATGGTGATGCAGGCTATGATAATGTTGATGACTATGATAATACTGATGACTATGATAATAGAGATGACTAGGAGAATACTGATAACACTACTTTTGATAACAACGACACTGATGAGTGTGATAATAGAGATGACTATGATAAAACTGATGACCATGATAATACTGATGAGTATGATAATATTGGTGACCATGATGATACTGATCTTAGTGCTGATTCAGATGTGGTACGGTTTAAATTGGAGGTTTTTTTTTTTTTTTTCCTCGATGTCTATACTTGAGCAATTTGACATTTGTAGGATGATGTTGGCCATTAGTAAGTTAAGTTCTATGCTTTACAGCTGTTATGATAAGCTTACTATTGATAAGTTATAAAACAATGTTGTCAAAAAGCTATGATTGTCAGATTGCTCAAGTGAGATGACTGATTCTATCACAGTGTTAAATGGGGGATGAGCATGATGAATCTTGAATAAGCTCATTTCAGCCTGTGCATCAGCAAAAAACTCTTAGCTTGAGTAACAACATTTTTATATTTGATACTTTTATAAAAAACATTCGTTCCGGTCACAGAGAGCGAAATAGATTAATATTGAGACGATGCATTTCATAAGTAAAGATCGAAAAAAAATAAAAGAAAAATTGCTGATCAACGCTCTCAAATTATTCCAGCTTTCAAGCCTATTTTTTTTTTCTGTGAGAGAGGTATAAGCCTAATATACGAGTATTACTATGTGTTAAAGAGACCATAAATCAGCCAACTGAAGAGGTCGCTCAGTCTCTCTTGTCCTCATTCTTGTCTTTGATCCAAGGCTAAAATGCTTCAAAAGAGGTCCCTCAAGAAAAAAAAAAATTAGCAGTCAAAAATCACTCCTTTTGCCCAAAAAAGGAATCTAGTCAAAGTCGCGTAGGCTGGAAAATGATTACGTAGCTTTAGCCCTGGCTAGATTTATTTTTTTTTTCCTTTTGCCCTCATATCTTGGTTACACCCAAGCTGCCGATCCTATCCAAGGTCATAGCAAATGATGCTATAGGTAACACACGCGATCCACTTGTATCACTTGACTCTCTTGACCTCAGTTATGCTAACTTTTCTCTTTATACTGCTTCTTTGGTAGGTTTGCTAGATCTCACTTTGGGGATCGCCATCAAGATGGCATCGTGTTGCTAGACTCTTGAGAGAGCCGCTCTTTTGAGTTTTAGTGACATCCGCTTCAAGTCCGTTAGGTGTCTACAGGTGGTAGATAACCCCTCTTTGCTTCAAGACTGCCTGTTTTTACCGTTCCATGATATTGATGTTCTGGTGTTCTGGTGTTACCGCTATATGACCGAAAGTATAGCGAAGGGTATAGTAGACATGCACGCACGCACACACACGCGCACATATAGATACATATTCGGGTAAGCAAAGCAAGACCATCCAAGACTACCGCAAGGCTTTCCAAGACTACCGCAAGGCTACCGCAAGACAAGACAAGACCTCCGTATGACTTTGTAAGTATCGTTCCTATCCACTTGAAGAGCTGTATCACTAACCTTACTTTTTACCCTTCTTTTTTTCATAGGTAATGGTGTACTCTCTCTCCTAGGCCTCTATCCCGATCGCGATCGTTGGTGTCCAAGACTGTCAAGACTCTCTTCCGCTTCTGAATTCCGTGATACCGTATGCTTTTGGTGTTCTATCCTTTTGGTGACTTATGCTTTTGGTGTTTCATGCTATGATTTCTTTGTTCTCTGATTCTGGTGTTTCCTAGTATGGTCTCTCTCTCTCTCTCTCTCTCTCTCTCTCTCTTCTCTCTC
>JAIWNI010000326.1:0-11256 GCA_025331435.1 Choanephora cucurbitarum
AACCAATGCACAAATCCTCCTTAAACATGAAGCCTATTTGCAAACCATTTACCTTTACACTATCAGTGCTCATGTGATGCTATATGAGATGGTCCACACAATCAAATCCAGAGTATTCGATAATCTTCATTACAAATTGAATATAGTTGATCATCTTCAGGAGAGTGTTGAATAGATATCCATTACCTTATCCAAATGATACTGGTAAACTGATCAGGTAAAAACACTTTAGCCAATGTAAAATATTACAATTAGTTACTATAATCTCTTACTCTAAGGATTGCACAAATGCTTACCAATATATGCGAAATCGATTTGAGATAAACAACAGGTATAGGTCAACTATGTTGATCACCAATTGCAAAGCTTTCTAATCAACGTTAATAAATAAACTAACAAGTAACACCTTCAAATACATTTAGTTTACCAGATATTTGAAAGAAGCATTGAGATGGTAAGCAAAAGAGGAAACATTGATCGTAGAGGTCGAACTGCTGGCTAAAGTGTTGACCAATGGAGAAAAAAGAAACGTAGTCAGTATATGTATAAATTAAAAGTGGGGTCTTACTTACTATCAACGTGTAGGAGAAATACTGAGTCGTATAGCGTCTTTAAGGTCAGTCGGTTCAAAAAAGAAGGTATGCTTTAAAGAGACTGATTGACGGCTTTTTCAAAGTGATTGAACTGTATAGCGCGAATGTTTATTCTGAAATAAAAGTGTACTGCCTGTTCGTAACGTATATTCCACAGTTAAGCGTATTCAGTGTACAAGATGGTCCACATGAGTGTGTAAAGAAGTAAATAATATAAAGAAGAAATGAAAAAAGAAAATACCTGTTGTATCAGACACGAAAATACAATAAACTAAAATCTATATGAGCAAGAAAAATACAACCAGAATCTATATAATCCTGGAAGAGCGAAAAGAGAGAGAGAGCCCGTTCTTTATTATCAAACGTGTGTGTCTAATTAATAGGAGATGGGCTGGATGAATTACAGTGAAGTTACTATGCTAACTCTGATCCATCTTGAGCCAATGACAGACTGTAAAGTGGATCAAGAGTCTTAAGAGCGACAAGCGTTGTATGAATAAATCAATCTCATATTAAGTCAACTCAATAGACTATAAGTCAAGTACTGAGCCACAGCTATGTCTAAGTGCACTTTCTGCCTGAATAAAGCTATTGCATGTGTCATATACTAAAATATCGACATAACAATGAAGATTGAAGCTACGCGTGATTTATCTGAAGTCAGTTATAGATGCAGTTTAAGTACCGACTGTCAAGTTGTAAGGAATACGACTATAAGCAGTATGTATTAGATCAAGACTATCTAGTTATACGCTGTAATAGACATGTGAATACAACATAGCCCCCCGTGAGACTGCAACGTA
This sequence comes from Choanephora cucurbitarum, assembly GCA_025331435.1. Classification (NCBI taxonomy): domain Eukaryota; kingdom Fungi; phylum Mucoromycota; class Mucoromycetes; order Mucorales; family Choanephoraceae; genus Choanephora; species Choanephora cucurbitarum. Next base: position 1,397 of record JAIWNI010000326.1, read on the forward strand.
ACTGTTTTGATAAATGCGCTTGCTTGTGTGTTCTACATGTTCATTGGGATGATCCAATTATGTATAAAAGCATATCATTTGTAATGTATCCTCAGCAGAAGTCATAGCTTAACAAGTCGACAAAAACCTTATGTAAAAAACCCAGTGGGAAAAAGTTCGAAGGAGAAAAAGACAAGTTAACTGCTAGTATAGACTTGCTGTTAATTAATGTTTCTTGTTCCGCTTAGAACGCTTATTAGAAACTCTGCGTGTATTAACTGTTCTCACAGCTTTACGCTTCTTGGAAGTATTCTGGTTGGCTGCATTACGACGACCCCAATAGATTTCAATTGCATCATGCGAATCGAAGCTTTCTATAGGTTCCCAAGTATCATCGTTCTCATCAGGATAACCTTTCCATTTGACTTTGTATAATGTTTCCCCATGTTCGTTAATGCGATGATCAACTACAGCTTGTACTTCGTACGTTTGTGATTTGAGCTTTTCAAACTCATCAGGAGTCATTTTACCGTTAGGCATGACAAAGATATGCGATGTGGGAACATCACGAGAAAGCAACTCACCCATAGCATCTTTTAGGATATACGATCCGTTAGATGTGTAGCCATGTACGAAGTATGGTCCATCTTTAAGGGGATCAGTTTTCTTTTGCCTATTTACATTTTTGATCAAGACTTTGGATCCGACTGGATGTTTTTCATTGACCATCTTATGTGTCTTAGCAAAGCGTTCATGATCTTGTGCTTGTCTATCTTTGATACGTTGACTCAAAGCGGGGATCACTACGTCGTTAACATATTTAAACCTGTTGTCTATGACTATTTGATCTGCTTTTTCCAAACGTAAAGTAGGTCGGATTTTGGAGTAATCCTGAAATCCATTTGGCTGTCTGTTAAACATGACCGTGTAAGGTCTAGACTTATGTAACCGAGCAAACTTACAATTCATGGCGTACTGTGCGTAATTGAGGTATAGATCCCAATCTGCCAATTTGCCCTTTAGCTACTTAATAATGGTGCGTTTGGCTAAGCCGACGTAAGCTTCATTTACTGAGTTACCCAAAGGATTGTATGGCAAAGATAATCGCTTATCAATACCACTCATCTCAACCATTCTATTCACTATTTCGTTTACAAACTCGAGACCGCAATCAGAATTTAAGACTTTAGGAAATCCGAAAAGTGAAAAGATATTCAGCAATTCTTTCGCAATAGTCGTACTGTGCTTGTCGGGTAAAGCTCTCAAGATAGTAAAGCGAGAAAAGTAATCTGTCATGACTAGGATAAAGTTGTTACCGCTTGTAGACGTGATGTCAAAGCTTCCTAAATCCATGCACCAATGGTCAAGTGGTTGATCAGGTAAAACTGAACGAGGAGGATGATATCCTACCTTTGCAATGTTATATCTATTGCATTCTAAACATTCTCCTAAGATACGTTGAATATCTTTTCTCATGTTAGTCCAATGGATACCGTCATGATGAAGTTGGTCTTCAATGCTCTGTAATCCGTAGTGTCCTAAGAGGTGTGCCTTAAATATAAGGTCGTCTCTGTCTTTGACTGGAGGCGTCATGTAATCAGCAAACTTAAGTGCTCGCAATGTAGGATTGCTTTCTTCACTGTTATCTGTTTGTGCTGTTACAATCGGAATGAGTTTTGAGGAAGAAGTAGAAGTGGAAGAATTACTATGTGTAATGTCTTGTTTGCGTGACTGTTGGAGAGGTTTATCTCCAGTCTGGTTTAATCGGTGATGATTGCTTTTCTTTTTACCTTTGGCTTTTCCACTTGTATCAGCACAATTGCCCCCTTCCGAGATGGAATCAAGGTCGGTTGCATCGTCAGTATATAAACGACTGAGCGCGTCTGGGATAAGATTTCTGTAGCCAGGAAGATAAATACAATCAAAACGATAAGAAAAGATACCTTCCCAATAAGCTCGCATGAGGTGGTTTGGGGTATCCTGAGTCTGCAGGTAAATAAGACTGCGATGATCAGTTAAGAGAGTGAAAGGAATCAAATAGAGCCACTTGTGAAATTTGGCGAAAGCGTATACAACAGCTAACAATTCACGTCTAGTAACACTATAGTTTCTTTCAGAGGTTGACAATTTACGCGACACCAAAGCAATGTATTTAATTTCGCCGTCGATGACTTGATACAACATAGCGCCGATACCAGTTGCACTCGCATCTGTAGCTACTGAGAATCTGTAGCGTAGATCTGGAGCGGAAATCACTGGAGCATGAGCTAATGCGGCCTGTAGAGCCCGGAACGCTTGTTCATGGCGAGGCATCCACAATTTCTCAAGACTTTGCTCGTTGCGAAGTTCATCTAAGGGAGCAGAAATCATCGCGAAGGAAGGAATAGCAGACCTGAAAAAGTTCATGAATCCCAAATAGCGTTGAATCATCTTGCCTGTAGTAGGAATAGGCCAATTGAAAGCAGTACTGACTTTGCGTGCATCTGGAAGTAACTTTCCGTTGATCAAACTCCAACCAAGGATGTGTACTGATCGTTGAGCAAATACAAGCTTTTCAGCGTTTAGAACGAGATTAGCCTGCGTCAGACGCTTGATAACCTCAGCAACACAATCAGTGTGATAAGTGAGAGGTGGATGAGTACTGATGATAATGTCATCGATATACACATGAACATGAGGCAAATCTTCAAACAAATTAGTCAACACTCGTTGTACAACATTTCCGACGAACGTGATTCCGAAACAAGCCTTTCTGAAGCGATACTGCTTGTTCGTGAAGGGGCAAGTGAAATTTAAGAATTGGCGTGATGCCTCATCAACTAAGAAGGAAGTGAAGCACGAATGAATATCGAGCAAAGTGATGATCGAAGCAGACCCTAATGTTTCTGTGGATGTCTGATATGAGTGGAAGCTGCTGTCTATCATTATTCAATAGGAGAGCATTTACGCCACGTATATCTAAAACAAGACGAGGCTTGTCGAAGGTGTAGTTACCTTGAGAATCTTTCTTTTTAACCACAAGTAACGGGCTGTTAAAAGAACTGTGAGAAGGAGCATCTTCAATGACGCCTTCGTCGACAAAGGTTTTCAGCTGTTTAGCCACAACATCCCTGTGGGCAATAGCTAAGGGGTATTGGCGTTTGTAACTAGTACAGCCAGGTCTGATTTTAAGATGTATGATAGCGCCTGGTAAATTGCAGTACGTATTCTTCATGTCAATCTTAGTATTAATTTGTAGCAGCTCGTTAATTTGTTTGAGCAAAGGAGATCGTTCCTCATCAGTTCCGTAAGGGTCATTGTTTGGCTTGTATTGTTCAGGATCAATTACGTCGGGTTTCTTAGGGCCTGTAGTCTGAAAGTGAGAGCTAACAAGTCCAGTGATACCGATATTTAATCGAGGTAAAATATCAAGACCAAGACAAATAGGAACATTCTCATATGAAAATATGGAAAAGATTTCGAAAGGGTGTTGAATTTTCAAATTATTATAGAAGACATTCAAAGAACATTGCCCAATTCTGTCATGTATAGATGACTTGTGACCCAATTGTATAATGCCTGTGGTTTTTGATACTTCAATGTTTTTGTTTTTATTGACGTAGTCAAAGAAAGAAGGCGAACAAGAGGAAAATGTTGAACCAGTGTCAACCAGGGCGTACGTCTTGACGTTTTCTACAATTACCGGTACAATGAGAGTGTTAGACTTCATCATCGGTGCTTTCGAAAATTCAATGTGGTACTTACATTGTTGAGCCTGGGCAGCAACAAGCAGAGATTCCTCGTCGGAATCAAGTTCCATATGCTCAACTGAGCTCACTACTTCGTCCTGAGAAGGCACAGTAGTGGCAGCAGCGGCAGCAGAAGGAGAGCTTGACTCACTGTCCCCAGAAGGCACACGAGAAGCACTGTCCTGAACAGGCACGAAAGAAGAAGATCTGTCCTGAGAAGGCACGAAAGAAATTTGACTGTCCTGAGAAGGCACAACAGACTGATTCATCGAACGATGAACTAAAGGTCCACCGGACGAAGAAGCACCAGCAGGACACACAGCTAAGTGGGCCGGAGTCCAGTTCTTAGCGCCACAGCGACGACAATCAGTGGGGCCAGGTTTGGGCTTGTCAGCACCATTCCTGATGGCCTTACACTTTTCAGTGGAGTGCGTCTTGACTCGGTGGTAACTGCAGTACACACCAGGAGAAGAGACAGAGGACGACGAAGAGGCAGAAGAAGAAGTAGAGGCGTACTTGCTGGCGGCAGTACCAGAAGGACCAGAAGAGAATTTGGCCTTCTTGCCAGAACCAGAAGAGGAAGAGCCGGAAGAAGAAGAAGAAGAAGACGAAGAAGGAGAGGATCGCTTCAAGGCAGCGTTGATTGTTGCATCTCGCAACATGTTGAAGATGTTCTTAGCCACCTTGAGGTTGAACTCAATGTCCAACAGTTGCTCCGGAGTAGCAGTACCCATGGTGCAAGTCAACTTCTGGAGGAAATCCTGCGAAAGAGCAGCGCGAAAGTATGTGACCAAGACATGTGAGATATGGATCTTGGCACGGGTTTTGAGATCGTTGAATCGATCAACAAAGTCATCCATGGACTCGCCAGGTTCATGTCGGAGAGCCATGAGCTCTGAATTGGCCTTAAGCACATCGTTACCAGAGTTGCTGGCGTACTTGTTGGCGAGGGCAGTCTTGAATGTGACCCAAGAGACAGGAGAGGTGGCCTTACCAGTGTAGACGTCACACCAGCGACGTTGATCGCCCATCAAATTGGGGACAACCAAACGAAACCAGTGCTTTTCGATGGACAAGCCAACGCAGGAAATTCGATCTTCGAATTGGCGAATACACGCCTGAACATTGTCAAAGACAACGCGAGAAGAGTCATAGACTACCCCTTTCATTGGAAGAGAGGTAAGTGGTCAGGGACCGGAAGAGTGGTGTTTTGATCCCGAAGGGGAACAGAGGCAGGAGCAGAAGCAGTTTTAAAGTCTTTGATTAGACTGTTGAGGCGCAAAAGGCTGCTAGACTTTTGCTCCCAAAGTTTTTGGAGTTGTTCAAATTCCTCACCCTGTCCTGAAGAGGCACTGGTGATGAGCCTGGTAAGTCGAGCGACTTCGCGAGCCAACCCGCTTTGACTCTCCATGAGGAGGTCAAGAGGAGAAGCATCCTGGGACTCGTGATGAGACGCGACAGGAGAAGAGAAACCAAGATCAAGATTGTCTATGGCATCCATTTGCTCCAACTGAGGAGAGGCCACATGATCGGTAGCGTTCTCATTGGAAGCAGAGTTGAAAGAAGGTGATTGAGACATGGTCAAAAAAAATTGAGAGGTAGGGTAAAAGAGGCAAGTAAGATAACAAAGATAGATATAGGGTTGTAAAAAATGTTGTATCAGACACGAAAATACAATAAACTAAAATCTATATGAGCAAGAAAAATACAACCAGAATCTATATAATCCTGGAAGAGCGAAAAGAGAGAGAGAGCCCGTTCTTTATTATCAAACGTGTGTGTCTAATTAATAGGAGATGGGCTGGATGAATTACAGTGAAGTTACTATGCTAACTCTGATCCATCTTGAGCCAATGACAGACTGTAAAGTGGATCAAGAGTCTTAAGAGCGACAAGCGTTGTATGAATAAATCAATCTCATATTAAGTCAACTCAATAGACTATAAGTCAAGTACTGAGCCACAGCTATGTCTAAGTGCACTTTCTGCCTGAATAAAGCTATTGCATGTGTCATATACTAAAATATCGACATAACAATGAAGATTGAAGCTACGCGTGATTTATCTGAAGTCAGTTATAGATGCAGTTTAAGTACCGACTGTCAAGTTGTAAGGAATACGACTATAAGCAGTATGTATTAGATCAAGACTATCTAGTTATACGCTGTAATAGACATGTGAATACAACAATACCAAATACACTGGGAAAGTAAAATATCATAACGACACGTCATCATACAGCCAATAAGAAGACGGAACAAATCATTCAAATGCCAAATATGGAATAATCAAATCGTATAAGGTATACGCGTTGACGATCTTGTTGACAAAGCTACCAAAAATGATAAATACAAATCCTTTACTGACTTGCAAATGATGTTGAATAATATTGTAAACTGCAAATCATATACACATTAGACCAAAAACATCATCTTCTCCGCATCATTTCGAAAGAATAAACATTATACAGATGTAGTACATCAAACTAGCAATCTTTATCTTGCTTCTACAAACCAATTCAGCATCCATCTGAAATGGTATGCAGACAGTCATTAGAGTGAATTAAATCGACATCTTTATACTTCAGACCTTGAGATGAGTGATAAGATAGAAGCCGCATTTTTATTTGGCATTAACAATATAATGCTGATATAAAATATTTGCTTGTATCGCACAGTATCGCATACGATGTGTAAAGTTGACTATCATTTGACATAATACTCTTGTATAAATCTCTCTTATCAGCAACTAATATACATTGGCCGTCAACCTGAGTTTGATGTAGATCGAATTAAATGCAAACAGTTCGCTAGTTGTAATGCACAAATCTTATCCAAGCTTCTTTATCCATCATTATCTCAAAGTCCTTTCTTTAATATGCATTCCCCAACTCACTCGTCAATTTCCTCTTTGCAGTTGGAAGCTTGTAACATTTATTCATACGTGTAATACTAATTGATGCCATCAATCTTGTACAAATCCAACTAAAATATGTTACAGACAATCTACAATTAATAATGTTAGACAGTGAAGGTTCTCTCAAATCTCTTCAGCTCAAACTAATTGATCTCTTCCTCACTTACCGTATCATTTGTCTTCTTGACTAACAACCGAACATCTTCAGACAGTGATTGTCTATCCGAGGCCATACAAAAAACATCCAACATGAAGATCATATGCTTTTTCATAACGGCACTGCTCCTACACAACAAGACCTATAACAAAACTTGTCTAATTGTGTTAGTACTTCCTGTAAATAACATGATAACCATTTTACCATAGCATACTTAAAACTATATCTCACTATCAACAAAGAAGAGCTTTCTCATTCAACACTTTTTACTGATGAATAGAGATGCTGTTAGACATTTTTATATCTTGTATTTAGTGCATCAACAATGCAAGAAAGCCTATCAATCGATTGTTCAAATCACTATTTGCAGCTGGTTAGTTACTTTGAATGACTAACGTAGTTCGATGATATTTACCTGATTCAGTGTCACAGAAATAGTCGCGAAATAAAGTGATTGATAGAAAAACAGTGCATTCATCAGTTGTCGGAAAACTATTGAGTAGTTGGTTGTTCTGATTCAACGGACAATTTGACTTGTTCAACTAATTTAACTGGTAAGCCTTTGAGCATTGCACTAAAAGTTTAACTTACATGAGCATCTCGGTTTTCATAGTCAATAAGAAAAAGAAAAAACATAAATTGCATTCTTTCCTAGGTGAATATAATGAGGCTTAAAATTAGAATGGATGCTATTGGCTGAGAAATTAATCTACATAAGCGTAAACAGCCTTTTATTTTCGAAGAAGCTTCTAATATCATTAGGCTATGAAAAGGGATGATGATACTTATACACAGACAGAGAGAAATTTGTTAACAATAAGAGAAATTTAAAGACAAAGAGTGAAAGTATTACCAGTTCCTTAGAAAGTTCCAAATGACTTATTGGTGGGCTCGTTCTTAACACAGATAGTATTCTCATCGCAAGCGGCATCGTTCGAAAAAAAATTCAAGCCAGCACTCATATCACTAAGGCAAGAATGAGAGAAAGAAAATAGATTAAGCAAAACTAAATCATGATGGTAAAGAATTTTCCAATGCAAGGAAGCAACGACGTTAAAACAACCCGAATTTAAGTAGTGAATAGATGCCAACCACCCAACCCATCATTTATTTTGTACAATAAATGGAAGCTACCAAAAAAGAAAACGAAAGTGAGAAAAAGAAACGGAATTGAATGTTAAAGCTGTAAGAGAGACAGAGAAAGAAAGCAAACGGAGAAAAGAAGAAGGACAAACAAGAAAAAAAAAGAAATGCATTCATAGACTTATTCATCTACATCGGTTCGTCTGTAAGAGAATAAACATGAAAAGAATGCGATATATTTAACATATGAGCAACTACCTTCTTTTGGGGCGAGGCATGTATGAAGGACCTTTACCAGCATCATCATCATCGACGTAGCCCAAAAGATCTTGATCTAATTGGATATCTTGATCCGAGTCCGCATGGTTGTAGGACATGTAGTACGGCTGGCCTACTTCTGCTACTTGTTCTTGTGTCGATGGTGACAGCTGTTGTTGATTATTAGCCTGCTGTCCATCTTCATTAACGTTCTAGTTTAAAGAATTGAATGATCAGTATGATGAAAAAATTGAAAGTGCTTTCTATTCTTACCTTGTTGACAGGAGGACGTTTGATACAACGATAAAACATTTTTGATTATTTCGTTCTCCAACCAATAGTGAGTACATCGGTAAGTGGGGATACCACTTACTTCTGCTAATTGTCGAAGGTTTTTGGCCGAGTTTAGTCTTCTAGTCAGCAGGAATATTCTTGTAGGTCCAGGTGGACCATTCTACATTGTCAAGGTAAAATTGCTTGACCATTACTGCACATGCAGACTTTCCATGGTTGTCAAGCATCTCCTTAGTAATAGTCGACGATGGTCATCTTCTGCTTTCTCTCGTCCGCATATTCGTCATTGACTGGTATATAGTTGGGACCAAGCCATCGGTTGATAAAATAAGTTTTGATTTCATCGTATCGGTTCTTGTTTCGATTTATTGCCTATGTTGAAGGTGCTTCAATTCTATCAAAAGGCAACACCTCTCTTTCGTCGGGTGTTGCTTGTTGACCGGTTAAATTAGCATTGTCTAAATTGTGTAAGTCATCAAGATGAAATGAAAAGTGTATTAGCATACGTACCAGCTCTAGACGACAATTGTCTTAGGATGTTATCACATCTTTCAACGGTTTCGGTATAAGCCATCAAATCTCCTCTGATAGCGTCTACTGCTCGTTTGTTGTCGACTACATTGTTTTCAGGTTTTTCTAAGCTTTGCTTTAATTCGTAATGTCCTTTTGAGTGATATTCATGTTAACGATAAGTAGTTGCGAGAAATTGAAATTAGATGTGTACGTTACTAAGTGAGAAATAAAAAGCGATAAATCCACTTAGAGGTAGTCCTATTTTATACTTAGTAATGCAATAAAGTTTTGATTTCTTTTAAGATATGAAGCTATTCTTATCATATATAGTTGATACTAATTATACTCAAAATAACAAGTATAAGGCTTAATGTTTACTGTAAGCGTGTAAGTACCCAAATCATACTAACATCCAGGAAAATATTGCCCGCTCAGATCTTTAAAGTTTAATGATGCATAGTTGAATGTATAAATACCAGCTAGACATATTATTGATACCAAAGTAATAAACATGATAAAGTGGATAAGAAATTAAAAAAAACCCCTTTTTGATCTATTGCCCACCAGTTTGATTAGACGAATGCTGATGATAGTCCACTTGCCCTTACAACCTCCTTATCATTCCCAAAAAGTAAACTGAGCAGTACAATGCATGATATAGGATTGTATTTACACACTAAGATAACACATATGTACATGCCTGCAGCCTTAAAAGGAAAAAATTCAATGAAGCACGTACAAAAAGTATGTATAACGTAAGGCATAATTACCTTGTATATACAAAAGATGCAGGTAAATGTACATCTGTTATTGCTATTTTATGCATCACAAAAGCACGTACATCTCTAACTAGCCGATCTACTCGCTACGCTCGCTTACGGCCGTCGTCGCCTGCGGTTTCGATCCTGGCAGCCCCCCCCCCACACACACACA
>JAIWNI010000327.1:0-11104 GCA_025331435.1 Choanephora cucurbitarum
TTTGCTATAGGCTTGTTGTGTACGAGTGGTGGGGTCATGAATTAATATATGATCTTCATATTGGATTTTTTATATATAGCCTCAAATAGACAATTACTGTCTGAAGTTGTTCGGTTGTTAGTCAAGAAGACAAACGATATGGTAAATGAGGAAGAGATCAAATAGTTTCAACTGAAAAGTTTTGGGAGAACCTTCACAGTCTAACTTTATTAATTGTAGATTGTCTGTATTGTATTTCAGTTTGATTGGTAGTAGTTTGATGGCATCGATTGGTATCACACGTATGAATAAATGTTACAAGCTTTCAACATCACAAAAGAAATTGATGAGTGAGTTTGGGAATGCTTATTAAAGAAGAGGCTTTGAGGTAACGATGGATTAAGAGGCTTGGATAAGGTCTGAGGATTACAACTAGCGAATGGTTGGCATTTGATTCGATCTACATCAAACTCAGGTTGACGGTCAATGGATGTTAGTTGCTGATAACAGAGGGTTACATTTGAGTATTATGTCAAATAGTAGCCAAACTTACACATCGTATGCGATACTGAGCGATACAAGCAAATATTCTACATCAGCATTATATTGCCAATGCCAAATATGAGTGTAGCTTTTTTTACCACACATCTCTATCTTATAAGTATAAAGATATCGACTTAATTTTCTCTAATGGCTATTTGCGTGTCATTGCAAATGGATGCTAGATTGGTTTGTAAAAGCAAGATAGAGAGTGCTAGTTTTATATACTGCATCTGTTAAATGTTTATACTTTCGAAATAATACGGAGATGATGATGTCTTTAGTCTGTTGTGTATATAACTTGCAGTTTCCAATATTATTCAACATCATGTGCATGTCAGTAAAAGATTTGTATTTACCATTTTTGGTAGTTTCGTCAACCAGATCGTCAACGCATATACCTTATACGATTTGATTATTCCTTATTTGGCATTTTGAATGATTTGCTCCGTCATCTTATTGGCTGTATGATGACGTGTCATTATGATATTTTACTTTCCCAGTGTATTTGGTATTTTTCTTTTTCCTTTCCTCTTTATTTTATTTATTTCCTCACACACTCATGTCGACCATCTTGTACACTGAATACGCTTAGCTGTCGAATACACGTTACGAACAGTCAGTACATTTTATTTCAGAATAAATATTCGCGCTATACAGTTCAATCACTTTGAAAAAGCCGTCAATCAGTCTCTCTTTGAAACATACCTTCTTTTTTGAACCGACTGACCTTAGAGATGCTATATGACTCTTTATTTCTCCTACACGTTGATAAGTAACTATGACAGCACTTTTATCTTATATATGTACTGACTACGTTTCTTTTTCTTCTTTAGTCAACACTTTAGCCAGCAGTTCGACCTGTACGATCTATGTTACCTCTTTTGCTTACCATCTCAATGCTTCATTCAAATATCTGGTAAACTGAATATAGTTTAAGGTGTTACTTGTATATTTATTTATTTACGTTGATTAGAAAGCTTTGCACTTGGTGATCAACATAGTTCACCTATACCTGTTGTTTATCTCAAATCGATTTCGCATATATCGGTAAGCAATTGTGCAATCCTTAGAGTAAGAGATCATGTTATTTAATAGAGATATTTTTGCATTAGCTATCGTGCTTTTACCTGATCAGTTTACAAGTCTCATTTTGGATAAGTTAATGGATATCTATTCAACACTCTACTGAAGATGATCAGCTACATTCAATTGTATAAGAAGGTTATTGAATACTCTGGATTTGATTGTGTGGATCATCTCATATAGCTTCATATGAGTACTGATAGTGTAGAGGTAAATGGTTTGCAAATAGGCTTCATGTTTAGGGAGGATTTGTGCATTGGTTTTAGAGATAATGGTATAATTAGAGATCAATAAAAGACGACCTTATATTACTCTTTGGCATTATGAAATGGTTTGTTTGATCAGAGTATTAGTATATTTAGAGATGACAGTAATAGGCATTCATTGCTCACCATTCAAAGCCACTTTTATGAGGATAAAGTGTCTTATTCATTGTGAATGTGGGATCTTCAATGAATGTGGAGTCGTGATTCAAGAAGGGTTTGTTTGTTGTATCCTGTTTATTATCTTGAAGATGTATCAAGATAATCACATTTTCTATGTTGCTTATTATCTTGCATATGTAACAAGTTAACCAAACTTTGTAACTTGTGTCTCTGTTTCCAATTGAAGGCTATCCAAAAAAGGTCTTGAATCGGCTAACGAGTTATATTTTAAGATGGCTTAGCTTATTTTATTCGCTTCCTTTTCCTTTCTCTTTTTCTTAACATCCTTACGTTCTACTTTTTTCTAAGTAAACAACTGATTGTCTACACCTTTGATGCAATCACCTCTGTGGTGAAAAGTCCTACTGATACATAACTTAGTGCGTATACCTTTTAATATAATCACACGAAAGGATCTTACTAACTATATGCGTTTCATAAAGTATAGTAAGCATAGCAGCAACTCATGAGTACGCTTTCAGCTACCTGACTTGAAGCAGCTATTCACGAACAGAAAAAGAGAGTAGTGCTTTGTATTCAAGACGATGAACATCAACTACTATACTGCAGCAGACTAACGATTCAAGTCTCAACATGATTAAAAAGAGAGTCGTAAGCTTTCTCTGTGCGACTTGTCGTTCGTATATCTTTTTTAGTTCATACAAAAGATAACCAGTACTATCTTATATCTTATGCTTCATAAGACCACTCATCTTGTTGACTATGACTTCTACATCTACCTTAGTCATAATACACAAGCTTAAATAAATAAAAATTCTCCGTTTCTACCCTTTGGCTTAGTGCATCTGCTTCTTCTCTACTCAACTCGTTGCTTGTCTCTATTCTTTTGCATCCCTTACACTTAAATCTTCAATACAGCCTACCATCCAAAAATTGCCTCTCCTTTAAAATATGGACGCTATCTAAATCTCTTCAAATGTTTCATCCATACTGAAGAATCTTGTCCCCACTTTTTCTTTTTTAGGATATCATCTGTTTCCCTTTTCGTAAACTGTCCCCCCATCACAACTCTTTTTGAGAATTCACAGAAAATCAATTTGATTTCTCTCTTCTCTTTTTCTGAATTCAAGTAAAAATATTCTTTCCTCTGCTATTTCTCTTTGACTTAAGATTTTTTATTCAAGCAATTTAACATTAAAAAAAATAAAGATCACTTCACCATCACCGATCGACTTGAAACTTAGCAGAGAGCTTCTTTTAATTTACAAGACTTGCCTGAGCAGAAAAAAGTCGACACTTTTATCATTCAAATTCATAATAATACCTCACCTATATATTTTTGAAATCTAGAGACACTTTTTTTGCAGAGTTACTAACAAAAAATATCAGCTGGGTTCGAATATGCGCCGTAGTGTTGTACGCTTTAAAGACAGAATTTAAAGGTAGTACAGGTTTTTTCTTTTAATTTTGCGCTTGCTGTATAATTTTTGCGCCTCCGATTTTTTTTTTGCGCATCAATAAAAACATTTTGCGCATCGGCAGAAACTTTTTGCGCATCTCAAGAAATCATTTTGCGCTAAGTGATTTTTTTTTGCGCATAGAAAATTCTTTTTGCGTACCTTTGTTTCAAATACAATGTCAAACACAAACATACCTGAGGAATACTTGCACTGCTTCAACGTCACTGATGAGTTTGGGGAAGTGGAGCCAATGGAGCTAGAGAGCTCACAAGTGCCCGACGTTGCTGAAGTTGTGGGCTATGAGTGGCATCAGTGGCAGCCTGGACAAGAAGAGCCCGCTCAAACTGTCGAGGAGCAACTAGGAATCAAGTCTTTGATTAGATTCCGAGACTTTAAGCAGTGGAAAGTTGAGGAGTATATCACCTTAAAAGAAGAAGAAAAAGTAGAAGTTGCTGTACCATCTCAGCAAAACAATAGCAAGAGCAAGACAGCCGTCAACAAGGTCAGAGGAAGCTATCGCTCTTATTCGCCTCAGCAAATTCAAGAGCTCATCGATCTTGTTATTATGACAGGAATGTCAGCCAGACAAGCTGGTTTGAGTTTGGGGAATTGTAGTGCGAACAGCGCAACATTACGTTAAAAAGTACAAGGATGATGAAGAAAAACGTGTTCCCGTCCCTAGATTGAACGACAGAAGAAGCTTTGGTAACAACCAAAAGCTTTTTGAGCAGCACACAGACTTTTTGTGTCAGATTTTCGACGCCAAAGCTGATTTGACATTATGGGAAGCACGAGACAAGCTTCTAGAGACTTTTCCAGATATTGGATCCATCACTCTATCTGCTTTGCATAAGCACCTTGCCAACAAAGCATCTCTGACTCTGAAGAAACTAGATAAGATAGTTGCTCCAAGAGATTCTGAGACAACTGTCCAAATCAGACACGATCGAGTCTTGGAGTGGATGAATGACCCCAACTTGGATTGGATGAGCACCTGCGTCTTCATAGACGAAGCAGGCTTCAATTTGCATTTACGCAGAAACTTTGGCCGTTCAGCTAGAGGTAAACCTGCCAGAGTTGTTGTGCCTGCAAACAGAGGTGTGTCCGTGACAATTGTGGGTGCTATTTGCGAGCTTGGTATCATTGACTTGAGCATCAAAAGGCCACAAACTCAAGTCAAGAAGTTGGCTGCATCTAAGAAAAGGAAGTTAAGAGATGGAGAGGCTGAAGACTACGTGAAGCTCAGAAGTCGCGTTGGTACTCGAACTGAGCATTTTTTGCACTTTCTTTCTGGTGTTTTGGATGAATTAGATTTTCATGGCCTCAAAGGCCGTTATATTGTGATGGATAATGCTTCTATTCATAAGAGCACGGAAGTAGCCAAATTCATTGAAGATCGTGGATATAAGGTAGTGTATCTTCCTCCATATTCCTCATTTCTAAATCCAATTGAGGAGTTTTGGTCCAAAGTGAAGGCTGGAGTGAAAAGGGATACACTCACGATGACTTCCAACCTTAGTCATCGAATCATTGAGCCTTCCAAAAAGGTCACTCCCAATGACTGTCAGGGATGGATAAGACATTCTTATTCATTTTTTGAAAGATGTTTGAACCGTGAACGTATGCTTTAAGGAATAAAGATCTAAAGTTATCATACGCAAAAAGAATTTTCTATGCGCAAAAAAAAAATCACTTAGCGCAAAATGATTTCTTGAGATGCGCAAAAAGTTTCTGCCGATGCGCAAAATGTTTTTATTGGTGCGCAAAAAAAAAATCGGAGGCGCAAAAATTATACAGCAAGCGCAAAATTAAAAGAAAAAACCTGTATGTAACAGTAATAGAGATAATTCTTTAATAGAGAGAAAAATCGGTTAAGATATAATTTCCAAAAGAAAAGATTAATTATTCTTGATTGATATAAAAAAATGACTATGAGTATATATATATAAGAAACAAAAAAAAGATATAGGTAATTGAGTACAATCACAGTAATACCAAAGTATAACAGCGATTCTGTAAGATATGGTTTAGATATCTTCAAGAGCATTTTCTAAATCAGGACATTCAGGTACAACAAACAAATCGACTTTCTGCCGATATTGACGAAACTTTGTCGTGTTTGGGCATGCATTCAAACAAGAAAATATAAAATTCGGAAATTCAATTAATCATCTCAAGAAAAGATAAATGTTATTTTGACAGATAATGTCAAAATAACAATAAACCAAACAATGTTCATAAAGTTGGAAACCTAAAATTACACTAAATGTTACCAAAGGGAAGATGGAAATGAAGCATATAGCAAGTGCTGGCTAAAAAGCGATGAAATGATATACAAGGCGTTCAATGTGCGTAGCTAACACATTGAAAGCATGATCAGACTTATATTCATGGATTCTCCTTTTTCTCCAATACTGAAAATAGCTATATGACATGGTACATTATTATAACAGGATGGTTGCATAGGCCTTATAAAATCAAGGCAGCAGCATCTAACAACACAAGCAATGATTCTAGAGATTTCATTATCAGAAAAGACTAAATCATTACTTGGATAAAGATAGTTCTGAGACATAGGGCTTGTCTATCATTATCACACTATTTAAACTGATCTAACATCCAACGAAACAAGTGAACAAGTATGAAACAGTTAAGCCTGATATATTCAAATACTTTCCAAGACAAAACACATATCTTGATAGAGCATAAATAGCTTCTCATCAAGATATAAACTTAGTTGAAAATATATCTCCACCTTATTCAAGGCGGAGGATGAAATCTGGCTACAGACATCTTTTTATAAAGGTGACCAGTCATCCCAGTAGGAGAACTGCTCATATAGATAAAACTGTAACGGAGTGATTGATTGAAACCGAGATAGAAATAGTATATTAACACAACATGAACGTGCAGTAGAATTAGTTCCCTCTCTTTCTTTTTAATAAAAGTTTCGAGTTCCCTCTCATTGAATTTATCTGAGCCTGCAAATATCACAAACTTGTCAACATGGCACTGCAGAATCTTGTAATACGGGTGGAGATTGTTAATCAGATTGACTTGCATATACTTGCTTAGCAATACAACCGCTGGATACAGATTTCAATAAAATAAGCAGAATAATCGAAAAATGAACGATCTTCGATGGCTTGCTGAGCTAAATAAGGAAGTTAAAAGGAAGCAATCAAGATGGTAATACAGAATATAAAAAAAATAAAGTGGAATACAAAAAAAAGGGACAAAATTGAATAGAACAAAATAGAAAAGAATAAAATAGAATAAAATAAAAATAAAATAGAAAGCACGACAAAAGAAAATAATAATAACAGTAGAGATACAATCAGATCAAGGGAAACAGGAAACAACAAAAACATAATGAGACTAAATGAGGGTCAACATACTTTTGCACTTTGGTCAATGCAGGTACCAACTTGGATAGTAAACATCTTGAGGATTTGACAGCAATGCAAGGAAGCAATTTCATTGGCTGCAACTGTTGCCAGCTATTACCACTTCAGGAACCGAGTAATACAAACCAGACTTGTACTAAAGATCACCACTTTCAAGACAACAAACAGAACAAAGAACAACCTCAACGCACATAAACATACCCAAAGGTATAGACTTCAATACCACCACTACAACTCAGCGGACATCTCCCGTAAACGGGTCATGTCGCCCCTCCCGTATTACGGGAGATGTTACGGTTCACTTGAGGTCTCCCGTAGGGCTTCTAGCAACATGATTGGGTTTACTTTCAACCACACATCCATACGTTTTGCGTATTCTGTCTTTTTGTACCTCTCTATACCTCTTTACTATTGGACTAGCTTCTGCTGATTTCGCAATTGCTTCTCTTTATTATTGGGTTATATTTTGCATTCGTCATTAAATTATGGATGTATCATTGGGTCATTTATAGATGTTTAGAGGCTTATAATAGTGGCTTTTATTTATAAAAATGAATTCTAGCTATAAAATGGGGCTTATTTTCAGCAGAAGTGCTGGGGGCATCGCTTGTGATACTAGGGGGAATCAGGCGTACTATACTAGGGATTCGGGCTAAAAATACAGGAAAAATCAGGCTTAAATAATAAAAAATCCAGGCGAAATTAGCATGGAATGCAGGCAAAATAATAGGATGTACTAGGGCAAATTAGCAGAAAACACTGGACAGAATTAGCAGGGCAGGCAGGCAAAATGGCAGGGCATGCGGGCTAAATAGCAGGAAATACTAGGCCTAATAAACAGTAAAAATTAGTCGTCAATTATCGAGGCAATAGTGTTGGGGATTTACCTGTAGCTGTAGTAGCGCAGAACTATGAGAGAACGTTTGGTAGACACAGAAAGGTAGCAAGAGCGTTAGCGAGGTTAGACACTGTTGAAAAGAGAAAATAAAAAAGATTAAGTCAGTTTCAAGCCGAATAATGAAAGCCATTCTTCACTTACGTCAATAATATGCCTAAGATACTTGGCCAGGGGAGCGAGGCATCATAAGCAAGTTATTGGGGCCTAAAGAGGAATGTTAGGTTAATCACACTGGATATTATACATAGCATTTAAACACTTACACATAAAACAACCCATCAAACAAAGACTAGGCAGCAGTATCTATGAGACAAGAAGCTATAAGAGTTGATTAGAAAGTTTTATGGATATTAGATGACTTTACGCTTACCTAAAACCATAGAAATACTAGATGCAATATCCCAACAGTAGTGGAGTGCATTCTATTAAGCCTATAATAAGGAAGCAATGAGTATAAAGAACAACAATATACTGAACAATCATTACCTTGGATATCATCAAACATAAAAAAATTTTTTTTTCAAAAAGTGATTACCCAAATAGGTAATGTTTACAAGTCATTTACAAAAAAGATAGAAGACAAAAAGAAAAGGTGAAAAAATTTTTTGAAAGTAAAAAATAAAATATAATTTTTTGGCAGGAGTAATTTTCATCTTATACGCGGAGTTAGAGTTCGTCAGGCAGTGAAATATTTTTTTGGTTGGAAATAACGCCTTACTGACAAAGAATTTTTACTTTGCTTTTTTTCTAAAAAATATATACGTTTACTATTACGTTAAACACCTACTGATGAGTCGATAAAGTACAGCACACGTTAGTGATTTCAACTCAAAAACACGATAATTCGAAAGAAGTAACAGCTTCGCACCACATGAGCTTTGGAAAGCAGAAAGAAAAGACTCTTTTAACAAATAAAAGAAACAGTTATAAATTCGACAAGTTTAGAGTGATTTGGGTTGACAAGTGGTTGCATGAGGACACATTTGGAGTAACCACCAACACAAAAGTTGCGTTCAGTACTGACAAGTACTACAGACCAACTCGTCGTCTTGTGATCGAACAGAACTTCTATACGTGTGCTGATTAGGAGGTAAGTGAGGTTATTGAGACAGAAATTGGCAAGAATCTCTGTGGAATGAACGACATCACGTATGGAATTGTTGGATATATACTAGGGAACTGTTGTTTATAATTAAAAGGATGCTATTACACCAAAATATGATTTAAGTATTTGCCTATGTTTATTTGGACGTTTATCGAAGATAATGAGTTCGTATCTGTATGGAAAGGATGTGCGATAGAGGGATTTGGCTGAGAATAGTTGTCACTGAGTAGTGATATCGTTGAGGGGTTTTGTTGTTAATTTAGTGATCAATTGTGTTGTAAAAGGACTTATTTGAGTGTTTAAATGTGGATGTAGTTCAGTTTTCACTGAATGTAGCTCTATATGCTCTTCACTATTTCGCTATTGTTCTGCATCTGGTTTTTTTTGCTTGAGGTTTCATCTTTAAACATATATTTTTGGTTTTTTCGAAATATTTTGTTACATATCATTTTTAAAATACTTTTTTGTTTCAAAGTACTTTGTTACATGTTATTTTTACTTTAAAGGGCCGTTACATGTTAATTTTTAAAATACATCATTTTTTTCTTCATGACCTTTTAAACTCCTCAGCTTAAGAAAAATAAAATGGCAGCAGAATGTCCAGCAGTGATTTTTCCACTGCTAAAAATTTCAAAGTGCGAAAATCCTTCAAGCAGTGAAAATGTACTTGAAATTAGAAATGGTCATTAAACGATAAATATACATCCAAATTTGAATTTTTAAAAAGTTTCTGGCACCTGGAAGTATCCTCTACAAATCTAGCAAAAAAAATGTCAAACTCATTTATAAAATAAAAAAGTTAGATATTTCATCCGGGAGGGGTCATCCCTCCCGTATACGTGTCCGGTACGGGAGCGAGCCGTTTGGTGTAGTGCACCAAAGAGTGCTAGAAAGCAACACAACAAAAATAAATACACGTCACAGTTGATACGTTTGCAATGCTTAAGTGTGAAATGGTTGTTCCTGATTATATGTTCAATAAATAGTAATAGCCGAGACTGGTATTCCTGTTGATTGAATTGCTGATTATTAAGTTTATCTGTACTGACGGTTTGGTTCGGTATTTGTTTCAATATTCTGCTCTTTCTGTTATCAATTCTTTCTTCAGTTTTCAATGATTTCAGTTTTCAAATATCAAATGTCAATTTTAATAAAATAATAATAAGCGATAAAAAGGATGAAGTATAATAATGTATAAAAAATAAAGTAATATATAGTCTTTCCTCTGACTTAGGCACACCCCGCTTGACAATTACAAGGTCAGAAAGCAAGTTCGGATCGGAACAGTCCGAGGAGTCCGACACTACAAAAAAAAAGTTTCAAAAAATGGGTAAATATACCCCTTATTCGCCCTTTATTTGACAATTTCATTCAGACGCCCTACTCTGAAAGTTATATGAACATTCACATAAGGGGGCTGATAGAACATTTTATAACAGTTTTTTACTGCTTGAACAATTGTCAATCACAGCATCTAATTGTCATAAAACAGGTAAATACAGGCCTTGATGGCCAGTTTCTAAGCAGTGTCTTTTTGTCAATTAGACCATGTATTCACCCTTTGATTACTACTTTACATTGTCAATCACAGGCCTTCCCTTTATTTCCATTCGTCAAAAATTATCATTTTTGTTCATTTCAATTGCCTTTTTAGATTTTGTACATCTTTCGGATTTTGGATAGAGGTATTTCATAGGTTCCTTGGCGTTACATTTTACACAATTATTGAAACACACTTCTTTACGATTTGACCTTGGTTTAAAGATGTATCCTTTATTTGGCACATATTGCCTTCCTTTTTAGGCATTCTATTTTAGACATTGCACAATCGGAAATAGCACTATAAATGGTGCAATAAAACGCTTGCTTATTCTCTTGTATTATTGGTTTATTTTAATAAAAAATTGTAGTATATATAGCCCAAATACTACTTCTATTCATTGCTTCATTGGTGCTTTTTTTGGCTGGAAAATACCAGGATCCCTTCCCTTCCTTACCTGTATACCTCCATACATTCAGCCACATTTTTGAATCCTGCTTTGCTACCACCTAGAATGCTGCTCTTGCTTGCAGCTTCTGAAAAGACTTGAATGGATGCGCATTGCAGGTTATTTCTTGAGCTAGGAATTAAGCTAGGAGAAAGGAGTCTCAGTAAAAGAGCAGCTAAATGAAGATATTACTTCACACTATAAGTTTTATAAAATACAAATTAGTGCTTGATATTCATGAGTAGATTTAGAAAA
>JAIWNI010000328.1:0-11086 GCA_025331435.1 Choanephora cucurbitarum
TTGCTTCGATAATCTCTTCTTTACTACCACGGGGAACAACAGGTAAAACTTGTCGAAAGTCACCACCAAACACAATGAGTTTCCCACCAAAAGGAACATTTGCAAGTCTTTCGTCTCTTTGCTTCATAATGTCTCTAAATGACCTATCGACAGTTTCAAGAACATCACGACTGATCATTGAGGCTTCATCCCATACAATTAGAGCAGACATGGCTACTAAATGAGCCGCAGGTGACTTGGGTCTCATATTACAAATGGAAGCAGTACTACAATCCAAAGGTATTTTAAACCTGGAATGTGCTGTACGTCCACCTTTTAATAAGAGTGCAGCTGTTCCACTGACTGCAACGGAGAGAGCAATATTGTTTGTTCGTCGTATGGCATGCAACATAGCATTGAAAAGGTATGTTTTACCGGTTCCGCCTGGGCCATCAAGAAAAAAAAGATTGCTATTAAGATGGACAGGGGCTACATCATCTACCATTTGACCTCTTTCGAATGCAGCAATAATTGTGCTAAATATCAACCGCTGGTTTTCGTTGAAAGGCAAGTTTGCGGGATCAAACGGAGACAGCATTGCTTCTCGACAAAGTTCACGTTGCTCTTGCACGTTTCTATTGACATTTTGACCATCATTTGTATGACGGTTTCTTGTATCAATAGTAGGCATTTCAAATCCATTGAAGTTCGTAATGGAAGCGTTTTGAGCACTCAAGATGTCATCAATGTCCAAGAGAGAATTGCCATACGCAACTTTTCTCATTTCATCCGTCAAGACGGGTATCTCGTCTGTCAGATAAGACCTTTGAGCCATTAGGTAGTCATCTGAGAGATTATCTTTGTGTGAGTTCCAGAGTCGAAATGGATCTGCTGGTTCACAAAACAAAAGAATAATTGCAAACAGTTTTCTTAGCATTATAGCAGACTTGAAGGTATTAGCCTCCAGCAAACAGAGATCCCATTGTTCGTCGTCAGCTAAAAGGCCTTTAGCCCGAGCTGCATCTTGAAAGGTGCCATACAACACCCCATTGACAGTTCTTATGTCTTCGAAGCTTGTTGCTCCACGAACATGATTCAGCAACATGCGAAGATAGAACTTTTCAGGGTCTCTTGGAGATACCGAGTAGATTCTACCGATAGTTTCATGTAGACCTCTTTGTCTTTGTTTCCATTTACATTCCCTCTTGTGCCAAGTGTAATACTCAGGAAATTCAGTGTAAAGGAATTGACGTCCATAAGGATCTACTCGATTACACTCAAACCAAGCAGTAAGTGTTGTATTTCTGGTGGCAGCATTTGATGTCAAGACGTCATGCAAATCTGCGCCTTCTTCAAAAATTACAGCTTGTTGCCCAGGAAGATGTATGCCTAAACGTTGATGATGAGGATACTCTTTGTGAAGTGAGAAGCCAAAGATACGCCATGCAGCTTCAGGTGCTGAAACATAACGTGCGTCTACAAAATGGTTTATCTCATCATGTACAACTGCATCCTGATTGTCGGTATTTTGTTGTTGTTGATTGCTATTGCTGATGACTACATTTGCTCTATCATGGCCTTTGTAGACATATTTATAGATATATTTGACAGCCGAGACGGTACTGCAAACTTCTACATTGATATGTGCATCATACTTGGTACATAAATAAATGTTATGGGGTACTACCCAAGAATTGTCCAACAAAACACCATTTCTTTTCATCACACATCTACCATCCCTTCTTCTTCTATAAACCGGATAGCCAGATTCAGCAGTAACAGTGGCCTCAACCAATTTTTTCGGAAATCCCTTCGAACATTTTCCGTCTTTCATACAGACAGCTCTTGGATCAAGAGAGCCACATGGGCCGTGCATCATGTTTTTTGAAACAGTGGCATGTGCCAAAGGAAACTGATTGTGATCAGGGATCTCAGCAGAAACCACCTTGTCGTAGTCATCTGCATTTCTCAACTTGTCTTCAGGTCTTAAAATAATCAATATATGGGCATGAGGTAGCCCACGTTTTTGAAATTCAATGACACTGACATGACCAATTACTTTTCCCAAAATATGGTTTTTCGTAAGGTCATTCATCAACTCCTTGTACTTCAAACGAAAGACTCGAGTACACAAATCCGGTCTGTCAGCAGCACTTTGACCGAACAAAAGCTCATTCGTGATTTCAGGCCAGGTTGGGTTGCAAGTGAATGTAATAAAGTAGTCGGGCTTGCCAAGCCTTCTTACGATACTCATTGAATCTTGGTAAAGCTGGGCCATGTGTCTAGGTCCACCAATGAAAGTGCTTGGAAGAATGACTTTCAAACCAAGAGAGTTGGCATTAGTATCGTCATGAGCGACTGCATCTTGGAGCCCACGGTATAACTCAATTCGAAGGCTAGATTGGTTGTTACGAATGAAATTCAATCGAAATTGCTCAATCTTAGCATACATATCAACAATGTATTGATGGAAAAGCTTTCCGTACAAATGAAGATGATGAGTTGAGCCTCTATACATGAGGCGAAAACTGTAATACTGCATTGCAGTTACTCTTACTCCACTCAATGACACACAGTCCTTATTCCAACCACATTGACCATCAGGGAAAAGCAAGACATATGCCATGGGGTCATACATTTGATTCAGCTCACTAATTCTTTGGAGTCCTCCATCCTTAGGTCGAACAACAATATCCCTATGCTTGGCTTGCTCATCTTCTTGGCGTCTACCGCTACCCAGAAGAAGAATACCAATCTCAGTCGAAGTGGTAGGTGCATTGTATCTTCTAGGATCAGGTGCACCCTCAGCCTTAAAGACCATCGAGATATCACTAACTTGGTCAGGATTTTCTTCAACAAATTGGGCCATAGTTCTGAAATCTCTAACGATGGGATTGTTCTCATGCATAAGGCGTTGCAGCTGCTCTAATGTTTGAACATCGAGATGATTGGCAACTGAGTGTCTGTTGTTGATCTCATTGCTTGCATCAAATACATAGATTTGAGCAAAGGCTGGTGTTGCATTCTCAGCTGGAAGAAGGGATCCAATTCTATGGTATATGTTCCCATGAATTCTGAATGCGTATGCACCACCTCGAGAGTTTTGGACACTGCTATCCAAGTTTACGCCCATTGATACAAAGCCAAGAGCGGTATTGTAGCCACGTACATTTTTCTTGAATTCCTTGCTTCGGTTATCGTTGTTCTGTAACAAACCTGCAATCAATTCAGGAGTAGGTGGCAAAGGATTCAAGACGTATTTGCCCAAACCACAACAAAGTTGGTATCTTGCGGTTGAGACACCACCTTCAGCACGTTCTTCAGGCCACATAAAGGCGTCACAAAAAGGACATCTATAAGACATTCTACCAAAGCTGTGTCTTTCTGGAAGACAATCAGTCTGCATGGCTATTCTATCATTGATAGAATTGTTTTGTACAGCATTGGGAGGCGTGTACAAAGGACAAAGGCGGTTAGTTCTACGCGAGTGTCCAAATTGATGGCATGCTGAACATTGAGCGGTGGAAGTTTGCTGACTTTCAGGGTTAACCGAATTATCAATAGCATCAACTTCCATGGGGTCGTTAAGCTATTAAGGTATGAAGCAATTAGAAAAAGTTATTTATAAGGTATTCTAAAGTCTGGAGTATTGTTTACAGTGGCAGTAGCTTCAATAGAATTAGCATTAGCAGGATTGAGAGGGCATCCTCTAAAGGTTCTACGGCTATGACCTGGCTGGTTGCATGAAGCACAAATTGGTTCGCTGTTTGACATGTTTATAACTTTTAGTAAAAAGTAAAGAAAAGGTTCAGGGGAATCTTTTTTCGACTCAGATTTAAGTATAATTAATTGACAGTTGACTGTTTTTTAGGATCATCTACTTTTATTCATTTTTATAAGCAGTGACTGTTTTTTACGATCCGTAATTTCTGTTATTTTTATATTATAATTTGGGCATGATTGTGAAGTTAATAATAACTCACCTTGTTCTTGCGGTTACAGGCATTCTTGCGACTGATGATGCGTGCCTTCTCAACATCAGACCTCTTTGCATCCTTGTCAGCTTGCTTTAGATACTTGAGTCGATTATGCAAAACAAACTGGACATATTTCTTGATGCTTGACTCCATCCATCTGTATTCTCTTAATATGTTTTGCAAATCTTCATGAACGAGAAACATGTTGGTAATCGTCTTGACATGCAACTGGTTTGTTTTTCCTTTCATGAGTGATTCATCCAGGTCCCAACCTTGTCCTGCAAGAGCGTTTCCTTCACAGTCAATGATGGTTTTCTGTAAGAAATACGTGAGTAAAGATATGTCTAACTTATGGCTATTGTCTCTTACTCTCAATCCCTCTAATTCATCAACAGAACCAGGAAATCCATGATGCTCAGAATCTTGAGCCTTGTTGGCAAACATAGCCTTGAGCTCTTCATTTTCCTTGATGAGTCGGCTGATGAGCTCTTCGCTCTTTTGTTGAGCTGCTTCAACCTTGCCAAGGTTTGCCTCAAGCTGTCTAATTCGGCGCTGGTCAGCAGTAAGAGAGCTTCCACGGTACTCTGGATGTTGACGACGAGGAGCACTGCTAGCTTGTACTTCAGGGATGTTTCTGTTAGACATGTTGTAAGTAATTTTGAAAGAGAGTATAGACCAATAAGGGTAAGGTAGAGTTATTGCATTGTCACTAGAGTCTTTTATTTATATACTTGTGCTATATTTAGCTGTCTGATCATTTTGGTTTGAAATATTCAAGATACGTGAGCTGAGTATATGTCGACTGCAAGTGAAATACCAATAAAAATTTTACTCACGTCGCTTTGTCCTTTTTTTTTCCTTTTTCTCTTTCCTTTAGTTTTCTACTGGTTCATGGTAAGTAATTTGTATTATAGATATACTTATACTTATGCAAACACTCTGAAATTGATTTCAAACAGGCAATAATTGAAAGCTATGACTACTATTGGTGCTTGTCTTAAGGTAGTTCTTTTACTTTCTTTTTATTTTCATCATCATAGTCTTAATAACGCTTTTGAATATTATAGGGGTTGCCTGTCTGGTAATGTAGCCTGTAGACACGCTTTTGCTGCCACACTGAGTTGTCATGATGTGTTAGGGTAAGCTGCTTCTTTTGAAAATAATTCTCTTCGCTAACACCTTTTTTATGTAGTTGCTGAGGTCTTTGGGTTTCTTTCTTGTTCTATAAAGGATCTATAATGATTACAAAGGTAATACTTATACTATTTATTTTTTACCATTCGTTTCTAACATCATTATCTATTTTACTAATAGGTGCCTAGGCTTTTTTCTTTCGCTGCCTGCTAAGCCCTGCAAATGACGGTTTTTCTGTATCCCGGCGAAACTATACTGTTTCGAGGCTTTTACTGCATCCTGCTCAAGATCTCAAAGCGCAAGCGTAAGAATAAAGCTCCCCATTAGCATTTCCTGTACAGGCGTCAAAAAAGTGGCTGAAGACGAAGCGAGTAAAGGTAAGTAACGGAAGGGGATCCTGGTATCATCGAAAAAAATTTGCACCAATAGATCAACAGATCGTGGTAGCATTTGGATTATATATAGTAGTATTTTTTGTAAATAAACCAATAAAATAAACGAATAAGCCAATATTCAATCGCGTCATTTAAGCTATTTTCAAACATCAGTGTTCTAAAGGACGATGTCCCAGGAAGGAAGGGGAAGTGATCTAAATAAAGCATACATCTTTAAACTAAGGTCGAATTGCAAAGAAGTGAATTTCAATAATTGTGTAATAATGTAACGTCAATGGACCTATGAGATATATCAAGCAAAGCGCCGAAGAAATTCAAATGATCCAAAAAGGCAAGAGAGATCGAAAGTCTATATAAAAACAACGAATAAAAGTAAAGGATAGCATGGAGACAGACAGTGAAATAGTGTCAGAATCATGGCAGAATACGGCAGATCCTGCTATTAATTTTTTGACAGTTGACAGGTGATCTCCAATGGCGACAGACAAATCTCGTCTGCATAAAAAAGTGTCAGAATCCTTTCAGAATCCGCCGGTGCCTGACATTTGCAGTTTCGTGGCAATCTCCGACCTCGACATCCATTATCAGAATCTTGGTAAATCTGGCAGATTCTACCAAGATTCTGCCAATTTTTTTCCTGACGTGTCTACGCATGATCTGCATTCATGATAGTGTTTAATTCATTGGTAAATCTCTGTTGTCGACCTTGTTATGCATGAAATTCACTGAAGCACCTGAAAGAAAATCTCGATGTTACTTCTTTTGGAACAAATACAAGATGCATGAAAATGGAAAGTACCCATCATCGTTCGTAACCACATTTATCAGCCCACTTCACCTTCTCTCATTTCACTATTTTTCCTATCAAATGTTACTAGTCCTAATCTTATTTTTGTATCTTATTTTATTTTGCTCATGGGAAATTGCTTAGCAATTTGTACTCTATCACGGTCATGGATTGGGATACACGTTGTAACTCTTTATCAATTTTAATAAAGAAAAGCTATAAATATGATTATATTTGTGAAGAAATAAAGACAAGCTTTGGAGAAGATAACTTTAAAAAAACGAGATCTTTGGATATTTTTCTTTCTTTTGTGAAAAAGAACCCCTTTGGATTATTTGATTATTTCAGTCTGATCAAATACCGCAAGAACATTTTTGGTGAATACTTTCTGTATCTATTGATAACTCAAGAATTGGAAGATCTTTTGGTTGAAAAGATAAAATTGCTTGGAGTAATAGAAGAAAGTGATAGTCAAGAAATTTAAGAAATATATAAAAGAAACAAGAAGGAAGAACTTTTGGCGTTGAACTCAAATCTTGATAACTGGTTGATTCTCTCTGGAAATACTGGTTATATTTTATTTTTATTGTACTTTTGAAACCATACTTTGTTGTCACAAATTTCGTTTTATACTTTGTTGGATTCGCTCCTCCTCCTCCCCTCCTCTAAATCATCATTCAATCTTTTGCTGTTGATTTCGCTGATTACAACTCGAAGATTCCGTATAATAAACAACTCAACTCATACATCTCTGCTGCTTCATTTTTGATTGGGAACTCACCATCATACCTTGACACTTTCTTTGTCCTCTTAATATTTTCTTAGGATGTTCAACAATAAGTCACGTGACACTACAGCCAATGAGTGTTAGTACCATGTCTGAACCATGGTACTAACATTATGTTTACTCCACTTTTTTATTTGACCTCAGATGTCTCCACGAAAAATCATCCTTTTCAAATTCTGATTAAATATTATGAATCCCTTAGGTCTCCTCTACATATGTGCTAACTTTGAAGCAGTTTGACAAAGGCTTCAAATTTGGGTATTTTTTGGGTGATTTGAGTACTTGATGGATTTTTTATAAAGTAATTTTTTAGCACTTCTCAAAAATATTTTTTCTATTTTTCTAATTCAGATTTTTGCTTCAGGCCGAGGAGTTTGAAATTTCTTTTTAGGGCGTTTTCTCAGTAGGAGAAGCCCTATTACTTTCGTTTTTCAAAATCTGTCACAACATTTAAGTCACCGAAATTTGTCCCAAAAACACCTTCCTAAAGGGGCAAGAGATGGGACAAATTTCGGTGACTTAAATGTTGTGACAAAAAATGAAAAGTAAAAACAAATTATATATATAATATCCCTTTCTACATTTTCCCTCTCATTTCTCGTTTTTGACTGCTTTTTTGACTGCTTTTTTTTGTATCTTTGGATTTTATTTTATATAGATTTACATATCAAATTGCATAAACAAAGGATCATGGTAGCTAGTAAATGAGATATATCTACCATTGACATGACTGGATATATCTGTAAAAATGTTATCAATGAATGACTGATATTTGGTGGTAGTGTTTATAGTGCTCTTCATATTATGTGTTAATCCGTAACGATTAAATAAGCCAGCGAAAGGGTTTTGTTCATCATCGAAATGAGAGTTGAAATCACCAGCAATTATTTTGCGATTTGAGCTTACAGTTAGTAGCTTTTCAATTTCGTCTAATGCTTTTCTTTGGCTAAATCTAGGTGAGCGGTAAATGGATGCAATTAGCACATCATTTAGAATGAAGGCTGATATTGCCATCTTGTGACCTGCATCATCTATAACCAATTCTTCAATTTTCTGAGTCAAAGGATATTTTTCGAGAAGAGAAGATTTCACCCAACAGATGCTGCCATTGGCCCTAGGTGTTTCACCTAATACATTCACTCTTGCAGCTTGAACAAAACCAGGTATAGTAAAAGTCTGATGTCCTGTAGTCCAAGTTTCAGCAAACAAAAGGAAATCAGATACAAGGTATGCTTGATCATTGATGATTTGATTCAAGTGTGCATTTAAACTTTGAATGTTATGAAACATTAGTTGGTAATTGAAACCACTACTTCTTGTATACAAAGCATCAAACTTGGTGGTCAATACGACTGTGGATTGTCTTTGAAGCTCCATTGCAATGAGATCTGTAGTTTTTGGAGGTTTTGGTGCTCTAAATTGGCTACCAACAAGATAAAGTCCAGAAGCTGAAGTAGCACGGGAACAGGCTACATACAACAAAGACCGGCTTAAAGATCTCCCCTCAAGGTTGACAGCTACATTTTGATACGTTGATCCTTGACTCTTGTGGATTGTCATAGCTTCGGATACAACGACAGGGAACTGTGTCCTTTTGACAGAAAGTGGACTGTTCATACGTCTTTTTACAACTAATGTTACAGGATCAATTGAAGTCCATGATGGATCAATAGATCTGTCTGCATTGTAGAGGTGTTCGTTTTGTGCCCGTCTATTCTTTCCACTTCTTTCTTCATCCAACAACAACCAAATCCGAATTGCTTTACAGATTTGTTCTCTCTGACCACGAGGCTTATAAAAGCCGTACATTATCTTTTTGAGAGTACCAGTTGTGCCATTGACAAGGCCATCGCTGGTATCAATGTTGTTGGTTATCATGTAACGAGCATCGATCTTTAAAGTCAGAACCTTGCTTAAGCCCATAGTCTTGTGAGCTGGTATGTCTGAGTTACGCATAAAGGTCAACAAGCTTTGCCTTGCTAAATTGCTACTGCCACTTCCAACCACTCTATCAAAGCACACTGATTCGAAAGCCTCGGTGTTTAGAGTTGCTAGAACAGCCTCATTACAAGCAGAAACTGCATTGTTTGTTGAGTATAGCTGAACTAACTTATTCTCTCTTGAATTCTGATCTGGCGGTAACACTGGAAATGTTCTCTCAGTAAAGATCCTAATATCATCACTTGTCATTACTCCCATGGCCATGTTGTTGAGTGCAGTAGCGAACAAGGCATCGTCCCTCTGTCGCATGATTTCTATAAGTCTAAATACTTTGAAAGAACTCCAAAGGGCTTGAACTCTTAGTGAAAGAAGTAAAAGCTCGTTTGTATGAGTTGATCTAGCGTATATAGGCGATCCCATAACTGGAGGAAGCTGAAAGAAATCACCAAATATAATCACATGAAGACCGCCAAAAGGTTTCTCAGAATTGAATGTGTCTTTCAATCTTTTGTCTACCCATGAAAAAACTCTGCTTGATACCATACTGATTTCATCAATGATGACCACTTTTAGCTCAGCTAATGCTACACCAACTGAATGAGATACATCTGATGAAAGCTCGGTAATCTCAGTGTGATTGACAGGTAAATGGAATGCAGAGTGAAGGGTTTGACCACTTATGTTATATGCAGCCTTTCCTGTAGGTGCTGTCAACAAAACTGTTGGACAGTTGTAATCACGATGTGGGTCTTCATCATAATATCTAACAAGAGCTTGATACAACGTTTTGATTAGCATGCTTTTTCCTGTTCCTGCCCCACCAGTAACAAAGAGTTGCAATGCCTCTGGCTTTCCGCTATCGCTTCGATCATGACGTACATGATCAATCACATGATTCAGGAAAGCTCTTTGCTTTAGATTGACCTTTGAAAGACTTTGTTGGAATTCAACATCTGAGACTTTGTCTGGCCTTGTGTATCTCTCAGCA
The DNA here is from genome assembly GCA_025331435.1 of Choanephora cucurbitarum. Lineage (NCBI taxonomy): Eukaryota > Fungi > Mucoromycota > Mucoromycetes > Mucorales > Choanephoraceae > Choanephora > Choanephora cucurbitarum. The sequence continues at coordinate 9,989 of JAIWNI010000328.1, forward strand.
AAAGCAGTTGCTGTTTCTTCAACTTCTATTTCTTCTTCAGCCACATGTCTCTCTGGATCGAACTCATCGCCTCCAACCCGCGTTTCATTTGGTGACAGAAACATCCTATAATCTTCAATCGGATCAGTGCTGTCGTGATGTCCCATTCCATCAATACGACCGCCACTGGCTTGGAATGGATTTACCATTTCCGGAGGCTCTTCTTCATCATCTGCATTATTATCTTCTTCATTTTCTCTAGCTTGGGCAGCAAATTGTTCGGCTTCAGCAATGAATTCAGCAATACTCTCATCATCGATTTTTGAGAATTCAGCTCGATTTTGCATGATTGCTTCACTGTTTTCTTCAAACTTTGCAGCACAGTCAATACCACCAAGTTCTTCTTCTTCATTCCTCCATGGCAAGTACAACATCAACAAAGAGTAGAAGTACACATCAGGATTCGTTCTTACTGACTGCAGATGGTATCTCAATACTTTTGGTACTTTTCTTTTCTTTATGAAACCAAGTCCATCTTTGAGCGATAACCATTTCATTTCTTCTGGCAGTACCTCTTCCATATCATCCAAATCTATTGCTGGCTCTTCTTCAATGTTGTCTTCATTATCAGCTGCCACTGTTGTTCTGTTTGATCTCGAACCAACTTTTGAATATTCGTAGTATGCAACGAATTGTGCTAAATTCAATTCTTCTAATTGTTCGGGTCTAGCTGCAAAGTATTCAATCATTCCATTGTTGTAAATGTCCTTTGAATCTCGGTCTAACATTTCTAGATCGTCTTTGGATTTTAAAATTCTTCGACGATACTCAGGTGGCCCCGTAGCAATAAAAACAGTTTTAACACTGGATTCACACATGCTAATTTGCAAGATGTTATAAGCTGCTTCTTGTGCTGATACCTCACTGATGTTATAATATGCAGAAGCTAAGTTTTGCAGCGTTTTTCTTGATGAGGCGCTTTCGTTTACACTTTGTTCCAAAACCTGGAGAAGATGTTCTGATGTACCCTTGTCACTTTTGTTGATATATTCAACAACATAGGCACAACAAGCATAAGGATCCAAAATGAACTGTATGTCTATATTGGCTCTATGCATA
>JAIWNI010000329.1:0-11043 GCA_025331435.1 Choanephora cucurbitarum
ATTCAAATCACTATCTGCAGCTGGTTAGTTACTTTGAATGACTAACGTAGTTTGGTGATATTTACATGGTTCATTGTCCCAGAAGTAGTCGCGAAATAAAGTGATTGATAGAAAAACCATGCATTCATCAGTTGTCGAGAAACTATTGAGTAGTTGTTTGTTCTAATTCAACAACAATTTGACTTGCTTAACTGATTCAACTGGTAAGCCTTTGAGCAATGCACTAAAAGTTCAACTTACTTGAGTATCTCGGTTTCCAAGGTCAATAAGAAAAAGAAAAAAATAATAAATTGTGTTTTTGCCTGGGTGAATATAATGCGGCTTAAAATTATAATGGATGCTATTGGCCGAGAAATTAATCCACATGTACGTAGATAGCCTTTTAATTTTGAAGAAGCTTCTAGTATCATAAGGCTGTTAGATGATATGAGGATACCTATACGCAAACAGAGGAAACTTGCTTTCGCAAAGAGAAACTCAAAGACAAAGAGCGAAAATATCACAGGTTTTTTTAGAAGATTCCAAATGACCTATCGATGGGCTCATCTTAAAAAAAGATAGTTTTTCTCATCGCAAGCAGCTTGTAACTTAACAGTATCTGCTTCATGCCTCTTTCTTTTGGGTATTACTAGAAGGGTCCAATTGATATACCAAAGTCAAACCAATGTATTATTTGGTCCAGTAAGGCTTTAAGATACTGTGAATAAACCATCATCAGTTACGGTTATAGTGATAGGTCATGTTGAATCAGAAAATCCTTGTTAAACACTGCTACTATGCTTATTCATCCTTTGTGATACAATTAACCATAACAACCTTGCCTTCGTTTTATCACCTGGATTCCTATGCTCTTGGATCAATCTAACGTCTAGAGATTAATCAAAGTTCTCCTTCCTATGTAAAAAAGGATGGATAAACATCTCAAGTTGATCAATTTATCTACTTCTTCCTATCAGATCTTTTCCCAACTTATATCCACAACTGTTGCTATCCTTATCGTGTTTGAATTCAATGCTTACTCATTAAAAGCATCCGCATCATCAATGGCTTCCAAATATCTCTCGATATTGATACTCTTTTAACTGTTGATTATTTGTACAACTTGACATTTATTTCATGCATCTTTTAATTTAGTGCATGATGTATATTCTATCAATCTCTTGACGGTATTGATACTGGATCTTTCACCTTTATACCTCACTCATCTTGAATAAAGATACACACTATTAGAATAATATATTTTGCAAATCCAAGACATTCGCCTATTCCGTCATCTTTTATCGTTTTTTCATTGGTGGGTAACCTAGTCTTTCTTCCCATCACTGCTCAGATTATACTAAATACTGGCCTTTTTTCTCATTCCCCCATTATTTCTTTTTCTCTCTTTTGTATCCAATGCACACTAAAAGGTAAGCTTTATCCTGAATTCAAAAAGATGCACATATACCAACTCTTCATTTTTTTATGCTAGTAGTTGACTAAAAGCATAGCTTCTTATCTATACTCACACCTTTGTAGTGATACCTACTCTTTCCGCAGTAGTAGCACATCATCATTCTCATTTACGACTATAGCTGAATTGACATCTCTATTAAGTTCAAGATCTCCTTATTCATGCTCAATCCAACCAGTTTGGATTACAAGTCATCTACTATAAGCTGCAAGCTCTTCAACTGTTGTTATCCATACTGCCTCTTCTTGATATGTGAAGCTGATTAATGTTTCTCTGAATATTATTCCACACAGTATCCAAAGTTGTCTATCTGCCTATTCCCTAAGATGTAGTCTAATTAACTGGCAAGCCGATGTCTGTCTCTTCTACTTTGGTATCTCAAGAATCCTCATTTGACATCATGTCCGTTGTATTATTACCTGACTGATTTGTCTTCTCAAAGATAGATTTCCTCCTCATGTAACCTCTTTGTTCCCAAGCAACAGTTTTCCATGACGATAATGTCTCTCTCGTACAATAATGATGGGTATCCGTTTTTTAAAAAATCCTATGATCAAAGATTGCTAGTCAGCCTTTCTGTCTTCTACTACCTCACAATGTCAAATCACTTACTGTTTTTTTCGGTGTATACTTTCTCTTCAACTGATGAATCACTTCTTGTTTCAATTCTTCTTTGGTACCTCTTTACTTGACTTGCTACATCCCCCTATCCTATTGTTGTTGAATCCAACGCAACATTACTCGATCGATTATTGCTGCTACCTGCATTGATATGTTGTTGCCACTGCTATTCATAATACCCTTTGACACTGATCACTAGCTGTGCCAACTCATTTAGCTGCTCAAACTGAATTGAATATTTTAGAAAGCCAAGGAATCTGTTCTCGTTGTTAAACCACTCTTCTATTGGGCTTTGCTGTGCTTGCTTTTATATCTGTTGCTGGTTCTGTACTCAAGCATGCAACTCATAGGACAATGGACAGCTCATTGGTGAAAAGACGCGTCAATGGTCAACAATACTTTAATATCAAACACACTCGAATCTTTATTTTTTTCGTGTACAGTCTATCGATCTATTGTTTTATTTCCAAATCAATTTTCTCGGTTGCTGCTGACTTTTGGTTGACTGGATCTACTACTGCATGCAAGGTATCTGTTCTTCAGGCTTCAAGATGAAAGAAATGAACAAAAGAAAAAAAAATCGAAAATTGTGGTTGGGGTCCTACTTAAATCATTTCAAGTGCAGCACAAACAATCCTTCCAAAGGGCTAAATCAAGATGCATATGCTATCTTTTTGACAGAAACGGGTCCCAAAGGTCAAGCAATAGGCTAATCTGGATACTTAGCATACCATTCGAACCGGAAGAATTCAAGGCATCCGCCTGAATGGTCAAACAAAGGCTGGAATTCAAATATTGATAAAGAAGAACCCATATATAGTATAAAAAAGGATCTACATTTGTATATAATAAATGAATCCAATTTGACCCTATTCATCCAGTAAGCATACCTATTATTCTAATGACGCCATATGAAATAATGAAAGTACGACATTCTTTCAAGAAACATACTCACTTAAAGATCTCTAATCCTCTCAAAGCCATTTGCTCATATATAAAAACTAAGCAAAACTGGTAAAAGCAGGATGGCCCATATAAAGCAAGTCCTTGATTGTGATTGAACAATGGTCATTTGATTCTGCCCTCCAAAGTAAAATTATGCAAATCCTCTCCCAGCTTTTTTTCAAAAACCTATGGTTTTTTTACAGAATTTTCTGCATCCAAAGGTAAGAATTTTTTGCCCCAGAGGGCAGAATCTGAGCCGTATTGTGCTGAAATGGAAACCGAGTTATAATGAGGAAACTCAATATAGCCTGTGTTAATGCCAAGGGAAAACTTCGTCAGGAAGCCATTGACTCCATTCTTTATTATTGTAAAAACGTCGATCTGTTATTCATCACCGAGACCTGGCTCCCTCCAGATAAAACTATACCCACCCACTGGCAGCAATTTCACATTTATGGCGAACCTGTCGTAAACGCTGATCGTTGTCAGATGGGCATCTCACTATTCATTAACCCTTCCTTTAATTATAGCAAACTCCATGTAGATACCCAAATTTCAAAATATTATATGACTTGTCATTTAGACAACCTAAAAATTCACTGTGTCTACCTACCCCCCTCCCCTTCCTTAGATAATACCACCTCTATGCAAATCCTTGAATCCATTCCGCTCACTCCCGACACCATCCTTTGTGGTGACTTTAATGCCCACATGGGTAAACGAACTGGTGATAGTCGATGGAATCCAAGAGGAAACAAACTCTCCAGTTTCCTAGATAGACATACACTCATTAACTACAATTCGCTCCTTCAATATGCCAAACCAACTCGAGTGGTCTACAAAGAAAGTACCAACATTACTGAGGCCAGCATTGCTGATTACTTTATATCCCAATCCACTCTTATGCACTCCAAACTAGACATACGCACAGACCTATCGGTTCTTAGATCTGATCACAAACTCATGGTTTTTTCATTTATTTGGATGAATCATGATGTGCGTGATGATACCCCTCCAGAGCCTTTACGGAAAAGGTGGAAGCTCAGTAGACTTGCAGAAATGCCAGTTCGAACAGCCTACATCACAACTATGCAACAGCAATTTCACAGCAAAAATCTCAATTACAATACCCATCAATTCGCAGATTTCTTAGCACAAACCCATTCCTCTCATTCTTCTAATCCTGATATCAAGGCTCATGCTGACACCATTGAATACCTATGCTCCCAATTCTATGACTCTATATACTATGCCTTGGATACCATCCTTACCTCCGCCTCTCCTCGTCCCAAGACCTAGAAATGGTTTTGGAATCCAAAACTACAAGAAAATGCAAATCTCCGCCAGGCCTGTTATACCCGTTGGCGCAAGTCGACTGGTATACAGAAACCTATTTGGTGAAAAAAATACCGTAATGCAGATCACCAACTTAAAGCAGCCGTTCGCCAAGCAAGAGTGCTCGCCTACAAAAAATTTTGCTCTGATCTCAACAACGATCCGATCGCCGCTATGTTTACTATTAAGAGGATTATTCAGTCTAAGACTCGGAGTAAACACCGTTTTGGTAGTGCAGAAGGTCCACAACATGCAGTCGATGAAATGGCCCACTTCTTGCAATCTATCTATGATGGTGCTACACTACCAAGGCCACATAACTAACCATTGCACCTTAGATCCGATCCCTCGGTTGGTACTAACATTTCTGATAGGGGTAAGTATGACTTCCAAAATAGTCCTTTCACTATCGATCTCGTTAAAGCAGCCATACGGCGTCTGGCACGTCAAAAAAGCCCAGGTAAAGATCACTTCACCTCCGAAATGCTTTCACCTGTCGCCCATATCCTCAGCCCTATCCTCACCAACCTCTTCCGCGCCTGCTGACGTACCGGGTATACCCCTATAGCGTGGCGAACTGCACAAGTTGTGCCGTTTTTTAAGCGTGGTGATCCTCTGGACGCCTCAAGCTATAGACCGATTAGTCTGACTTCGGTCTTTCGAAAGGTTCTGGAATACTGCATACAACAACCACTCTACGACCAGTCAGATTTCATTGACATTGCCCAAGGAGGTTTCAAACCCTTCTTGAGTGCACTCGATCAAGCTGCCTGTCTAGATGAACTCATCCACCGTTACCATTCCACTCATTACAAGTATTCCGCCTATTGCATTTCTTGATATTGCTAAAGCATATGATACTGTTGACCGTGATATAATATGGGATGCGTTGCATTCCCGTTGCGATCCCCTGCTTCTGAAAATGCTGCAAAGCCTCTTTGAAGATGTACAGGTGCAGGTCATAAATAATAACTATCAATCCTTCCTTTTCTCTCCTAGCACAGGTGTACTACAGGGATCTATCCTTAGTCCCCACCTGTATAGTATATACATCAACTCCCTTCCTCAACTTCTTCGATCCGACAACCCCTCAACATCTTCTCCTCCGCTCACTTCTAATCAACTGTCTTCTCTTTGCCGACGACGTAGCTCTGCTTGCTGATCCCGATCACATGCAGCATCTACTCAACAAAGCTGAACAGCATTCACTCCTTCTAGGCTATCGATGGTCGCCGTCCAAATGCGCCGTCATCCCAACCCCTTCCAATCCTTCACCTCATTACACTCTTTATGACACACCACTACCTGTCGTGGATACTTTCAAGTACCTCGGCATGCAATTCAACTTCCGTGGGATGGACACTCAACTGTTCATCAATTACACAAAAGACAAAGTGCAAAAGTCCATGCACCGTCTCCACAACATTGGCGCCCGCTCAAACGGGTTTTCACCTCTCCTCAGTATGCAAGTCTATCGACAATTCATTCGTCCCCAAATCGAATACGGCCTCTGCATCACAAATATCGAACATAACCAACATGCCAGCTCTTGAGCGTATACAGGATGACTGTCTTCGTCTCATCGTCAGGTGGTCATTCCACATCCTCTGTGAAAGCGCTGCGAGTCATGCTTAACCTGCCCACCATGGTGGAACGGTGGTATGTACTTAACGCCAAATACAACCTTCGCCTGGACCGGCTTCCAATTGAATCCCTGATTTTTCAAATTCACAACACAAATACCAGATACAGTCGCTTATCGCTCATCAGCAAGAAAAATCCCATTTACAACACGTTTATTGGTGACAATTCAAACAAGCCTGAAAACCTACTACTAAAAACCATTCTCTCTTCTTTTCGGTCGCAAGCCCTCATCAATTCCTCGGAAAAGATGATCCAGGCTTGTCGACACGACCTTTCCATAGATCCTATTTTCTTCCTACCTATGACTCGGAAAGAACAAAGACGACTACTGAGGTGGCGGATGAATTGGTTACCTGGTAGAAAGTCAGATTGCTATTGTGGAGGCGAAATGAGTCGAAACCATCTCCTTACCTGTCCAGCAATACCTCCAACATACTGGGATCACCTTCAACGTGCATCCCCTAACAATATCCACCCCTTCGACCTGTTGCTTCGCGACTTACCTACAAAAATCCGACAACAGCCGAAGAAAAACAGAAACTCTTAGACAAATGTCAGCCTCTCTGGACAGATCTCATCCACATCCTCTTTCTTGTGGATGAGACTTACCACTACAACCAAGAACCTTTCGAGCCTAAACCAGATAAAGGCCAGCTCTTTTAGAACTGGATTCTTAAGCCATAAATACCAAAAAAAACAATACAAAATTTGAAGAAAAACAAAAAAAATAATCATCCAAAGTATACTGACATATCCCTCGAAATTTAAAAAAAAAAGAAAAATAATTTAAAAATACATAAAAAAAATATATAATAAAAAATAAGTAATACTTCCTCCTCAGTCAGCCTCTGTCACTGCTCAACTTCTTCACTCTCTCTCTCTCGCCCTCCAACTGTTCAACTCAACACTTCTCACCTAGCCGAAGCATTAGCAATTCTGACCTCTGCTACCTTGTAACCTTTAATCATACCAAAACCGAGGATAGCTCGCTCTGCGTTCAATCCTTGCTCTAGCTCTTTTATTTTTACCTTTTCTCTACCACCAACTTCTGTCCCTTTTTATTCTTCCCACACTTGGGTTTTTTTATATCTCTCCTTTTAATCTCAGATATCTGTATCTTTTTTGCCCGACTTATGGGATCGTTTACAGTATCCTTATTCTTGCCTGCATGTATAAAATTAACATTCACCTTAACCAACCGCGCGGGGTTAATTTGAAATATAATGAAGTGACAATGTCGTCTAAAGCAAAGTTTCTTTTGTCCGGCATATTTCCGGCAATATCTCGACTCGGAACAAGCAATCACTACCTTTTCATTTAGTAAGACAACACCCTTTTCTCTACGGGATCTGACCTATACTACTCTTTGATCTTGCGTACATTCCCTAATTCATAACTTATGCTTTATCCCTTTTTACCCATTTCTATCTCTGTATTGTTATTACATTCTTATATCCAAACTCCTCAGAACTAGTATAAAACTAGACAATAATCATAATAAAATCAGGGTCGTTTCTTTCTGTTAAATTAGTAGTGTGTACTTTGGTGTTTGATTCTTAGGATAGAAGAATTGATCGTTTTTATTGCCGTGTGAAGCTCTCTTTGGGATACTAGTTATAGATATGACTATACTAGGAAGAGAAGGTTTGGTAGAAGCTGTGCACGCTGTCCTTTTCCTGTTCCTTTGTTTAGGCTGTGTCAATCAACTTTCATCATTCCTTTTATCACTCAATTCCGCCCACATTTATCAAACCGATAAAAACCCTCAAAAGCCTATCCCAGACTTTTCAAATTTGGGATGAAATATAGTAATTACATCGGCTCAAAAAACAGTACGAATCACTACAATAAATCGGGTCGGGAGGCCTGTGATTACCGGTCCGAACGTTCAATCAAAGGGGTAATCAAAAAGGGTATTTTGGCAGTGATTTTTCAACTTTGTCAATAATGCTTCAAATGCTTTCAAAATTTACAGGAGGCAACCTCTTTATATCTATAACGTATTCATGTAAAAAAAGCCGGTACGTTTACGCTAAAAGCTGATAGCTTTAAAGCATTTTAATTTTACACCTTAAAGTTACATGTTAAAAAAAAATATAAAAATCCTTAAAGTACTTTCAAATACCGATAGCAATTATTTTAACTTCTTTTTTGGACAAAAGTCAGAAAAAGGGAAAAATTGAGACATGCCTTCACTTGAATTTATATGTCGACGTCAGCAAAAGGCCTTCCTTACATTAAAGAGTATGGCCATATATGGAAATCACATATAAAGAAAATAAGATAATAAAGAAACTTTAAAAGTAGAAAGTAAAATAATTCAACAAACAACACAACTTATAGTGTCTCTTTTAATATCCATCATATCAAGAAAAGCAAAAGAACCAAGTATTTATGTACACAATAACACCATTCTTAAAGTTTACTGTTTACCAGAAGATGTTTTATTAATAAAAAGGGAGCAATAAAATGTATCGGTATACGAGAAAGATTGTAGTGAAATGGTTTTAGAGGAATGAAAAAGGTCAACTTATCAGCATGTCCATTTTCTGCAAAAAACCTAAAAAGTCGTTCGCCAGATGACTCTTTTAAACTAAAAACATGAAATAACAACTCATCTCGACGATTACAGAGTTAGAAGTTTGTAAAGAATACAAGTTATATATTCCTGAGTATACTTTCAATAAAAACAAGTCGGGTATCTTGTACTGACTACAAATGGCGAAGTTGGTTGTAGTGATTAAGTGTTGTTTTTCAAAAAGTAAGCAAAAAAAAAGTCTTTACTAAGCCTTCTCAAAAAGCGCGGTTCAGAAAAGGGAAATGCACCAAGATCGAACGCATTAGGAAATAACTTGTTCAAATGAGTTGAATGCAACACAAAATTTTTTTTTTGAGAAAAAGTAAAAATAGCTATACACTCAAATAAATGCGATCTGAAAGTTATCGACCAATAAAAAATTTTGAAGTACAAATAAGTAAAAAAAGAGTAGCCTTTTTTTGTGTACCTCTTCAAAGGCATCTAGGAACGAATGAGAAAGCTCAACTTTAGAATAATCCCAGTGAATAATTGCTTTATCTTGACAAGAGTCTATCTGATTCGTCTCAATGTACTTGACAAATGAAATACGCTTAAACATCCTCTTGTATTATTTTTAGAAAAGAAGCAAACATATAAAAGAACAATAAATTTATGCAAGTTACTTTGTCATCCTATTTCTCTTTTATTGTCAAATCTATTGTTAATATGCCATCTAACCAAAAGCGCGCTTTTTACTGTCACTGCGACGAATGCAAGACTAAGACTGAACGTCCTTTTGTCTTCTTTTCAGTCTGCAGATATTATAAAAGGGCCAAGTTGTTTAGCGGTTCTTCATACAAGAGCTGGAAGGACACCTATGGTTAGTATAACTATACCTATCGTATTTTCACCTCACTAATTTATTATGATCTCGTCAACAGAAGGTAGAATCGCTATTAACGATAAACTTATATTCATCCCTGGCGTTGACACTGTCAATGATGGTAAGTCTTTCAAAAAACTGCCTCTAAATGATCAGTCACTAACCCGTGCAGGTTATAGATCCTTATAACGAAGTAGGTACTGCAGGCATTCAAGATGCAATTGATAGCTACGATGTTGAAGACTTTGGTGGTTGCGATGATATTCATGATGGTGTCTCTGTTAGTGAATCAATTGAGCCTGTTGTCGATGATGATGTTGTTAATCTCACCAAAGAAATCTTAGCCGACGAAATATCTTCATCAGTTTCTGTTAGCCTTCCTGATTGTAAGTATACGATAATCAGTTAGTCAGAAGTATCTATTGCTAATACAGGTCTTTGTTGACTTAGCTAGTAAAATTCCATGTTCTGCCTCTGCTTAGATTATGTCAATGATGATGACAAGCATCAACAACAGCAACATAACTGACGCACAAACCGAAGCCTTTATGGAATGCTTTAACCATTTTCTCGCCTTGGGTAATGACTCCTTCCGTTTTCCAAAGTCTGTTGCAACATTTAAGCGCAGGAGCAATTTGGATGCACTTTGTACTGATGGTATTAAGTACTTTGCTGTCTGTACAAAATGTCACAAGCTGTTTCCATCAAAAGAATCACCAACAGAAGACGAATTCATTTGCAACCAGCCATTGATCAATGCATGCTATGTACCAACCAAGTCAGGCAAGTTTTGCGACGGTGTTGTTTACAAGATGTCCGAAGGAGCAAAACCAAAGCCAGTTGCACAAAAGGAGTATCCCTACTGTTCTATCATCGCAACATTGAAAAAGTTCTTTCTTCGTCGTGGCTTCGCTAACAAGATCACTGAATGGAAGTCCAGACATGTTGTAGAAGGCTTTCTCCTGGACTTGTATGATGCCACCAACTTTTCCAAATTCAAAACATCACCCAGTGATAATACTCCTTTCGTTTCGCAGTCGGACTACAACCTTCTATTGACTCTTAACATTGATTGGTTTAGTCCTTTCAACAACAACCACAGTATTGGATGTAATTATCTTACCATTCAAAACATAACCAAGTCAAGTGGCCGAGACGATAAGGAAAATATGATTCTTGTTGGTGTGATCCCAGGGCCAAGTGAACCTCCTACCACGGCTATAAATCATTACTTGGAACCATTAGTTGATGACCTATTGATGCTTTTGGAAGGGGTTGAAATGAAGATGATTTTCAATGATGGGTCTTTCAAGGCAGAAAAAGTCAAGGCATGCTTGGGAACTGTCAGTTCAGACTTACCTGCTACGAAAAAATTGGCCGGAAGCAAGTCCTTCAATAGTAGCTACGGCTGTCACCTATGCAAGACTTTTTTTCCACAAATTGACTGTCCAGGAAATAAAAGGGATTATTGCCAATGGGACTGTGACAACTGGGTCAAGAGAACGACTGAAGAGACTAGGGCCGATTCTGAGGCATGGTTGAACGCTAAAACCATAAAAGAAAGGGAAGCTCTTGAGAACAAAAACGGTGTACGTTACTCTGTTTTTTTTTTTCGCTTACCATACTTTTCGTACGACTTGATCG
>JAIWNI010000033.1:0-280482 GCA_025331435.1 Choanephora cucurbitarum
ATCTAATGACGAGAATGACAAAGCAATAAGAACAGCAGTAACTGATAAGTTACCTTGGACCAACCCTAACCAAGCAGAAAGCACAGACTCGCTTCAGACTTTGTTGAAGCAATACCAACAACATACAAATCGCCGTAATGTCGTCAGTATACATCGTCCTCATCCTCGTCTGACGGCAGGAACTCCTATATCCATCCGTTTTCAATCACCTACAAACAAAGTCAAAGCTAAATTCGATTATACAATTGATCATCGAACACCATGTGAAGGCCCTACTGAGATCTACCTTCCATCCTGCCACTTTCCATTACCACCTACTGAAACAAATGTGAAGGCAACACATGGTCATTGGAAGATTTACACTTGCCAAGAGCATTATTGGATTATGCACTGGTTTATTGATGAACGCTTTAAACAAGAAGAAGATGGGCTGGCCAGTTTATCGATAGAGGGTATCTTGGCTATTTGAGCTTCTGCTGAATGCTATCAATCAGATCCAATAAAAATTCTGTCTCTTGTACATTCTTCTTTCTCTCTGCCCTTTCTGTATCACTGATTTGTGTCATAGCATCCAGTTGATACATCATATGCATCAATTGTTCATGAATGTATTTGCCATACATAGTGAGTTTTTTTGTTCTTTCTGGGTTATCTCCTCCAATACTATGCTCTTCTACTTGTTTTTGATAGCGTTGAATGTCTGGCTTCAAGACCGATTCGCGTCTGTTTCTTAGCCAAAGCAAACGAACAGATACAGGAGCATCTGGCTGAGGTTGTGTATTTGAAGGTGGAATATGATTCTAATAGAAATAAGTTAGACTCACTTCCCTTGTCATACCATCACTGCATTTACTTTTGACCCCATTATTAGAATCTTGGACCCATGTGTAATTTTGTAATTCTTCAATAGCATTTTATCGTCTTTGAGTATGGCTATGCTTTTTGTTTTTTTTTTTACAAAATAAGCTCAGTATTTTCCTTGGCAAGCCAAGTCGACACATCAATACCTCCATGAGCCAACAGTTTTATGAATCTCGAGTCGATCTCGGTCCAAGCTTGACATCTCAACCTCAGGTCATTGACTGTTAAGCTATCAAACTCTTCTTGACTTAATTCTATTGATAGTTTTTGTGTACCCCATTTCACTTCAAACGAAACCATAATATGGATAACAGGTCAAAAAAAATGAAAAATTAAAAAAAGCAAGATAGGTTTGTATGCGCATTTTAATAAGCAGTAGGCTCAAATAGGTGACTTAGCATTTTGTCTACCTTATCTCTATCATATCGAATGTACTTGGCAGGGTTCTTTGAAAAGTCAGTATTTTGGTACTTGTCCAAAAATCGACCATACATGGGCACTATGACATTCTTGACGTCGCGGATTACCTGGTTTCTCAGTTCTTGATCAGGAATAGCATAACTTTGTTGAGCACGACTGATTTCTTCGAATTCAAGGTTGAAGTTCTTGAAGCGTTCCTTGACCAGCTGTCGATCTTGGCTGCCCATAGAATTCTTGATTGAACCCCCTCGAACATAAGTGACGTCCATAAGGTTTTCTACACAGGGCTTCCAGGATTCTTGGTAAGCATCTAACTGCTTCTTGACTAGTTTGCCGAATTTGATTTCTGATCCATCATCAAAGATGGAATTCAAGGGAGGAGAACGTATTTGGCGAAGAATGTGGTTATAGTTGTTGAGTAAGAACAAAGTAGCCAAAGTAGGCTTTTTGTAGCCTCTTGACTTGAGCTGAAGTGTCATAGTCATCTGATCGAGTGCATCGATAAAGAATTTTTGAAGGAGAGCAGCACCCAAGTTAGAATCATGTGAGCGTGTCGATGTATCCAACAAAACTTGAGCTGAAGGCATATTGTTCCAGCCACCATCGCCTACAAGTATAAGAAGTGGTTCTACTGTATCTCTCCATGTATAGAGACGCTTGAAATAATTCAATGTCTGCATACGTTAAAGTTAGCACACAATATAACAAAAGATGTTTCTTTTGAGTCTATACATTACATTACTTGTCATCTCATGTACAGTACCATCACTACTAAGATTCATAGGCTGGCCAACATCTTTTCTGCCGCGTATATCTTCCATGAATTCGTAGAAATTACGTAAAATAGTCAACTTAAATCCATTGATCATGTCCTGAATTTCATGCAATGAAACGACACTAGCTACACTTTCAAGATAAACACTGCATTCTCGATCGTATTTTTCAATGATATCAAACACAAAGGCTGTTTCGGTATAGTTAAGTCGTTTAGCTACCGCATTCAATTGCTTGCCAGCTGCAACATATTCTGTGGTGGCGGGTATAATTGTTCCTTTAAGAGCAGCGGCTCGTCGCTGTTCATGGCCCATAATCTGTTCAGCAAACTTGCATTCAGACTGTAACATCTTTGTGAAGCATTCAGTGTACTTCAAAAACTCACTAGAGCCACGCTCGTAAGAACTGCCCTGGTGCTTCTCTGACATCTGTACTGATTGAGACAAAGGCAAAAGAGAGCGCTGAAGGAATGAAGATCGAATTTCTACATAGGGCTTTGTGAAATCAACAGCATATCCTATTTCCTTTTCTGATGAAGCAATATAGGTGGATAGCTGAGAAAGCTGTTTCATGGAGGCAGTTGTCATCATTTCTCGATCTACATGAAAAGAAATTTACAGGATAAGTCTTGAGATCAATTGGAAGGGAGTGGTGCAATATGTATTTACTTGAGTCTAACATGGTATTGACATCCACTGGGTTGCTCACTGCTGTCAACCATTTTCGAAATAGAGTTTCTAGATGAAGCATGCCTGCTTTTAGTTGTTGTTTCTATCGTAGAGACAACATGAGGATCCAAAGATTCAGATGGAGGCCTTATTACTTACAATCTGATAAATCGTCTTTTCACACGATTTTAACTGAGTTGCTTCAATTGCTGCTGCACCGTCTCTTAATCGACCCATAGCCTTTAAGTATGGTAATACGTTGTTTTCATCTGGACTACACTTGAAATGAGTTTTCCTATTGGTTTTGTTGTTCTATTGGTTTATGTTTACCCTTTCAAAATGAATGATTCCTCTCTACTAGGCATGTTCAAGCAATCAATAATGTGCTCAGTAGATTTTAGCGTAGCATCAATATCTACAGAATTTGGAGTTAGCTATTATATGATCAGTCAGATTAAGCAATCAACTTTACTGTTGGCTAGCCGAGTCAGGTTTTGAGTCGATTTATGAATAGGCAAGATTGAGGCCTCTAATTTAAGTAACCGACCATCAAACGAATTCAGAATATTAACCTGTTGTTTTAAAACCACAAAGAAATCGTTATCATAATGCACTCAAATCTTTCCTTTAGTTCTCTCTGTATACCAGTTTGTCTGAAAGGCCGTCCATTCGACCTAACTGCTTTTGAAGTACATCAAGGTCTGCTGCAGCTTCATCTAGCTTTCCTGCATTAGTTGTAGTACTGATCAGCCATAAGTAGGAGAAAAAAGTAGAGGTTGTTTAGACAGTCAAATGTTAGTTCTTCAATAGATGATTGCTCGTTTGTTTTCTTTTACTGTTAAAGACTCAGCCATTACCTTGGCATAGCTGCAGTTTGTGTACTGGTTAAAAAAAAAGTGGATTTTCAATACGTTAAATTGCAGTTTATGTTCAAATCCCGTTTGCTGATTCTGACTTTGGTTTTCAGACAAATGACAAATAATACAAGAAATCTAACTTGTAACAAGAATAAAATCCTCAGATGATTTATTGATATTTCAAAGAGAATGTTAATATTCGAATGTTTGTTACACTGGCTTGCCCTCATTTTCAGGGAAAAGCAGGATTTATCTGATCAGTGAAAGAAAAGTACTCATTCTTGATAAGCATAGAGGTTATGCTAGAGCTGAAGAAAGAAAACTATGTTGTTCATTTGGTCCAAAGGAGTGGTGAAAAGGAATCACTATCCCGACTTTGGCAAAGCCAGAAAGGGCAATTGTCATGAATATTTAAGCAAAGCATGTTTTTTTATTGTTTATCCTTTTTTTTTGTTATGTAGACACTCTATCATGATAACAGAGACATAGTTGCCATGATATAGTCAGACCTTTATGCTAAACCTCAACATTCTAGATATATATGTAGAGTGGCTAACCGTAGACCAACAGATGCACTAAAAAATAGAGTATAACCAAGCGTGACCAGATAAGAATGTTGTCTAACACGATGGACAGCGCAAAGTGTTTGTTTACATGTTGGGTTCCATCGCCCATATGGCTTCATTCAACATGCCATTTCCAAGAAACAACACGTTTCTTTTTATCTCGAATGCAACCATTTGTCTTTTCAGGTGCTAAACATAAATCCAGGCAGTAATTACGCAATAGTTTACTACTGCTGAATTCATTTGCAACACGTTTCTTTTTTTAATATTTGTTTGAAAAAAAAAGCGGAAGAATCGGACGTTCTCCGTGGAGTTGCTTTTGTCTTTATTATGGGGTAGTCAGTTGCCGACGAATTTTTCGCACTAATTTTGGAAATCCGCATTATTTGCAAGCAACGAAAGGATTTAAAAAAAGAAAAGTTTCTCCTCAACTTAGTCATCAGCTTGCTTTTTGTTTTCGCGTTGTTTAGTCATTCTCCTTACTTTTCTTTTCCCTTTCTTGCTGGGCATATATAAGTGCTTAAGGATTCAGCCCTGGCTCCTTTGTTTTCTTTATTCTAGATCATAGCTTCCGGCCGGAACCTTTTTTTTTAGGCTGGAATTAAAAATAACTGCACCAGAAAGTAAAGATTGAAAGGGTCTGACAAAGTATATAAATAATACTAATAAAAAAGGAAAAAAGGGAGAAAACATCGTGATGTATATTTTCACCCTTTTCTTTTTCCCTCTTTCCTAAAACCCACTTTCATTATCTAGACACTCTTTTAAATTCTTTGTTAAATATCTTTCTTAGCAACTTACTTTCCTTAAAAACAAGAAAGAAATGACATTCTATCAAGACATATCTTGGTCATCCACTCACTCTCACTTACCCGACGATCATACCTTACTTAAGCAACCTTCTTTTGAATCACTGCAAGATATCAAGCTCTTGCGTGCAGCCAAATCCTGTTGCCAACTATCTGATCAGTACAACCGTCGCCCATCTATCTTGATTCAACCTCGACTTTATCCTATCAAAACAACAAGTAAGAATCCTATCGATTCTGATTCTATCTCGATATGTGGCAGTACAAGCAGCAATATGAAAGGCGGAGGTCCAATGCGTTTAAAGCGGTCTATATTCCATACATTCACGAATTTCATACAAAAAGCCAATAGGAAGATTCGTTCAACACCGACCCGAAATAAGAAAAAGAAGGAAAACATTGTCTATAGTAATACATGGGCAAAAGAAACACGATTTGATGCACTTCGGCTTTCTTCCGATTCTAGTATCTCTACTTTACATATGATCCAGCCGTCTACCTCGCATTCATCACTCTTGCTTGAAAACTGGTGGTTATCTAGTCCACCCATCAGCTCTTTCTAAATGCTTGCCTCTAACAACATTTACTCCTCTTTATGATAGCACAATAGGTTCATTTGTTTACGTCAATTCTTTTCTTTATTTCTCTTTTGCATCCACATTCATTTTCGCTCTTTTATGTTATATTCCCTCTCTCTCTCTCTCTCTCTCTCTCTTCTTTTTATTTCTCTGTCGTATTTTCTTTAACTTTTGATAGGCTAAAGCAAGAGAATCAAATGATTATCCTCCACACACATACATATATATAGTCGTTATGTTTTATTATCTACAAGTTCAAATCTCAGTAAAGATGTCTTTCTGTTTTGACCACGAACAAAAACGTCTGTTCTTCTAGGCAAGAACCCTCTTGGTTTTAGAGGTCCTGATAACTTTCTATGACGCATCATATTAAGCTCGGCTGAAATCATGCGTAGATGATCCGGATTGGATCGGGTATCGCGAGTATAGGTGTTGGTTTCTGGATTGAATCGAGGCTGAGTTGTTGCCTCCGATCGTCGTCTTTTCTTTGTCTTTGGAATGGTTGGAGGAGGAGGCATAGGAGTGATTTTCTTGTTTAGTGTTAATGAGCGTCTTAATTGGGCAATAGTTTCTTTCCAACGACTGGTATACTCTTCTGCAGGAGGTGGTGACATGGCACAAGATGCTGTCATGGACGTAGAAGGTTGGTGTGATTTGGAGGAGAAGGAAGGAATAGATATCTTTTTTGTCAATTGCTTATTTGGGATATAATGACTCTGTTCCTCTTCTTCTTCTTCGTCGTCTTCATCCTCTTCATCTTCATCCTCTTCTTCTTCATCATCTAAAACTGAAGTGGAAGGTGACCTTGGAATGGACAGAGTTTCTTGTTTGCTTAATGAAGGTGGAGGCATATGTAGCGGTAATACTAGGAAATTTGTTGACAGAAAATTACTTGATGACTGAATCTATCACGAGAAGCAAAATGATCAGTGTCCATCATTAAGACCTCATTAAGAAAAAAATCTGATTTACCAAGTCTTGTTCATCTGGCAAGCTTTCCTTACTGTCTACTGCTATCCAGTTCTCCATATGATCTAATGTAGGCCTCTTTTTCTTCTTGTTCTTCTTTTGTTTCTCGCGTGGTGGTATAGCGCCATATGGCTCTGGTGCTTGTGCTGCCAATTGCTTTATTATGTCTTTATAGCTAGTATTTTTTCCGTCTGTCATAGTCGATATAGGTTGAAATAGAGCTGAAGACTTATACATTAATTACAAGAATAAATTTAGAATTTTTCTTTATGTTTATATTAGAGAGTTGTTGGAATATGAGAAGAAAGAAGTAGAGAAGAGGAAAGGCAAAAAGAGCAAGAATAAGAACAAGAACAAAAGAGAAAGTAGGTTGATAAAAAATGAGAATTGTAACAAATGCGGAATTCAAATTCAAGTAATGCATAAGTTTCCACAACCTTCTGTATTCAAATTCGGACTCTACTAGGCCTTTTCTAGACGAGTTGAATTTTGTGTTTGGATTTGCTGATCGTTTTTATCTTCTAACATATCGCAAACAAACAAACGAGTTTCTTTGGCTTAAGGAAAGCCTAAGACTAGAAGATCTAATACATGTACTCTTCCTCCTCAGAGCTGATAGAACAGGATAGGTTTAAGATTACAAAATGATGGCATTCCTGGAAGATAGCTAAGGTTTCAGAAATTAAATCGGTGAGAAGGAATTGTATTTGACAGAGGTGTTTAGATTACTGTGCATATGGCACGTATTTAGATAGACTCTTCTTTAAACAGCAGATAGGACATCTTTTTCTTTCTTTAGTAGTCCTGCTTTTAAATTTTGAAGCAGTAAGGATTTAGTCAATAGGGCAAATCGTCTTTTGCGTAAGCTATCAACATAAACATCATTATCTTTCTAAAAATATTTTTTCAGTAAGTTCGTGAGGCAGTCATCTTATTCTCTCTTTTCTGTGCTTAATATCATGTATGTCATCAAGCGCAAGAACCCTTTTGGTGGGACGAATGATCATGTCCTGAAAAGGATTAAGATGATGTTTGTTGCCAATTTTAGGAACGCATGAATTTTTTCTCCCTGTTTTTTGGCCTTTAAATTATGAGACAATTACGACCATCATATACCAATATGCTGTATGCACCTTGGATGTTCTTATTTGAGGAGCCGTTTAAAACTCTTTTCAAACACTGTCATTGCATAGCCAAAACGAAAGCAAACATGATCCTCGTCGCAAGCTCAATATTAACCGTCGCTGATGTGAATAGCATCTGATTAGCATCAGACTATCTGAAGATTTCTACATCAAGTGAACCAAAATGATAAAAATCGCGTAATGTCGAATGATATAGTATTATGATTATTCGCTATTCTTAATAGGTAAAGTAATAGTGAGCAAACCATATGGTTTAGTCATTGTTGCCCTGCTTGGGAAAAGAAATGTTGCAAATGACGAATGGATACGTACATTTTTGACAATTTGAACTGTTGTTATTTTAGTATTGTATCAAAAAGAAAATGCTTAATTTTGTCAGCATCAATCAACTAAGCTTTAGACTAAAAACTATTAAGCTTTCTTGTGATGTTTGGAAGCGAATAATTTCTTTGGCACAAAATTTGGTTGCAGATGAAATTAAGCATCGTACCTGGCTTTTCAAAATTAGTTTTGATACGCCTTCTTCTCGTTAAGCTTCTTTTCTTTAGAAACCTTTACTCACTTCACAACAAAATCTGAGGTTGTTGTAGCATGTAAGTCTGTTGATATTTTTGTTCAAATCAGGAGTTGAATTGTACTTGAAATGGTCAACTAGATTATTGTTCAATATCTTGTACAACCTCTAGACATTACAAGATCTTTTAAAAAGAGAAAAAGAAATTGGTTTGGATAAACTACTTTTGTTCTTTTCAGAATACTTGCACTCTCTTTGATAATCAGCATAACCTAATAACTCAATTAGTTGGATTTCAGCAAAAAAGGTTTGTGGATCGCTTCCAATCTGCCTTTTAAGAACTCGCTTTGAAACCTTGATTGACAACAAAAAATCAACTCAAGCCTGGCAAAACAATTATTGCAGAACTATAGATGGTGCATTGGCCATTCAATCAGGCTTGGATCATTTACTTTCAGCTAAGTAATCGTATGCTTTTCTACGTCTCTTTTCAACTAAGTTTGATCTATTGTTGAAATAAGTGTAGACATACGTACACATTTTTCTCTCAGGTCCCCATGCTTCAAGATTTAACAATTTGTACAAGATCTAGAAGAAAATATAGCCACACTTGAACTTAAACAAGTCTATTGTGCTATAGACAATAGAGAAGGAAGCAGTTACTCATTTACAGGTACAAGGTTATTTGTAGGCTCAACGCATCATTTCTATGAAACCAGTCATCAATTTTTCTTGACCTGTTGAAATTATCTCGATTTTGATGCATCATATTTATGCAATTTAGACCTTTCCTTTTATTGATCTGCCGAATTCAGGTCACACACATCGATTTGGCATAACTAAATGCTATATGTTTCAGTTTAAAAAAGTGGTGTGAATTTTTTTTTATCATCTTCCTTCCCACTTCATAACAATATGTTTGATCTATTTTCTACTCCAGTTAAGCCAAATGAAAGAGGCAAGTAGGAAAGAAAGGAAAAAAACAAAAGCATGCGTCTAGGTGCGAACTTGTATTTTCTTTATTATAGTAAAGCAGCAGGTGTATGATTACATACAACGAAATCCATGTCAATTTCTTTATCCTATTCATGACAATCAATATACAGATAAGGTATTCTCGACTTGTTACAGGATTTCTGGCTTTTCTTTTTGTCTAAATACTATATAACAACAGAAAACTTACACTACCTTGGAGGAGTGCTGGAAAAGTATACTTACCTTGGACAAATCAAAGTTCATGAAAGGCTGGAAACCCAGTTCAGATCAGTATGAATCGCTTTATGATCAACTGTTCGATTATTATTTTCATCGTTATTCGAGCGAAATACGACAGTTCGTTGAGCATAATCCTTACCTTACTTGGTTTATTCCTAAGTGCTTTGAACAATCCCAGCCACTACCTTCAGGGCGTATGGGACAAGTCTATTTAACTCAATACAACTACAGAAAATTACTGGTTCGTGAACTTGACCTTTGCATGGTCACGCAGGTAAATAGATAAAGCACTCGAGTAGCTCTATTTGTGACGGGCTGAAACGTGTATGACCTTTTAGGATCTAAATCAAATAAACGAACTTCCTGTGGAGCTCTTAGGCATCACAGCAACACGTCGAAAAGGTCAAGCAAACTATAGCTTTGCCCTGGTTTATTTAGCAGCAGAATTTTCTTTAGAGCAATGCATACCTCAAGTAGATCAATGGTCTTTTCAAAAGATTTATCGAACCGCACTTTCAATTGCATCTGGCATACGTGATTCTGATAAAGTACACCCTAATTTGCAGCCCAAAAATATCTTACTGTTCCCTCGTCAGCAGCAATGGTCATTCGTAGACGATTGGTCAATAGCAACCAATATATCGCCTTTCTATGGAAGATATCCTTATTTGCCTCCTGAAGGCACTCTAACAAAAGCATCCAATATTTATTCTTTAGGTGTCATTCTGTGGCAATTGGCATCTGGCCTTGTATTTCCTCAATTTAGTCCTGTGTCACCAGCTGTCTATCATATGCTACCCGTGACAAGCACGATACATCCTGCTTATCAAGAGCTGGTAGTTGGTTGTCTCTCAAAATATCCTCAGCAGAGACCATCGGCTGATTATGTATGCAATATTCTTCTTAACCTTCTGATGTCAGAAATGTCTTGCCCGGTGTATAGCAAGCAAGCACATGTACAGAGTGTGAGGGATAGGCAATGGAGTGCTGCTCAATACTTGGCCAGTTGTTCTTCCTCAGTTGATATACAGGCCTTACTAATAGGCGCATCTATCACAAAGCGAATGGTGATTCAGATGGCCATCTCATTTAGACGACATAGGCCTACTCCTCCATCTGCAACAGGGCTTAGAGACACTGAAGGTCTTTACGTACAGAAGAAAAGAAAATCTTATTTGCATCAAGAAAGCTATTCGAGACATTACGGTTATTCGAATGACCTCAATGATCTTATGCAAATGGGTTCTGTAGCTTAAGTTTGAAAAACAGAGTTTATTTATGCATTCCTTGGCTTTTTGGCCATCCTGCTTGAATGATCTTCTTTATTGAACTGTTGTGCTTGAGATGCAGCCGCTTTAGAAGATTTGATATCATTATCTTCTTGCGTAATGCGTCTTAAAGGATATTCGATGTTGTGTTGTGCAAGTACGCTGTATAGTAAAATAAGTTGATGTGTGTGAGTACATAAATGATCAGAGTTAGCTTATAAGAACAAATTTACTTCATAACAGGTTTAGGGTCTTCTTGAAAGTAAGGATGATTTAGTGCTTTTTCTGCTGTGATTCGCTTCAATGGGTCATATTCTAGTAGGGAAGATAAAAGGTTGAATCCTGCTTCCGTTTTGTTACAAGGCATATCATTATATACTTGTTTTAATCGATTTGCACATCTAAATAAGGTCAATTTCAAATCCTTTTTTATAATGTTGTTAACAGTATCATTGTAACACTTACTGAGGAAATGAACTGAGATGAGGATAGTCTGGTAATTGATCAATAGCTGGCCATTTTTCCTCTTTCAAAAAGGATGTACTGTTAGATGCCTACTATATCGTTTACATAGCTCTTGTCTTACTTGTAGGTGTGCCCATAATTTCAAATATTTTGCTCAGTTGACTTCGCTGAAACGGGACATTCTTTTTGCCATCCATTTTGGCTTCTTCTCCCTTAAAGATAGGCTTCAATGCCAACAGTTCACCAAAAATGCAGCCTACTGCCCACATATCTATGGCCTTTGTGTAATGTCTTGAACCAAACAAAAGCTCTGGTGCTCGATACCAAATAGTGACAACGACTTTATCTCCGTTAAATAATGGCTGAAGAGGCTTGTTGAATAGCCGAGCAAGACCCAAATCTGCTGTCTTTACAATGCCTTCACTTGTCAATAATACTGTCAAAGAGCTTAAATTGAGTTATGTGAAGCTGAATGAATTAAATCTTATGCTCACCATTAGCAGGCTTCAAATCTCGATGCAGTACCCAATTTGAATGAAGGTAAGCTACACCATTGATAAGTTGCCACAGAAACGATTTGATGACCACATCTTGTATAGGCTTCCTCTCGGTATGTAAATGATAGTGAATGATTTGCTATAAAAGGTGTCAAATGATAACATCTTTTCTTTCCTATGTAGGTATTACCAAAAAGTCATGCTCAGTGTACTCAAAAACCATATAGATGGCTTTGTCTTCCAATAGGACCTCTTCCAATGCAACTATATTCTCATGCTTTAACTCTCTACAAAGCTACTCGAAATAATATGTCATTCAACAAGAAAAAAAGAGCAAGGCAGAATCCTAACTCACAGCTATTTCTCTACAAGCTGATTGCGAAATGCCTACATAGTGATGAGTGTCTCCTTCTCTATCAGGTTTGAACTTTTTGATGGCAAACTCGCGACGGTCATCTCTATATTATAGAAAGGAGACTCAGTTGATGACATATAAGACACAAGTGTGATCTATCATTTACTTGTTTCTTGATCGAGCTTTATAGACTCGACCATATGTACCAGAGCTAATAAAGCCAATGATCTCATATTTATCGTGTACTTTGGGACGACGAGCATCCCTTCTCTGCTTATATTCCGTCATTGACATGATGACTACACAAGGTAAAATTTGAAAATAAAATAAAGAGAAGGAAAAATCCTATTTGAGTTGCTTTCTTTCTTTCTTTTTATATAAATATAGAAAATGTATGCAAGGCGCATCAGTTCTTTATCAAGACAGACATCGCTGAATGCTGTCATGCGCATGAGGCTCTCATTGCCCTTAAGACTATATTCTCATACAATACACAACCATTCGACTGACTCTGTCACCGCTAAACCTAATACGCCAACTGTATATTCATTCGATACAACCATGTCAAACCAAACCAAGGTAAGAAAAGAA
Source organism: Choanephora cucurbitarum (assembly GCA_025331435.1). Classification (NCBI taxonomy): domain Eukaryota; kingdom Fungi; phylum Mucoromycota; class Mucoromycetes; order Mucorales; family Choanephoraceae; genus Choanephora; species Choanephora cucurbitarum. Next base: position 12,553 of record JAIWNI010000033.1, read on the forward strand.
AGCTGGAAAGAAATGACTCGTTCAGAGTAATGTTTTTGTTTAATCATGTCGATATATAAACCAGCCTTTTCTCTTATGTTTAATACAAAGGTATTTAATAAAGTATTAGTTGCCAATCGTGGCGAAATAGCCTGTCGGATAATAAAGACCTGCAAGAAGCTGGGGATCAAGACAGTTGCAGTCTACTCCGATCTTGATGCTAAAGCACTTCATGTACGTCTTGCTGATGAAGCAGTTCATCTTGGTGCAGCTTCCTCTTCCGAGTCTTATCTTTCTATCCCTCGTATTATGGATGCTATCAAGCAGACTGGAGCCAATGCAGTTCACCCTGGCTATGGCTTTTTGAGCGAAAACCCTGCGTTTGTAAAGACATTAGAAGAACACCGAGTAGTTTTTATTGGACCAAGGGCATCTGCTATAGCAGCCATGGGTGACAAGATACAGAGCAAGTTAATCGCGAAGGCAAGTGGTGTTCATTGCATTCCTGGATATGATGGCGAAATTCATAATGTAGAAGAAGCCGTTCGTCTGTCCAGAGAAATTGGATATCCTGTCATGATTAAAGCCAGTGCTGGTGGAGGTGGTAAAGGGATGCGTATTGCATGGTAAGTGTTGGTAGCCACATCCAAACAACAAACAAGTTCAAGCTTTGATAATAGGAATGATGCGGAAGTGAAAGAAGGCTTTAAGTTGGCTAAACAAGAGTCGAAATCCTCGTTTGGCGATGATCGAATGCTCATTGAGAAATACATTGATAATCCACGCCACATTGAAATTCAGGTTTTGGGCGATAATTATGGCCATGTTGTTTACCTACCCGAGCGGGAATGTTCGATTCAGCGTCGAAATCAGAAAGTGGTTGAAGAATCACCCAGTGTTCATCTTGACCCTATCACTCGTCGCAAAATGGGAGAGCAGGCTGTGGCTTTAGCGAAACATGTAGGCTATAATTCAGCAGGCACAGTAGAGTTTTTAGTGGACAGTGATCGTAACTTTTATTTTCTGGAAATGAACACTCGCTTACAAGTGGAACATCCTATTACAGAATATGTAACAGGCCTTGACTTGGTAGAGCATATGTTGTATTCAGCAGCCAATCGTCCTTTAGCACTGCGACAAGATAATATTCAGTTGAATGGGTGGGCAATGGAAGCCCGAGTGTATGCTGAAGATCCAAAGCTCTATTTGCCTTCCGCAGGTCGATTGCTTACTTACCAAGAGCCGCACTCTGTACGTTGCGATTCAGGTTTCACTGAAGGATCCGAAATGTCTGTTGAATACGATCCCTTAATTTGTAAATTAGCCACTTATGGCTCAACTCGACAAGAGGCATTACAAAAGATGCTAGGTGCTCTAGATGAATACGTTATCAAAGGCGTAACGCATAACATTCCATTACTGAGAGCTGTTTTTGCTCATCCTCGTTTCCAAGAAGGGAGCCGCATTACCACTCATTTTTTGGCTGAAGAATATCCTGATGGGTTTAGAACGCATCCTCTGAGCCAAGAACAAGGCAATCAGCTTGCAGCAGTTGCTAGTGCTCTTTGGCTAAAGAAGAGACAGTATGAATGGCAAGGGAGAACTCCTTTGCCTCTAACATCACTTGAAGACATCTGGGTTCACATAGTGGATGAGCAGAGTCAACACCAATTCGAATCTCATGTGAAAGCCCAACAGAAGAATTTTACTGAGTTTGAGGTAGAGTTGTTTGATGTCTTATTTGTTATAAACGTATTCTTCATGCTCAAATCCTTTCTAGGCTTTGACATCTTCAGGCCTTTTGGAATACTCAACTGAATGGCCACTTCATAATCTATTAGCCCATACAAAGATAGACAACAAGCAACTTGTAGTACAGTACTTGGATACACTTACTATGGGTTTTCGTATTCAATATCAGGGTAATCCTTATCGAGTGACTTTGATGAGCCATGATCAACACCAATTGCTTAAGCATATGAAAGCAAAGTCTGTAGCAGAGCAGAGTAAGATAGTCAAGAGTCCTATGCCTGGACGCATCGTTAGTGTTGCAGTGAAAGAAGGAGATGAGGTCCCTGAAGGAGTAGAGCTCGTAGTGATCGAGGCAATGAAAATGCAAAACAGTCTTAAGACATCACATTTTGGAAAGATCAAAAAGGTCTATGTTCATAGTGGCCACACTGTTAAGCCAGGGCAAACATTGATTGAATTCTATGATCAGTCAGCGCTTGTCGCATAAAATTCTGTAACTCTACTGTAAATAACAATGACAATTCTTGTACAAACGAAACAGAGGCACTACTAGACAAACTCACTCAAAGTCAAAGAAAAAAAATGAGGGTACATAAATTGTTAATTCTCAAAACAAGTCAAAACCATACATCCTCATGTGTATGCGTGTAATCTTTACTCCACAAAATGTACAAAAGTGTTGATATAAAACTTGATTTCCGATCTTGTTTATGAGCCTGAGTGGCATTCCATATGTCCAATTATGGAAGCTAGGCAGGCTCAAAGAGAAGTACTAATCACTCAGCCAGTTCTATGTCATTGTGGATATTACCTGATAGATTTCTCTTCTAACACATTGAATGGTACAGTTTCTGACTAATTGTAGCCTTGTGACGAGAATGAGATGGTATGTTCAATCGTGTTATTTGAAATGACGAAAAAGACGGATTTTGCTTTCAAATCACTTCCACTCTCTAAATAAACAAGAAATTATATAAGGCACTCAAGCAGTATTTAATGGATAGTTGCTGGTAACTACTTAAAGTATTTTACTAAACTACGACTTATCATTCAAGCTAGGTAGGGTCACAAAATTATTTTGAAAAAGATGTAAGATAAGGGTTGTGCTTGTCACTTAAAAATAACAATCAAAAAGGCTACCATTCACTTTCTTTCAAGCGACAATGTATATCTTAAGTTCGAGTAAATTTATCAATAACTACTATGTATTTTTACTTAAGCATACGTCAGAACGGAAGCTACGATTTAATTGAAAAAGAAAAAAGAAACCTATATGCGTCTTGTCCACTTTCAGAATATTTTCTCATCAGCTATCTTCATCTAATTGCAGTTTTCGCAACTAATTTACGCTTAGCAATTGAAAAGAATAATCGTCAATAAGGATGCTATTTAAGTCACCTTTCTAAAGTAATCCCCTTAATAAGTGTCCTTTTCTGCAAGAGTGAAGGCCTGGCATCCGGATTTCTGTATCGGGTGTTTGTTTTTATTTATTATGACTTTTTGTTTATAGTAGAAGCTTTTACAGTTTTCCATCTAGAGACGCACAAAGAAACTTATTGGGAGAAAACAATCGTGACATCTTTAGCATTAAGTTTTAGGTAATTTAGGCGCCACTTTCTGACCTAGATCTTAACCAAGTTTGGCACAACAAAGAGTCAATACAGGTCAGGTAATACAATGCAAAGAAATGCAAAAAAAAACAAATATGCTTTGCTTAAGACTTAATAAACATTCTAGTTTCTAGGCATCTCATTCAATTCGTCTAGCTATTTGTTCTCAGCGTGAAGTGACAATCTTTGAATTAATGAAGAGAGGGAAAGAGCACAAAAAATAGAAGAAAAAAAAACATAAAATGATTACAAAGCTTAATTGCAGCATACAAAAATACGACATTTGGACTAGGCTCTAAGCTTGAAACAGCAGAGCAAAGAAAAAACTTATAAAGTCAAGGCCATTCAAGCCAAATGATCCCTTTCCTGATTGTTCTTGTCTTTAACTTGAGGTTCATGTTAATAAACATTAGCATAGAAAACAAACGGCTCAAAAAAGGCAAATTTAAACCAATCAAGGGAAGGGCAGTAGAAAACTTGCGCTCGTGATTCATGCCACTTTATATGGAAATTGTTTCTTGACTTGGAAGTCGCATGTACTTGTTACACGACAGTTAGCAGAACTCAAAAAAGAGAGAAAGAGAGAAAGAGAAAGGGCAACGCAAAGTCAAAATGCGGTAAGATTTAATTACCTATGACAAAACAGAAACGCAAGAAAACAAAATGGCAAGTCCCTGATCGAAAACTAACACTAAAGCCTCATCATGCTTTGTTCTAATGAACTTGCTTTCAACTTTCCTTTCTACTGTGTAACCTAACAATATGTTTAAATCTTTCATTTAAGTTTTTTTCGTTTTCCTCTTTTTTTCTTCTCTTTTTCTTTTAACTCTCTAGGAGAAGAATCCACATCAAAATGAAATACGTCGCTCTCTTTCTTAGCGTATTAGCAGCTGCTCAAGCAGTTGATATCAGTGTTACAGCTAATCCATCTTATTCACCTGTCGTTTGCCCTATGACTGTTTGCCCTACTGCCACCGCTCTGTCTGCTCGCGATATCGAGTGTCCAGATTACTGTGATGGCAAATGTAAGATCATCGATAATGTCTGTTGTCCTGGAACACAAAAGGTTGTTTGTGATGAAATTCAAACCTATAATGGTACAATTACCGTCGGCAACAGCTCACCTATTGTGAGCGCCTTTGCTTCATCTACTGCTACTGCTGCTTCAACCACTGCTACTGCTGCTTCAAGCACTACCCAAACAAGCTTATTGCCATCATCAACGTCCACATCAGGCGCTCCTCAAGCAACCCAGTCAGCTCCTTCAAGTGGGGCTACCTCAAACCATGTTGCCTTAGGCAGCATGTGTTTGATGATGTTAGGTGCTATGGCTATTCAAGCACTGTAATCTCAGACATAGGAGTTTTGTTGTTTTATTAATTTGAAATCAATAAAACAGATACCTCTCTCTTATTCACTAACTTTGTTTTCTATTGTTTGTGTCAAATACAAATGTCTTCATTTATCCATTCAGATGGTACTTAGCAAGTTTCAAAAGAAGAAAAAAAAAAGGAGAACAGCCAAGCAAAAACTGAAGTAATACCATCTAAATCAATCCATTGTTATGCAAATGTTATCTGATTTAGTTGCACAAATATGATACCGCATATGATGTGTTTATTAATCATGGTGCCTTTAAATTTGATAAACAAATAATTTTTGTACCACTGAGTTCCAAGTAAAACGCAGTTATCTGTACTCCCGAAAAAAAAAGCACATTTGTCACATTTTCTTATTTCACTTAAAAGTTGACTATCGCAGAGTTGTGTTTAATTATCGCAAAGCACAATCAAATGGAGAATGAATAGCAATTCAACTTTTCTTTTTATGGACTACCAATGACTCGGATACAAAATTTTAAACATCAAGGTAGCCAAAGAAAATTTATTGGTTTACTATGCTTTTTAAAGAGCAAGTTCAGAACTTGATAGCCTTTCTTAAAATTACACTAGTCTCACTCATCAAACGAGTGCTTTGAATTCTGGCTCTGTGTAATAAAGCGGACGATTCTTAATGATCAAGTTTTTTACTGTCTTAATGCAAACATTTAGTGATTTTTACCAACATTGATAATAGAACTTAGGATCAAATTAATTGAAAATGAATCTCTCAAATGATACTCTCTCTTAATCCTCACAATATGTATTTAATGGCTTCAACCAAAACCAAATAATCAGAAGTATCATCATAACGAAGACGAATTCAGTCAAGACAAGAGACTTCAAAAGTTAAAAGCTGATTTTTGTCCAGGAACATACGACGCTTAAAATCTGTGATCAGCTTTCAAACTAGCCTGATTTACCTTCGATCAACATACTTGATAGCCTCTTCATGTTTACACATACCACTCTAATTCAATTAGAGGTATGGAACACCTATAAACAGTTAAGATTGTAATTTCTAACTCCACGCAAAATTAGCTTATCATGTACCCTCTTGTTTTCCTCATAGCCAGACGATACAATAACTGCTTTATTTAAGAGTGCTCATGTTCTCGAGAAATTTACTCTCATACTGATCATACTGCACGAACCAAATGTTAATCTGAACTTGTGTATTTGTTGTACCAAGCGTACGGCTCAACAGATGCTCATCTAATCCATAAAGCCCAATCAAGCAGTCCAATTGTATTTGATGATAACCGCATCAATTCGATTGACATGTTAATAAATAAAGGATAAAGCTTGTCATTCAAAATTTTTCTCCCTTCTGTTTTCTCCTTTCTTCTTTACCTACAGTCGGGAATGATTATATGCCATCTAAAGATGCACGAGCGTTTGTGATGCAAACGAGTGATCACTAATAACTATTTTGGATTATTTAGAGTGAACTTTCTGTTGCACAAGCCACTTGTGAGAAGAAAAAATGCATTGCTTCTCTGTCGCTCGTCACTTTCAATCTTGTGCTGGCTTAACTGAAACAGATTATCTGTTCTTAAGAAACTTTTTTGACTATGCTAATTTTCATGTCTACAATCGTTAAAGATCGGATAGAAAGTCTTGAGAGACAAGAAATTAAAACATTTACAATCATTTCCCAGTTAACTCATGTCCTCAACAAAATCTAGTAGCGAGTTTGTTTGAAAATTGTGCTCTAAAAGTAGCCATATGGTCTTAGCATTATTAATGAGTTAACCCAAAGAACGCAACTAGTACATATTCTTCAGGCTACGCATGCTTAAAAACACCCCATTCATTTTGATGGTTATTGGTCAATGTAAAAGTATGAGGCTCAAGAATGTCAAAGTTCTTTCGATCAGTTGCCACTGTGTTTCATAGCCAACAGTTGTTCAGAGGCTTTATATAGATTCCTTTATATGACTATGACTGCTTATAAGAACTTGTTCTAACTATATGATGCTTGGTAAAGAATCTCAAAGGCAGTAGCATACTGTTATTAAGTCGATCAATACATTTATTACAGAGATAAATATACAGACGAGATGAGCGTTTATGGGTAGCAACAATCGAAGGTTGTATGATTTAAGTTACAAAAGATAAGAAAGCCAATCTTGTATCGTGTACTACATCTTCAACCTAGATTCTGTCTCCTACTTCTGAAAGTTTTGCTTGTCTAAAGCCAGAGCAAGTTTCTTTGGATTGAAAAGAAACTTGTGCCAAATGCACTGATTCATTCTTTGTCGCTTCAGCATGTATTGTCGTTGTTGTTATTGCTGTTATTAAGTTGTGTTATTGCACAGATTGAGAAATTGGCTTCTTCGAGAGGCAACATATGACATCGGCTGCAAGAGCCTCATTTGAAATGCAATATATGCTTTACTAAAGACATTCTATGAGATCATCTAAAAAAAATTCTTTAGTATGCTTTATCTTCAACCTTTATAGATATGTACTAAACTTTAGCATGATACAGATCACAACTGTCAAACGACCTAAATTTAACGTATGCCGTATAAAAAATAGTTGACTACCGCAGAATCATCTCAGGAAATCATAGCTAACGTACTCACGCACGCTTCTGATCAAGTCGAAAGTAGTTGAATGAAAAACAGTTTATTGATGAAATGTAGGGTTTGGTGATACACAAATGGTACTCGCAATAGTGTCTTTCTGATGATATGGCCGAGATATTTCAAATATCCTTATACCATTCATCTCAGAAATGCAAGTGCTTTTAGACACTAGCTTTCTTTCAAATGGCACAACCTTTGTGCAATCTATATGTTTTAGTAATGCAAGCTTGGTCCTTTGCTAGCGTTATTCAAATCCTTTGTTCTGAATTTTCTGTTTGTGCAATCTTCTTCATTTAATATCTATTTCTGGAAATGGTGCAAATTAACTCTTTCTGAAAGCCGCTAATAATTTAAATTATCAAAAACCCCGCAATTTGTTGCTCTGTTCGCTGGAATCAATTTAAAAGGAAAAAAGGGGAAGTTTTGTCTCTCGTTTGTCTTTCTTTTTATATAATATAAGCTATAGCCTGTGTGCGTACGTGTGTTTGTGTGTTTGTGTGGATATGATAAAAAAATGGGTTCAGTAAAGCAACCTACATCCACAGATAAAGAAAAGAAAGATATTCTTTATCTCAAGAGAACGCCTACAGTCACATACGATTCAACTTCAGGTAGCCCCATTCCTGAATCCATCAAGAAGTTCTATGTTCAACAACAACTCCCTGTTCGAAAGCAGAGTTTAGCCGCTAACCACAGTCAAAACAAAGCTCATTATTATCGACAGAAGTATGCTCAGTCTAAGGAATCACCTGTACCACGCATAGTCCAGCCAAAGGCACCTTTGCCTATCTCAACTACAAACACTAATGTATTTATTGAAGTAGAAGCACCTACACCTACTTCTCCTACTAAAAGAAAACCTTCATTAATTGATGAGCGAGTAATTGAGCATTTGGCCATAGGAGGCTCGACTGAACAGTTAGGACAAGAAACAAACACAATAGTTAGAGTGAATGACGAGGAAGAGGATGATTTCGATTTCAGGGACAGACCTCCCTCTTCTATCATTATCCCTATTGATCCCCAAGACGATGATTATGAAGATGATGAAGAATATGAAGAGGAAGAAGAAGACAGATTTCAACATGGTTTATTAGAAACATTTAGCAAAGACATTCCATTGACGGAAGATTCATTTCATCACCTTGTAGGATCATGGCAACCACCTGCTAGATCCTCCTCTAACATTGGAGAGCGCAAAAGTAGTATAACAGGTAAGTAGACCTGAAATAATGTACAATCTCCTGGTAAAGTACGCCCACACGTTTAACGCTACCATTATTTTACTTTGCAATAGACAATGTTTCATTACGCTCAATCTCATCCAACCACAACAAATCATCAGAATCTTTGTTAATGCCTGAAGAGAATCGTAACAATGCTCGTCTTTCGACTGATACATCGTTTACCGACCTATCCGAGTTGACAATTGTTCCTTCTCGCTCAACAGAAACACCTTCTGTCTTCATAGCGCAAATGCAACAAAAGCGTGAACAGCAGCAAAAGTCAATTCATGCTTACCTCTCACAACAGCAACAGAGTGTTAGAGTTTCTAGAGCACTTTTGTCTAAAATTGCAAGTGATCTGTTTAGTGCAGTTATATTATCCAGCAAAACGAAGGATGGCATCGAATACCATGATGTATTCACTGGCAAGGAGTTAGTTGTGAGTTGTCAGGCAGAGTATTCCATGTTTTCGACATGCTTATTTTATATTTATCTATTTTAGGACCGCTTATTAGCTATTTTGGATATTCACGATCGCTTGGAAGCATTGGAAGTTGGATTTGCTCTCAGATACCAGAATTTCTTCCACAATGTCAACTATGAGCCAGTGATCAAGGACTCAGCAGACGAGCTCTACGCATTTAACGAATTTACCAATACAGATGGAGATAACGACTTAGAGCGAGAAACCAATTACAGTGGTACAGAATCAAATGAAACTGAAAGTGTGCACAGTTTCTAATTTCGTCTTAGAATGGCATAGTTCTCATTTACCAAAGGGGGTCTATACAGATTTGACAGATTGTTATTCACCTACTTGTACGACCGATAAGCCTTGCTACAGTTGGTCGTGTCCTAAAAAAAAGGTAGAAAGAAGAAAAAACTTGAAATACTACAACCTCACTTACCGACTTATTCTTGATTGCTAGAGCCTAACCGAAGACCGTTCTAGCTCATCCAAAGTAAGCTTGTCTATTAAACAAACAAGGGCATTATTGAACATGATATTGCTTGTTAGGAAGAAGCAGATGATAGTCGATTATGGTCACAATCTGTACCTGAACATATCTTGGATTCGACGTCACCTGAAGAGAGAAAGCGCCAAGAATGCATATATGAACTTATTTATACAGAACAGGATTTTGTACGAGATCTTCAATACCTACATGATGTAAGTAACAAACAGAGAGAAAAAAAGGAGAAATCGTCTGATATTCTGACTCGTCTATCATTTTAGTTTTGGGTAGAGCCATTGTTGACGATGGACGATATTTTAACTGATGAAGAAAAGGTTGTTTTTGTCAAGGATGTATTCCACAACATCGCGGATGTAAGACACACAAACGCTGAGCTTTCCAGGGCACTTAGCATGAGACAAGCTGAAAAATACATAGTATCAAGTATTGGTGATGTCATGTTGGAACATGTTCGTAATTTTGAACCCTTTGTTGAATACGGTGCTCATCAGGTCATTGGTAAATTTACTTTTGAGCTTGAAAAGAAACGAAACCCCGGCTTTGCACGTTTTGTTGAAGTAAGTCTATAAAGTCTACAAATGAGGAGTTTTTATCCTCAATCATTGTATTTTCTATAAAGGAGACCGAAAGAAAACCAGAATCTCGTCGATTGGAATTGAACGGTTATCTAACAAAGCCAACAACTCGTCTAGGGCGTTATAACCTATTGCTAAGGGAAATCTTAAAAAAGACACCAGATGACAACCCCGACAAAATTCTGATTCCTCAAGTTATGGATATTGTAACAAAATACCTGGAGCGCGTGAATGCCGAGACTGGTAAACGTGAAAACCTCTTTAATTTGCAACAAATTCAGGAACGACTTGAATTTAAGTCGCCTGCAGAATATGTCGTAAGTTAAAGCCCAGTCGACTAAAGCATAGAGTAGCTCAATCTTCCTTAGGATCTCAAATTAGATAAACCCGGGCGTCAATTGTTGATGAAAGGTCGTATGAAGCGGAAGGGCAACTCTTCATCTGAATCATCGGATTTGCAAGTGTTCTTGTTTGATCATTATCTTGTGATTGCTAAAATTCGTTTTGAAGATTATTTGGAAAAATACAAGACATACAAAAGAGTAAGACCACAAACAGAAAGAAAAAATAAGACGGATCTTTTCTCTAACATTGCAGTAGCCTATTCCACTTGAGCTGTTATCTTTAAATACCCAAACTAACCGGCAAAAGCGAGTCAGTTCTATTTTACCTTATAGTCGATCTGTCACACTTGGATCAAGCTCTAACATTATTCCCCGGCCATCAACCTCTGATAACATTGCTTCCATCAAACCAAGCAACTCATTGTCATTTACTCATCATGGTCGCAAAGGATCAGCGACTATTACTCTTTATACCTCCTCCAGTTCGGTTCAACAGATTTGGGTCAAAAAGATCATGGAACAAAAAGCTCTCTTGTCAGAAAGTCGTCGTGTCTTTACCATCACGCCTCTTGTTCGAAACCTGTTTCCCACTATCAATAGAGTCAACAGTACTTCCAATATTCCACATGAGGCGGATTCAAATGCACAACGTGTCTTGATTGGTGCTGATCAAGGTGTGTTTGTGGCCAGACTTGATCCAGAAACAAAAGAAACCACAATTTCGCGTATTGTCAGCGCTGAAAAAGTGTCTCAAACTGAACTGATGCCCGATTCGCAGTTGCTTATTTTGTCCGACAAGACGCTTTGGACATACCCTGTCGATATCCTCTCCTCCACACCTTCTCCTCAATCCAAACGAGGTAAAGCTGTCAGTCAAAACACTGCCTTTTTCCATGTAGGCGAATGTATGAACAAGACACTGGTGTGTGTAGTGAAGACGACCACTTTAGGTGCCACTACCATTCGTGTCTTGGAGCCTGTACTGATGGATGATAAGAGCAAAAAGACTAAATCGATGTTTATCTTGAAACGCATTGTTAGAAGTGGACCTGTTGCTTTGAAAGCTTACAAGGATCTTTACTTACCTAGTGAAGCCTCTTCTATTAATCTTCTAAAGACCAAAATGTGTATATCATCGCCTCGAGAGATTGGTGTGGTTGATATGAAGAGTTTTGGAGTTCAGGCTCTGTTGGATCCAGAAGATCCTGAATTAAGCTTTGTGTTCAATCGTCCAGATGTTAGACCTATAACTATTTACCGTATCCGATTTGCTGAATATCTTGTCTGTTATAATGGTATGTGAATTTAGAGACGACATGAAGAGAGCAACCATCCTAATTCGCTTGTTTGCTAGAATTTGCATTCTTTGTGGATCAAAGAGGGCGATACGTTAAATCGAGTGTTCGTATTGATTGGGAAGGCGCACCTGATTCTTTCGCACTATCATACCCTTATATATTGGCATTTGAGCCAGATTTCATAGAAGTTCGACATGTTCATACAGTAAGTACAGAATGACCTTTACATGACATATATATATCTTACAATTGAATAGGGTGAACTGGAACAAGTTATTCGAGGTAAAAACATTCGTTGTACTAGTAACAATACCCAAGATGCAATCTTACAAGGTGCAATGGATGATCCCGATAATGAAGGGTACCAGCTTATCTTTCAATTGGAGAAAATGGTTAAAGTGAATACGTCTTAATCTTGTTTTGTAGTCTAAAATAAATTTCAATTTGTTTTGCTGTTTTTTTCTTCTTTTATTGTTGTTATTATATCAGAAATACACAGTACTTTTAGAGCTCTATATGTTTAACCATTTTGAATAGATGATCTTTGATTTTTTCGGTCACGGTAGATCTCAAGCGAAGTTCACCCATGTTCTCTGCTCCAGCAATTTGGAAGGCGTCAGCAAAAGAAGCACAAGTGCGGGTATGTAGCTGGTTATCGTTGGATGCAAAAATATCGTCTCTCTTACGGACCACCTTCTGAATGCTTCGTGGGCGTTCGCTAGTGTCTTCTATTGTGTTGTTTGGTTTCAAGAATTGGTCTGAAACGATAGTACATGCTTTATCCAATTTGCCCTCCTTGATCAAAGAGACGATGTAACGATTCCAATTGTGTTCATCAAACTGATAATCTTTTTGTGCCAAGTCTGTCCAAAGCGATTCGATCTCTTGATAACGCTCTTGCTTTGCCAAACTATCCAGATAAACAGAAAGAGCAAAAGGTGATGCTTGTTGAGCCACAGGTTGTCTTGTTTTTTCCTCACCATGATCATCTTCACTTAGGACGAGCAGATTGAAATAGTTGTATGTCTTTTTAGAGACAGGGATGATAGGCACTAAAGGATCAATGTCCTCAACGACCTGGTCTTTGTTGTCAGGTTGGTTGAGGGCTTGCCACATTTTTTCAACAGCGTTGAAGTTGTTTTCTTTCTCGTACAAAGTCATCATTGTCAAGTAGGTTGGTAAAGAGATTGGTACATTGTGCTCAATCATTCTGTTGAATGTCTGTCTTGCTTGTTGGAAGTTACTTGTTTTTATGTGTGCATGAATGATAGGCGTAAACAAATAAGGTGATATAGCCTTTTGTGGAGGCTTTCGCTGTCTATTCAAGACATCCTCTAGAGCCTCAGGCACACTCTTTTCATAAGTGCTTTGCGTTATATTTGCAGTGTCTTTCAAAATGTTTGGAGTTTGATTTTGATGTTGGTCTAATATGCGCTGAAGTACAGACTCAGCAAAGTCTATTTGGTTATGCTTGACGCTGTTTTGGATCAAGACGCCCCAGGATACATCTGTGGGCTCAATACCGTCTTCTATCATTCGCTCTATTACTTGTTGCGCGTCTTCGATCCGACCTGATTCAAAATAGGTTTGCATCAATATGGTACGGCAGATGACACCGGGATTAATGTTGTTGGAATCCATGGTATCCAACAATGCTTCTACTGCAGGTACTTCATTACGCCTTGAGTAGAAATACATAAGAATACCGTAAGTGATCTCATTGGCAGGTACATGAGATTTGAACATACGCTTGTAAGTATCAAGCAATTTATCTGCATCATTCTTCTTGGTGTATGCATATAAAAGAGCATTGTAGGTATAGGTGGTGGGATGATAGTTTTGCTTATAAACATTGAAGATGTTTTCTGTGCCCTCTACATCACCAGACTTGGCATAAGCCTCTAATAGGATAGCGTATGTGATCTTGTTAGGCTTCACGTTGGCTTGATGCATCATACTGGCTACTTTGAGAGCGTTTACCGTGTCACCTTGTTTAGCAAAATAAGATAAAAGGGGAGTAAACGTTTTGGGTTCCAACCCCATGTTTTCTTTACACATCATATCCAAAAGGACAATTGCGTTCTGAATGTGACCACCTTGAACAAGATATCGGAAGGACAAGTTGTAGGCTTCGCGCATAGAGCGACCGCGATGACCCATCTGTTTCTTTAGCAAAGTCAACACATCTGACATTGATTTACGGTCATTCAGAATAGCACAGCATTCAATGATGGATGAACAAATATAAGGGTTAGGCGCAATGCCGTGCTTCTTTGTCATTGTCGAATAAATGCGACGTATGTTTTTCATATCTCCCTGCTTGGCGTACATATCGATCATCGTACCAAAAGTGACAACGTCCGGTTCAAAACCCATTTCGCTCAACATGTTGAATATACGGTGTGCACCTGCCACATCAGGCTTAGGCTTTTTATGAGCATGTACATCAATCAATGCATTCAGAGTTGTCAAGTTGGGCATCAGTCCATCCACGATCGTCATTTCGTTCAATAAATCCATAGCTCGATCAATATGACCTGCTCTGCCTACTTTATGAATCAAGGCTGTCATCATACGAGTTGTGCGTGGAATCTTCTTCTTGGTCATAATATCGTTAATCTCAAGTGCATATTCAGGTCTGCCTGCACAGGAAAAATAGACTACCATGGCTTGATAGAGTATAGGATCCAGCTGCTTTGTCTTACCACCCACATTCATACCGATCTTTGTCCAAACCCAATCCCATACGTTTTCGACCATTTCATCTGACCTGTTCGACATTCGAATATTTTCTATCAATAAAGCGGTAGTGCCGGATGATGGCTGTAGATTGTGATCGAGCATATCTCCATAAATCTCCATTGATTTTTGTGCTAGTTGATTGTATCCTATTGTGTCGGCATGTTCTTGATAACATGACAACATAATATTGTAAGGCTTTTGAGCAGCGTTCAAGTCCGTGACCACCAATAACTGGTCTCGGCTTAAGTCTTTGAAAATAGTCTCCATCGCACTAAGGTTGCCGTTGCGTCCTAACAGATGCATCACAAGCAACTTTTCTCGACGCCCAATTTGATAACCAAGTTGTTTCATATCTTCTACAAGCGTCAGCACGTAATTCAGTCCTTGTTCGTGACCAGCTTTGGTGTGGTTGAATAGTTTGATCAACTGCTTATACTGATCTCGAGAAATGTACTTTTGGATTCCACGGCAAGTCAAGTCGCTATAACATTCCCAAGCTAGTTCGGCATTGGACTTTCGTAATAAGCTAAATGTTTTTTCCAACATGGATTGAGCAGTTGACACTTTTGACTGATCAAGTGCGACAGACAGAATAGTGTCGTAATTGTCTTTGTCAGTGATGGGCTTTGCCTTTGTGGCTGCTGATTCTGTTTCGATGGTCAAGGCACGGGTATTTGATAGCAACGGCCCCTTCCAATGATGTCGAGTTGTCTTTTTGTGAGGTTTGCTGGTGGCTACAAAACGTCTTTGGGGTGACAGATCAAGCCACAGAGACGTTACAAAACTCTTGCAGTGACATCTCTAACAAAAGAACAGTATGAAAAATAAGCTTGTACTGAAATACATTCTGAACTAGTTTGATATTTACTCTACTCTGCTTGCAAGAATTTGCAATGGTTGAAGAAAGCATCAAAACGAATGGGGATATGAAAAAAAGATGTGCACAGTAGTAATAATTTTTTTTCATCTTCGATTATTACTGCCCCTGCCAGTGTTAAAGGTGGTTCGAGTTTTTTAATTCATACTCCGGGACTCTGATTGAATCTACTTATTTCAGAATCTACTTATTTCATGCCGACGAAAATTCAAAACTTGAGGATTGTCCTCGGTGGCTTATATTTTTTTAACTACAGTGGTACCCCGATTCAAGCATAATATTTTTGTAAGCTTCATGTGTTATGTTTATAGTGATATTCCATTCCAAACATAGCAAAAACTATAAAAGTACAATCAGAGCGCAGCGTATTAAAGGAAATCGAAGCTTGCTTGCCAAATGCACTATTCTCCATACAAGTATGATGCGTGAAGCTTACAAAAATATTATGCTTAAATCGGGGTACCACTGTAGTAAATTTTAATTCTTAATGCAACTGTCTTTCTGAGCTCCTGTAAACATGAGGCTCACTTGCCACAACTTCATCCATTTTTTTCTACAAAGGTTTGGAGAAGACCGAGCATCGTTTCTAGCCTTGGAGTTGCTAAAGAAGATGTTTTTTTCGCCTTTTCTACCCTTCTCCTTTGATGTTGAACGGTTCTCATCATTATCTTGATGTGTTCAACGACATCCGCATTCGGCTCTTGCCCTACTGCCAAGTCTTCTTCATCTTCAGCATCACTTCCACCCCCAAAGTCAACATCAACTTCATCGAATGCAAATACATTCTCCATTTGATTGTTGACAATAGAGGCTTCAGTTTCACTTTCTCCTTCCATGTCGATTTCTTCATTATCGTCTAAGAAATATGTATATTAGCTTTTTTAATTTTCTTTCTTTCAAAGACAAACCTTCTACTACTTCTACAGCTACTCTTGTTCTAAAAGCACTCACTCTTTGAGATCTTGTACTTTCATAAGCCAAAGGAATAGAGGTGTATCTTTTTAAAAGATACATGTGCTTACAAGGCAAACTTCTCTTCCTGTAATTAGGACACGTACATTTGTTAATAAAGCCATCTTCAACACTAACAGAGTACTTAACAGACGGGGAAGTCAAGGAGCCTACAAACCAATTCCCATTGACATCAGCAATATCACTGCTATTTGTACCTAATGGGTTTTCTATGAGAGAAGGCAATAGGTTTGCAGGAACCTCTCTCGCAAAGAATGAACGCTTAGCCTGTTCGTTTTGCTCCGGCCTCATTCTATCATTATTGAACAGATTGCGTTCTTTTTCCTCTGCAAAGTAAAATTCAACATCATTAACCAAGACAAAAGTCAAATGGTCTAGTCTGTTAATTTTGCGTCGACTAAAATATATGGTCTTAAGCTGGTTATGCCATGACTCGATATAATTGTTAGTGAGCATGCTTCTATGTGTCTCCGGCATGTATGCTTGGCTCCATCGACCCTTCTGCTCCTCATTTTGAACCCAACGACTCACAAAGTACCTCAAAAAGTCTACTTGACCATCTGTCTGCAGCTTGACAACAAATTGAGCAACAAGCGTGTTGAATTTCTCAACATTTTCTTGCTGAAGAAGGCAAACAAGCAAGTTCTCCAACTCCTTCCTATAGCTGCCGACTTCCTCCTGGGTGCGTTGACCAGTCAACTTCACCTTGCGATCCAAGGCATGGATGAAAATGATGTTGTCGAAGAAGAAGATGCTTTAAAAGATGCTGATGATGATGCTCCTAGAAATAGGTTGAATGGCTTAAAGGGCTTTATCAAGAGCTTGCTGTTGCGTGATGAAGATTTGCCTAACGAACAAGACTTGAAAGATCTGCGCTCTGACTTGAATGAGAAGGAAACAGAAGTATGTTTGCTTATACTACGAAGCTTAAAACCTTACATCCCTTCAAAGACAAACTACTCTCATATTGGTTACCAGCTACCTTTTGTAATCCTTGCGAATGATTTGCTGCGCTGTGCTGGTTATGCCCAGTTCTGTCGTAAAATATGCCCAATGCCTACTACAACGCAAAAGTCGTTTAGACTGGATACACCTTCGTTATTCAAGACATTCTGCGAGCATGGTGACAACAAAATGACATTTTTTAGTTATGACAACAGAGTCATTAGGGGCCCTTTGGAATATATCAATCATAAAGATGCTGTCTTCAATGCCTTTTTCAGGATCAATAAGATACAGCAGTTATGCAGAAACTATAAACTGATTTTTGCTTCATCTTCATTTGCTGCCTGATGGAAAGTATGTCAGAATTTTTGGAATCAAAGAAAATGCGCCCATGAAGCAGACTGCTGATGCAACAGGCCAAAAGCGTCAGTACAACATTCCTGAATCAACCTGGCAAGATATTCTCAATGAGCGTGACAAAGACAATGAAACCTTGAAACAAGAAATTGATGGACTCTTGCTGAACACCAACCGCTTGTCAAACCAGTTGAAAGACAGTTTTAAAGAATTCAGCAATCAAGATTTTGGTCTGCAGATCAAAACTGCCAAGCAAGGCTGGAAAACCCCACTTAATCTTGAGCCTGAAGTTGCTGTTGTGCAAGGTAGTGATTCTGAAGAAGAGGCAGGTGTGTGTTGTCCTCAAATCGGTGAATGTATTACTGGTGTTCAGACACAAATTGCAAACATTGTAAGAACTATACAGTCTCGTATCCGACGTCCGTGTGCCAACAACGATGAAGAGTTGATTGCTGCTGCTAAAGATGAGATCAAGGTGTACATCGATGGGTTGAAGGCTGAGAGAAGTAGGTTGTTTCTGGCTATTCAACAAGTCAAGTCTGAACTGGCAGACCAGCGATACCAGCTATATATTCGCAGAAGAGCATTAAATTTGACAAGAAGAGATCAAAAAGCGCCCAGACAAACCAAAGCACTGCAACAAATCACAGGCCAGCCTACAATTGCTAAAGCTGAAGATATGGAACTGATGGGTGACACTGCTACCACTGCTAAAAATTTCACCTTCTCCGGCACAGACAATGGTGTTGTTAAAATGACTGAATCAGTGCCAGTTTCCATTCAAAAATACGTTTACCATCTGAAGCTCTATAACAGGTTTTCTGCTTTGACTACTACTGAAGAACAAGAAGAAGAATTTCAGCCTTTGCCATCGTCCACTGTCATCAATGCTGAAGATATTGACTTTTGAAGCCAAAACTTGAACTACAGACACAAGCTTGCTGCTTTAAAAGCGAATGATGTGAATTTGATTCAAGTTGAGAAGGTGTTGTCCGAAAAAAGTATATCCAATGCAAGTTCGGTAGAAGCAATCCAGACAAATTACCAATTTTTACAAGCCAATAGACAGATAGTCAGGAACTTTTATGATTATTCACAAAGATCCAAACAGGCCATGAAGCAGGAATACTTTACCAAGAAAATCAAGGATCGCCTTTGCTCTCGCGAAAGGGAATCGATGAACCCTAATTCGAAAAAGAAAGATGTCAAGAAGAAAGGGAAAGAAACACAAAGAAAGAACATGTTGATGATGATTGGTGATCGTGGCTTTGGAATAGGTTCCAGAATTAGAGTACATCTTAGATATGGTGGTATTTGGAAGCAAGATCGGCATGCAAGGTATACGACTGTCTGTATCACAAATGAAAACTATACTTCCCAGACTTGTGTGTATTGCTTCAACAAGCTCACTCATGCAAGATCGCGCATTATCAAACAAGACAAAATAACTTATAGAGAAATCAAAGGCGCCTTTATATGCTATAATTCCAAGCGCCCTTCTGCTCGTCACGGTCGTAACACAACCTCCAGAGATAAAGTGTCTGCCCTAGCTATTGCTATTTCTGGGATAACAACTTTGCTCTTCCAGGAAACTCTCCCTGTATTTTCAAGAACCATCAGTCACTCCAACACTGATTTCAATTGCAAAACAGCATCCTTCTGTACAAGAAGCGGTATATTGGCTGCGCGCGAAGCGTGATGAGCAAGAAGTAAGTGTCACATAAACTTTATCTGCCTTACAATACTAAATCTTCCTCCCCCCCCCCGGACATGACAGTCTTGCCGATCCTAACTTTGCAAATACATTGAGATCGTAGTCAATGTTAGCACCACAAGAGGGTGTATAGAATGCAAGGATTAAGGAACAAGATATTCTTAGCTTGATCGCTTGCTTCAAACGAGAAACCGAGTTGATATTGAGCTCAATTTTATGTCCTTGTTAAATTTTTTTTTTCACGAATCGCATTTTGCCTATGTTCATTAATGCGCAGTAATCTTTACAAGACAAAGAAACAAAAAAAAGCATCTTCCACTATTACATGACGTAACAGCTGACAAATCAGACAAAACCAGTGAAGAGAAACAGTAAATACACTCATTACTTATGTTGGAGGGATTTTTAGTTTGCATGACAAGAGAATGAGTAGAAGAAGCGGTATCTTGCAAGCCAATACACAGTGAGAAACAAATATGAAAATAAATGGAGACCAAGAAAAAGAGTTTTTTTTCCCATAGATATATACCTCTCTCATCTAAAAAGGAAGGAAGCGCCTTAAGTCCTTAAGGTGAGTTAGTGAGAACTGAGTCAGAAAATGATGTCCTAGTGCTTCATGAAGCTGCTTTGACCCCTCGAAAGGTCAATTTGTTTCTTCTTCAAGTCAGAACATTCTTTGGGACAAATGATATATAGACGTTTGTTCCTTCATCCTGCCAAGAGATTCCATAAATCAACGCTTCTTTTTTTTTAGGCTTTGTATATTGAGAGTGGATAAGAAGCAGGCTAAAGTGGTATTCAGTCTATCTATTCAACTGTTGTCAGTTAAATTGTTGGATAACCATCGATAAAGTGTTGGCTTCAAGTTATATAGATTGATTTTTTTTAGAAACAGCCAAGTTTGTATCATATGGAAAATAGGATGTCATGATAAACAACCTGATATTATCAGCACTCTTGGCTGTACTAGTCTATGAAAACGCCAAAACAAACAACTGGTAAATAGGATTAGTCAACATATGCAACTCCATAAATTTGGTTCATGCGGATTAGAAATCGAGTGTTGTCTTCATCTGATTTGCTGGGCCTTTTTTAGTTTTTAAATTTCTGGAAAACTGTTTCATTCAAGATATGCATAATGTAGATCTATTTCGAAAGAGAGATTAAGCAGATCAATTGATGGTATATCACACATTCTACTCGTTTTTCTTTAGGTTTGCTTATCGGCGTCATGAGAGACTTTCTTTATTGATATGTATTCGTGTCATATGAGCAGTAGTATTCACATAGCCCTTTTGTTGTTTTGTTATAAAAATAAAGTAGTCTGCTGCGATAGCACATCAGATACCTTGTATTGATAAAACTCTATCAGTAGTCTACCTTAAAACAAAGAAAAACAATAGGGTTGTAGTCTTCCGTACCAAGCCTTTTCTTTGTGCGATCACTGTTACACTGGATGATCGTAAAGTACAATGAATAGAATTCCATCATTTTGTTGTTGTTAGAAGAGCGTTTCACCATGCTTTTTCTTTTCTTTTTTGAACAATGAAAAGAAAGTGCATTTATTAACATCTCCTGCATTTCTTAGTGCTCAATTAAGGTCGCAGATCACTGTAAAAAAAGAAAAGGTCTTTTAAAGGCTAAGAAAAACCTTCTCCATCAGGTTTTTGTGACCAAATCGCAGGCTTTTTAAAGGTTATTTTTGCTAATTTTTTGAAATTAAACCAATCACGAAAGTTTTTCTTCTTAACCTTCAAAGACAAAGGCTAATTAGAGGTTTTTTGGAGGTTTTTTTTGACTTTTTAAAATTGTGGTTCTTTACGGAGATTCAAAGTCCAAAGAACCCTCCAAAAACCTCTAATTAGCCTTTGTCTTTGAAGGTTAAGAAGAAAAACTTTCGTGATTGGTTTAATTTCAAAAAATTAGCAAAAATAACCTTTAAAAAGCCTGCGATTTGGTCACAAAAACCTGATGGAGAAGGTTTTTCTTAGCCTTTAAAAGACCTTTTCTTTTTTTACAGTGGATATTTATTTTTAAACCAAGATAATACAAGATCAGCATGAAAGTGTCATATTCTGTGAAATTGTAATCGTTTTTTGCCCTTTTTTGGAACTTTCTTTTTTTATCGATGACATTTGCACGTAAATATAAACGCAAGGAGCCTTCGCTTTTTTCCCTCCTTTTATTTAACTACCTTTTTTTTCTTTTTTCTTTCTAACAATGTCTCTTGATAAGCGTACATTACAAGCATTAGGCACAGTAGGCATTACGGCTGCTACTGTGATTGGAGTCTTAGGTTTAAAATATCATGATCGTCCATTGTTTTATGAACATCCTGAAGGTATTCCTTACAGAAAAGGCAAGCCTCTTGTTGGTGCTCTTCCTGATATGTTGAAAAATATTCATCGACTGCATGATTATATGTTGGAAGGCTTTGAAGAATCTGGTTCATTAAACCTGTAAACTATCTTTATGAACTGATTGAATCCCACAGGTATTAATTCATATTGACTTCTTTAGTACTGCAGGCTCTCTTGGCAACCCTACTGCCATCATGACCATTGATCCTCAAAATATAGAGTATTTCTTAAAAGGTAATATCCCAAAAGATAAAAAAAAAAAGACTTGCATAGGCTAACTCTTAGGAAAGGCAATTTTGAGAATTACTTGAAGGGCCCTCGATTCAGAAGTGCACTTTTTGAAATCCTGGGCAATGGTATATTTAATGCCAATGGCGAACAATGGCGATATCAACGAAAGACAGCCAGTCATATATTCAACGTCAAGAACTTTAGAGACGATTTTACAGAGTAAGTGCCAGTCTAGAGACTATAAACCAGCTAACCTAACCTCATTGTCCTTTTGCAAAAACAGTGTCTTTGTCAAAGAAATGTTAGTTGCCTGTGACAGCCTCTTGAACAAGCATGCTGAAGAACGATCATCCTTTGACTTTCAAGATCTTATGTTTCGATTTACTTTGGATTCCTTTGTGAGGTATAGAGACAGAAGAGAAGACTATCACAAGTACTCACTCTATTTCTTATTAGTCTTGGCTTTGGCATTCAATTGAATACCATCACTGCTAAAGAAAAAGTTCCATTTGCTGTCTCTTTTGATTACTTACAGACCATTGGCGTCATGCGCTTTGTGGATCCCCTGCTACCTCTAAAAGAAAAAGTAACCAGATACCTATTGCCATGGAAGATGAGCACAGATGATCATGTCAAAGTGATTGACACATTTGCTGAAGAAGTCATTCAAACCCGTCGAAAGGAAATAGCTGAAGGCAAGAGTATCAAGAAAGATCTACTTTCTCGTTTCATGGAGTGTAAGAACGAGAAAGGGGAGCCATTGAATAATGTAGAGCTTCGCGACACTATCCTTAACTTTATCATCGCTGGTCGTGATACTACTGCACAAGCATTGTCATGGTTGTTCTATAATCTTGCATTACAGCCAAGAATTGAACGAAAGGTACTTGAAGAGATCGATGGCAAGATTACAAGCGAGATCGAACAAGACAGTGCTGCACTATATGAAGTGATCACCAAATTGCCTTATATTCATGCTGTGTAAGTTGCATGTATATACTATATGAAATCATAATAACTCATTATGACTTGAACAGGTTCTTTGAAACATTACGATTACATCCTCCCGTTCCTTCAAATCAGAAATATGCTCTTAAGGATGATGTTTGGCCTGATGGTACTGTCATTAAAGCAGGGCAATACGTCAATTGGTCTCCTTACAGTCAAGCCAGAAGTACAAAGGTCTGGGGGGCTAATGCAAAAGAGTTCTATCCTGAACGATGGTTAGATGAAACTGGCGCCTTGCAACGTGAGAGTGCTAGCAAATGGCCTGTTTTCCATGTGGGTCCTCGAGTCTGTTTAGGGCAAAACTTGGCTACTTTAGAAGCACTTGTTTGTCTGTGTATGTTGCTTAGACGGTATAGCTTCCAATTGATACCTGGTCAAGAAATCACGTATGGCATTTCATTAACATTACCTATGAAGAATGGCATGAAAATGCTAGTTAAAAAACGATCCTAAAAAAAAAGAGAATTGAATTTCTTTATTTTTTAATGACAAGTACATACCTATTTTAGATAGAGTCGGATAAAGTTGAGCATAAGCCTCCCCCTTTTTTTAATAGGTGATACAACACAAATTTTCTTTTTCAAAGCACGCTACCTTTTTTTCTTGGGTTACATCTTAAGCTTCTTACAATTGAAGTGCTTTTCCCCTTGTTTCTTTTTTTTTTTGAAATTTTCACTTGCTATGTTAAAACCAGCTTACAAAGAATATTTAAAAGAAAGACAGATAGAGAACTTGAGATTTTACAAATATGCTGCAGTGGATAAATCGCCTATCTCCAAATATATCTTGAAGCCTTATTGGGATTTTGCTATCACTCTATTTCCAGAATGGATAGCGTAAGTTAGATCTGATGTTGTTATGGAAAGCACTCGACTGATCCCAATAGAACAGGCCAAATCTGATCACCTTGATTGGTTTGTTTTTCATGATTTTCAATGTGATTGTGGTTTGTATTTGGTCACCTCAGTTGAATACAGAAGCACCCAACTGGATCAACTTTAGTTTTGCCATTGGACTCTGGCTCTATTCTACTTTTGATAATGTGGATGGTAGACAGGCAAGAAGGACAGGCACCTCTTCTCCTTTAGGGGAACTATTCGATCATGGTTGTGATGCAGTCAATTGTACCTATGTGGCTTTGTTACAATCTGCTGCTTTAGGATTAGGACATTCGCCTTTGGCTGCCTGTTTGTTGTTTGTGACTATTGCTGGATTTTATTTGTCAACTGCAGAAGAGTATTATACAGGTATACTTTATTTAGGGTATGTCAATGGTCCTACTGAGGGTATCATTGTTACCTGTCTTGCTTTTATCTGGTCAGGCATTTTTGGTATGAAAAGAAACACTATAAAGAAATCAGAAGAGATCGATTGACATTGGGTGAATAGGTGTTGCCTCTTGGCATGTGCGTGTGAGTGAAGTCTCATGGTTATCTTGGTTGACTCATTTTGTCTTACCTGAAAGTACTACATTTGCTGATGTTTTTGCATGGGGTATGGTGGCTTTCTTTTTGTTCACTCATTTACCTGTCTGGTAAGGGCTGTCCCTTATTTTCTGTGGATGATCGTGACTTACTTTTTCCTTTCATAGTATCTATTCCATTGTTCAAGCCTGTACTGAAAAGGGACTAAGGAAATTCAGCGTATTGAACCAAGTGCTCTTTCCCTTAGTGTTCTCTAGTGTCATTATCTTCAATTGGCTATCTTCACCTGCCTCTGTGATCTTTTCGGAAGATCATTTTATCTTGTTTGCTGTCTATGTCGGTCTCTTGTTTGGTGAGACAGCTTCTGATATCATTTTGGCTCATTTGACAAAATCTGATTTCCCTCGATTCCTCAATATCTATCTATCCTTGATCTTCATGACATTGCTAGTCAATCTTCAAGATTACTTCAATATGTAAGAGCTATCTTGACTTAATTATGGAAGATACTTATCTTTTGTGTGTGTATAGTCATTGGTTACCTGAATATCCAGTACTTGTTGTGTTATGCATTCTAACATGGATTGGCTTTATGGTGAGAGCCATTCGAGTCATTCGTGCTTTCTGTACTTTCTTGAATATCCAATGTCTAGTCATTCCTTCAAAGAACAAACCAGGTAAGAAAGATAAATTATGTAGGCAACACATATCCCAATCTCACTTTTGACTTAGTCGAACAAGAATCATTATTGACTACTCAAGAAGAAGGCTCAAGTCATCAATACAATACATTTTAGAGACTATTTAAACTTGGCGGTGTATCTCTACCATTCTCTACTAATTTTTTTTTACTTTCTAATCTTTAATTATTAAAAAAGAGATGAGAGAGAGAGAAACCATACAAGAAAATTATGATTTTATATAAAATGACATAAATGCAAGAAAATGTGTGTGTTTTTTCATAAATAGGGAAATAATAACAATAGAAAAAAAGGGGGGAGAGAGGAGAGAGAGAGAGAGAGAGAGAGAGAGAGAGAGAGAGAGAGAGAGAGAGAGAGGAGAAAGTGAACATGCATAAAGTGAATGGAGGAAGTATTTAAACAATAATGACTATAAGTAAAAAAACAAAAAAAAAGGAGAAAAAAAGAGCTATAGAATCAATGAAATATATATATATAATAAAAAAGGGGGTTTTAACAACCCACTGATGGACTGTGCCAGGACATATTCACCATCATAGCAGAATTATCTGAAGCTTGAGTGGGATAAGGTAAATTGGATTTAGAAGTCTCTTTTTGTGGCTTTCGGCGACGATCTTCAACCCGTTGATGGGTCTTCATATGTTGAGATAGATTATCTGATCGAGAAAAGGTTTTATGACAGTTGGGAAATGAACAACTAAACGGTCTTTCCAGTGTATGAATTCGCATATGACGCTTCAAGTGTTCCAAGCGTTTAAATCGACGTTGACATTGTGTTACTGGACAGATATGTGATTTCAGTTGATCGTTTGAGGATTTACGTGGGGTAGATGATTTATTGTTGGATCGATTGTTATTGGATTTGGTGATTGGCGTGGTGTTTTCAGGGATAGGTACGATATCATCAGGATAATTTTGATAGGCATAAGGGTTCATAGGATAACTGAAGCGAGAGGTAGGTGAATGAAGTGCTTGGAGATAGAATGAATTCTGTTGTTCGTGGTTAAGTAAGGAAGTACCCGATGGGAAAACAGGAGAAGTCATGGTAGACTGTAAATCGTCGCTTGAACTAGTGGTAGGACTAGAGAACAACTGTTGTGGGAAATGACGCATATACTGTTGTTGATAGGGTTCCTAATAGCCTTCTGATCAGTGATTTGATCGTTTGCATTATTTATTGTCTACTTACCTCAGAATGATAACGTTGATACATGTCTTGATAGGGAGCCATATCAAAAGAAGGAGAAGGTTGTTTGATCTCTGATTGACCATAATAAGATCGTTCTTCAAAAGAGGCCATGGCCATGATCTCAGTATCTACAGGAGATCCATCTGTATTAGCTTCACAGACAGCCACTTGTTCAGACATACTGATGGCCTGAAGATCCTGCTTGGGTGATGTTTTGTTCTGAAGCAGGTTAGCCTTTTTGGTATGGGTACGATAATGTGCATGAAAGTTATCTGAACGACTGAAGCTCTTGCCACAACCAGGGAAATGGCAGACATGAGGACGCTTTCCTGTATGAACAAGCATATGACGCTTTAGATGCTCGTATCGCTTAAAACTCCAGGTACAATAAGGGTATTTACAGGCATGTTTATGTTGTGTATTGGGTCCTGGTTGAGTACGGGTTGTTCTGCGTGATGGTTTCTTGACATTAGTATTCAAGAAGGTATAATCCGTAGGATATCGAGTGGCATTGATGGCCTGAGCAGCAGCAGTGACAGCTACTGAATAGCCATTGGCAGGCATGGTGGGATTGGCTGGCATGCTGTCCATGGCTGAACAAGAGCTTCTTTTGTAAGCATCTTGCATAGAAGGTGAAAGGTTAGTGCCGAATCCAAAGGGACTGACATCAATCGAGAACTTTCGCTTAAAGTTCATTGAATCAAACAGGATAGAGGATGGAGAGACAGCAGGTGTCAATGGTGGTGAAACATGCTGAGTGTACATCATGCCAAATGCATTGGGTGGTGGGGGTAAATAATGAGCTACTGAATCTTTCATTTCATCTGATTTTGCAAATGTGTCAATGCTTGGTAATTTCTCGTTTATGAGAGGTGTCTCGGGTTGCTCATAATTTATGATTTTAGGGTTCATTTCAATATATGTCTTTTAGGTAAGAGAAAAAGAAAGAAAAAAAGAAAAAAAGAAAAAAAGAGTCAAATAAGGCTCTTAAGTAGACATTGATCGACAACTATATAAGGGGACATAAAATAGTTTAATAGTTTCTTTTTTGTCTTTCTGGACTCCTAATGATCTTGCTTAAAAAAGAAAAGGGAAGGGGGGGGAGTATCTATAAATAATAGAAGGGAGAAAAGAAAAGATGTATCCTTCTCCTTACATTTTAATATGAGCAGTAAAAATCATTAAAAAGACGGTTTTGATTGGTAAAGAGATGTCAACTATAAAACACATCTAACCCTCCCTCTAGCCCCTTGAAGAATGTTTATTCTGGTAGACACGTTCTAATGATATGTCTATCGAAATCTCCCTATAAAAAAAAAGAGGGAGTACTATCTATCTCAAAAAGTACCTCGTGCTTTCAACCAATCTCTTTTTCTTTCATCTCCTTTGTTCTAGTTTCTTGTTGTTGTATGTGCGTATATGTTCTGAAGGATTTCTCCGGCTCGGAGACTATGTCTGTGTGATAAAGAACAATGAACAAAAAAGGGAAGAAATAAAGCAAATGACTTGGACACAGATGTTTCTATTGGATGAAAGGAGAGTATAGTAAAAAAAGGTTTGTAGTTAATGAATTATCACTACCTTTAATAAATAAGGTTATTTCATACATTATTAAATTCTTTAGTATGAAACTTATTGCTTCGCAGTTCATAATCTGTCTCTCTTTTCGTTTTAACCTTTTAGAATCTGTTGTTTAGGGTGATAATTCAGCTATTGAAATAACAGAGTCTATCATGGCTTACATATGAGTGTAATAAAGCTATACAACATCTTTAGGGCAACTAAATTAGTACTATTGCCTCTCCTATTCTTGGTAAGTCTAACAAGAAAGGCATTAAAGCTCAATGGACCATTTGACTCTTGTTCAAGACACATACACTGTATATATGACAAGAACTAAAAGGGATTTCTGGCTGAGAAGAGTATTTATTAAGCAGTATACAACACTAGTCTAATTTTGATAGACAGAACAAAACTAATGTTGTTTAATGAGGCATTATGAGTAAATTTCATATGTAGTTTATAAGAGAATGCTTCGAAATAATAAGTTCAATATTGTTTGTAGTCTGCATATAACGTATCAAATAATCTCGGTTAGATAACACTGTCAATATAAGGTTGCCCTGAATAGATTATAGCATTGATACACCCATAGCATATTGAGAAAACTCGTGTTGTGTTTCATGATAGAGGATGAGATATTTGCAGCCATACCATACACACACATGTATATATAGTAGATATATATACAAGCCTGTTTCAAGTCAAACCGCCGTTGCGGTGACAAAATTTTGACCTTCGCTGCGCTATGGTAAATTTTATCGACCTTCACTAAGGTTTGCCCGCTTCGCTGTTGAAACCGGCTTGCACTTCGCAGTGGGCTGTTTTGGCTAATCCGAATAGCATGGCAATGTGGGGGCCCCACCCAAATTTTTTTTGGACCTTCGCGACGGTATAAAATAGCCCCTACGCTACGCTTCGTGTATTTTAAACCTTTGCTTTGGTAAAAAAAACACGGGTCCCGGGGCAGCTTTAAAGATTTAACCTATTACGACAGTGTTGACTTTAAGATGATATATATGAGATTGAGTTGATAAGATATATTTTTATTGAGAGAAAGGAAGATGATTAACAGTTAAAGACCTCTTTGTAAACAATGTTGTTTGTGGCATTTGTAAGGCGTCTTCTATATTGATGATCTATCATTACTTTGATAGAGTCGGGACTTCTAATACGGGACATAGCCACATAGAGTTGTCCATGAGAGAAGACGGGGGAAGGCAGATATAAACCAACGAAATCTAGAGTTTGACCTTGTGATTTGTTGATTGTCATTGCAAATGCTAATCTAACAGGGAATTGAAGACGTTGAAAGTGAATGCCAATTTGCTCAGGCTGAGATTCGATGATAATTCTTGGAATTGCAACTATTTCTCCTGCTTTACTTCCAGTGGCTATCTCGGCTTGTATGACCTTTGAGTTAATTGCTAAGACAATCAACTTTGTACCGTTTACCAATCCTTTGGAAGGGTTAAGGTTTCTAAGGAGCATTATAGGACATCCTATTTTCAACTTCAAACAATGAGGTGGTAGACTGCCAGACTCAATTTTGTTCAGCAATTCAACAGGATACCGAAGCATATCAACTTCTGCTGCCTTACAAAGGGAATCACTACTTAAAAGTGTGTGTATTTCACCTTCGAACTGGTTCAAGAGACTGTCGTTGATTTTGTTGACATCTTTGTTTAAAGAGGTGAGAATTGCTCGACTGGTCATAAATTTATGCCTGTCTTGCATGAATGCTGCACCTTGAAACTGATGAAAAACTGTGTCAGCCAATCTGAGAGCGTTGTTGCCAGGTAAAACCATGCTTTCATCTAACTGAATGGCACCTTCAGGATTCAATGATGGAATTGAACCATCACCGATAGTCAGCAAGTAGTCTGAAAAGTTCTTTAGCATTTCTGCTTGTTCATGATTGCCTGATTGAAGAGTGGCTTGCACACGCATGTTGATACGCAGCTGCATTCTTGAAAAATGTTTCCAGAGGAAGGATCTATTGATGCATTGAGCTACAATATCCGCTCTAGAAGCTTTAGGTACGACCGGAAGAACTTGTCTAAAGTCACCACCAAAAACAACCACTCGACCACCAAAGGGAATATCTTCAAAAGCAGGATTGATTTGTTTACAGACATCCTTGAATGACCTGTCAACTGCTTCCAATACATCTCTACTAATCATAGATGCTTCATCCCATAAAATGAGCTTGGCAGATCTAATCAATTGAGCAGTGGGCGAAGCAGGACTAAACGAACACATCGTATGTATGTCGCATTTCAAAGGGATCTTAAAGAGCGAGTGTGCTGTTTTACCACCTTTTAAAAGAAGAGCAGCTGTTCCGCTTGCGGCAACTGAAAGTGCAATACCATGGTTTCTTCTTGTAGCATCAAGCAAGGCGTTAAACAGATACGTTTTGCCTGTACCACCTGGCCCGTCAAGAAAAATGACCTTTGGCTCAACAGTATGCTGACCTTCTACCATACTCATGACATGATCGAAAACTGCTTGCTGGTCTTGGTTAAATGTGAACTGTTGTTCTGGTTCTAAAGATGCTAATGCATTTAAAACTAAATGCTCTCTAACAATGAGAGGCTCAAGCATTTGATCTTCTGTAAGAAGTCCGCTATAAGTACCTCTAGGGTCAGTAGAAGGCAAAGTAAATCCCGAGTAGTTATTCAAGGAAAAACCATAGTCTTGCAATTGCTCTTCAATATCATACAATGCACAGTCATAGATTTGTTGGTCCATTTGGACATCTAGATCAGGCAGTAGTAGACGCTTTTTATGAAGAAAGTCTTCAGAGAGATCGTTAGAGAACTTATCCCAAAGCTGAAACGGATCAGAAGGATTGTTGAATACCAAAATAATGGCAAACAAATTCCGTAATGATCCAGCATTTTTGTAGTGAGAAGCTTCTTCAAGGCAGGTAATCCACTCAGTATCATCGTTCAAAAGATTAAGAGCATATGCAGCCTCACGAAAACTGGGATAGCAAATGCCATTGACAGTCCTAAGATGGTCAAAGCTAGTTGCACCCTTGACATGGTAAAGAAGCATGCGCAGACAATACTTCTCGCTTTCCTTGGGTGAGATGGCATAGATTCTACCAATGGTACCGCCTTGTCCTCGCTCTCTTATCTTCCAGTAGTTCTTCTCCTTTTCTTTGACCCATACAAAGTGTTCAGGGAACTCGATATATAAGATCTGAAGGGCAGACTCATATTCTCTGTTGGCTTCGAACCAACCTGTCAGAGTAGTATTCTTTAAATTGCGCTCAATGACATTGTCCAATTGATCTTCACCATCAAAGTAGACAGGTTGCTGATCAGGAAGATGTACAGACAACCTTTGGTGGTGGGGGAACTCATTGTGCAAAGGAAAAGAGAATAGTCTCCAACATGATTCAGCAGCTGATACATATCGAGCGTCAATGAATTTCTGAATTTCATCGTTTTTTGAGACATCAACTTGAGCTCTATCGTGCCCTTTGTATACATATTTGTACACATACTTTACAGAGACAAATGTAGCACATATTTCAACGTTGATATGCGCATTGTACTTTGTAGTTAAATAAGGGTTATGAGGCACCACCCATCGATTGTCGAGTTTGACGGCTTTCTTCTCAATTGATTTACCATCATTTCTTCTACGGTACATGGGATATCCACCTTGTTCTTCTCGTTTGAAATGAGTGGTGTCATTGAATGCCTTTGGATAGCTTTTTGAACACTTGCCGTTTTTCATGCAAGGTGCATTGGGATCAAGAAGGCCGCAAGGTCCATGCATCAAGTTCTTGGTGACTGTTTCGTACAAAGAAGGATAAGCTTGCTTATCAGGAATTTCTGCAGATATAACATTGTCGATATCCTCTTCTCTCAGTTTGTCAGTTGCATCAAGAATCAGTAAGATGTGGGCATGAGGGAGGCCTCTTTTCTGGAATTCAATTACATGCATATGAGCAATGACTTTTCCCAAAACACCTTTGACTGTTAAATCATGCATGAGTGATTTCAATTTGAGATGGAAAACCCTGCTACACAAATCAGGTCTATCGTTACTGGTTTGGTTGTATTGCAACTCGTTTGTGATTTCAGGCCAGCTGGGGTTACAGGTAAATGTAACAAACAGATCAGGTTTACCAAATCTACGAACTATACTCATAGAGTCTTGATAGAGCTGTATCATGTGTCGTGGACTGCCAATGAATGAGGATGGCAAAATGACTTTCTTGCCTACAGATTCCATGTCTCCATCATCAACTTCAGCGGCATCTCTCAAATTGTTGTAGAGCTCACATCTCAAGGATTTTTGGTTGTGTCTCAGATAGTTCAATCGCTCTTGTTCCATCTTTGCGTACATATCCACAACATACTGATGAAACAGATGCTTAAACAGATGAAGCTGACTTGGAGAGACTTGTCTGATCATGAGATGATATCTGTAAAATTGCATGATGGTAACCTTTTTCAGACCATTGGCTGTACGCATGTTTATGTTCCAGCCTGGTTGCCCTCTTGGAAACATAAGAACATAGTGCATTGGATCGTAATGCTGGTTGATCTCATTGATTGATTGCAACCCGTTTTCAGTTGAGCCATTGTTCTTCAAACGGATGACTACGTCTCTGTGAGTTGGCTTGTTCACATTTCTATGGTCTTCACCATTAATGATGAGAACACCAATCTCAGTGTTGTGGGTTGGCGAGTTGTAGCGACGGGGATCAGGAGTCCCTTCAGATCTAAAGATCATGCTGACCTCAGCTAAACCACCTGGTAATTCATTCTCTAAGTCTGCCATAGTCTTAAAATCTCTTGCATATGGATTGACAGAATGCATCAGACTTTGAAGTTGATGCAAAGTTTCAGAAGCAAGAAAAGGCATTCTGTGCAACCTGTTTTGAAGCTCATTGGCTGCATCATAAACATATATTTGGGCGAAGCTAGGTGCATCTCCATCTTCTGGATGCAATGATGTTCCGATTCTATGATAGACATTACCATGAATGCGGAAAGCGTAAGCACCCATTCTATCATTATTAACAGCATGATCTAGCTTAACACCAAGGGAAGTGAAAGACAGAACGTTGTTGTAAGCTCTGATGCTACTTTGAAATTCCTTGGAGACTGGATCGGTGTTAGTGAGAAGTCCAGTCAACAAAGGAGGCAAAGGCTCAAAGTCTTTCATAATGTATCTTCCCTTGCCACAACACAATTGAAACAATGGCTCCGATTTGGAGGCAGTTGCTCTCTCATCTAACCACAACATAGCATGGCAGAAGCTGCATTCAACTTTCATTCTACCAAAATCATGTCTTTTGAGTTGAGAAAGTTTGCTTTGATCATGAGCAACTTTATAAGTGTTCATCTCAGGGTTGTTCTTGTAGAAGAGAATGGGACAATCGGTAGTACAATGATCTTCAGATAGGCATTCATTGCAGTTACCGATAGGATTGACATTCTCAGTTTCATCCATAGAGGAGCTGTCATTGACTTGATCAGCTAATATATTGCTTTCGACTTGATTGACAGGTGTAATGTCATCAGTTGATTCAGCAGTTGAGCTACTTCCAGAATAGAATCTACAGAGTCTACTTGTGCTTCGACTGTGACCTTCTTCATTGCAAAAGCTACAAACAACTGGAGTGCTTGTACGTTGATTGCGTGTAATTCTGGCTCTTTTTCTAGCCTGCTCAGTTTCAGGTGTGTAATTAATGAACATGTTCTAAATACAAAACCGTAAGAAATCAAGGCGCGTTATCTTTTGTTTTATTCATAAGTTACATTTTCTAGTCAAGAGTGTAAAATCAGGAGAGAGAAAGCAGTGAAAAAATTTGTTCCTGTAATCAAAATATCCTCTCAGTAACTTAGGGCCAAATAAAAAAAATAAAAAAAAGTCACACCTTCCTATTTGGGGATTTACGATTTTTTCGACCGTTATCTTTTTAATATAATAGATATATATATAGAGTTCTTTTTTTAAAATTATATCTGAGCATGTAAACTAGAAAACTATCGCTATCATATTTCCATTAGATTCAGCCATTAGAATGGCCATGAATCTGTACAGTAGCCTTTCCATTCCATATACAACAAAATAACATTAGTAATAAACAAAAATGATAACCTTCTTTTCCTAAACAGCCCAACTGTGTAACTGAAGTACACATCAAAAAGAAACGCTTAGATCTCTTTTTCGTAGATTTAAAAGTTCTTCTATTTTGTCAATCTATTCAATCTCAGACTTATCCAAAAATGACAAAAACAGACAAATCTGTCATGTGCACAATCCAATGCAACATTAAGACCATATTAAGTATTAGATTATTACTGTATTGTCTTCTTTAAGGGTATTCACTATAAAATTATTAAAACAAAAAAAGAAACTAAATAATCCAACCAAGGATACGCTTCCAGGTAGGAACTTGTTCATCTACTTCATTATCCCTCTCAATATCAAATCGAGTAACACGACCTGTTTCGAAGTCTATTTACTGTGTGTTAGTTATACGAAATTCTAACCTTATTATAGAACTTACCAACTTCCTCCAAAGGAACAACTTTGCCTTTGGTAACCACTTTGTGAATAATGTAACACAAGAAGAATGGAACAATACCAATGTAACAGGTAAAGAAGGAGACAACGTCCCACTCGGGATAGAAAGCAATATAACCTTGACCGAGGATAATGAGAATACAGAGAATACATGCAAAGAGACCACTGAAAGGGTAACCAAGTGCCTTGAAAGGAAGATCTTCAATGCTTCTGCCTTGACGGACATAAGCACGACGGAAACGAATGTGAACACCGGCAATACCGGCCCAACTGATGAAACCACTGACGGCAGTGATACTCAAGAACCAGGTGAAGGCAGCTTCAGCACTTTATAGAACGTTGGTTAGTTTAAATAGAGATGAACTGGCTTTCTCTTACCTGTAGATGGAAACAAAGACACAAGCAAAACCAATTATAGAAGAAAAGGTAACAGCCCTAATAAATATGGTACGTGAGAAAACGAACAGGACAGATAAACATCTGATTCTTACCAATATGGTGAACCATATCGATTCACCTTACCAAGGAAGGCAGGAGCATTACCATCACGAGCAAGACCCAAGAGGGTACGAGAGGTGGTGTACAAAGATGAGTTACAGGCAGAGAGTACACTGGTCAAGACAATGGCATTGATAACATGAGCACCAGCTTCAATACCGGCCAATCTGAAGATCAAAGTAAAGGAAGCAGTACCGGGTCCACCATCTGCGTTCAAGAGATCCTCATTGTCGTAAGGAACACACATGCCAATAAGGAAGATTGTGAAGATATAGAAGATGATGATACGCCAGAAGGTGTTACGAATGGCACGAGGCACAGTTTTGGTAGGGTTTTTGGCTTCACCAGCAGTGATACCAACTAAAGAAAAAAAAGTCAGTCTATATTGATGATAAATGGCGTATGTATCACTTTACCAACTTCGGTACCCTGGAAAGAGAAACCTGCAGACAAGAGAACACTGATGGTACCTAAAGCATCATTGTTGAATGCACCAGGTGTTTGCCAGTATCTGAAACCAATTGTGCCTGCACCAACAGCACCTGCAGTTACAAGGATAGCAATGATAATAAAGACAATGACAATCAAAATCTTGATGAGTGCAAACCAGTATTCTAATTCACCATAGATTCTGACACTAAGATAGTTGACAAGCACAATCAGCACCAAGAAGATGGTAGACCAAGCAGCATCAGGCATAACTTCTCTCCAATACTTGATAATAGTGGCAGCAGCAGCAAGTTCTATTGCAATGTTTTAGTTTCAGTTTTTTTTTTAGGCTAGTTGTTTTTTATACCTGTAGCAATAGTAACAGCCTATTGAGAAACGGATAGGTTAAATTAGGGAATTTCAAGGTATGCCATAATAATTTTTTTGAAACTTACCCACTATATGAGATCAAAGACAAAAATAAAAAAAGAATTAGTTTAGTAAACCAAGGGACAGAAAAGAAGGCATGTCGAATACACTTACAGAAAACCTATAAGTCATGAGCATATATGTATTAGTGAATCAGAAAATAAGAAAATGCTGCCTTCAATTTACCAATAGTTCCAACCCAGGGCAAAACCAAGAGAAGGTTCAACAAAACGAGTAGCATAATGGTTGAATGAACCAGAGACTAAGATAGAAAGAGGTGTTTAGATCAGCTTATTATATCTATTTGTTTCAATTATTTACCAGGCATAAATGTGGCCATTTCACCAAGACATGTCATGATACAATAGACCTAGAAAAAAAATTAATGAGATAAACAATGACTGAAGACAAAGAAATGACGCTTCTTCTGTACCATGAGACCAACTAAAAATAATAGAGTAAGTATCTTCACTAAAATCCAATGGGTGACTGTTTTCACTTACTGACAATATAAGCAATCAAGGCACCAGCAGGACCAGCCTAGAAACAAGAAAAGTTAGTATGTGTTGTATACAGGGTGCAGTTTAAAATGTCAAGTTACCGTGGCGACATTGCTACCAGAATTCAAAAATAGACCTGTACTATAAAAAGAGAGAGATCAGACAAAGGTAAAGCAGGACTAATTGATGTTTTTAGTTACCCAATGGCACCACCTAAAGAAATCATTTGAATGTGTCTAGCATCCAAGCCACGATGGGTTCCTGCTTGAATGTTGTTTTCTTCATCACCACCTACTTCTTCAGAGCGGTAAGAGGGAGCACTGTGTTTCTCGAATTGTTCGGTCTTTTCAGTATCATAAGCATATTCGCTCGAGGACTGATGCGTTTCTATAGCTTGTTTCTCAACCATT
Organism: Choanephora cucurbitarum; assembly: GCA_025331435.1. Lineage (NCBI taxonomy): Eukaryota > Fungi > Mucoromycota > Mucoromycetes > Mucorales > Choanephoraceae > Choanephora > Choanephora cucurbitarum. The sequence goes on from JAIWNI010000033.1 coordinate 49,191, forward strand.
TAGAGAATTTCCCTTTTTTTATTGTCAATAGTAAAAAATCAAAAAAGTGAAATAGAGAAGAGAAGAGAGAAATCCCATTTTTTTTCACAATTTTTTTATTTTCAAATTTATAAACTTTTAGTTTCCAAGTGTTACTTGAACTTTGCCATGTCACAAACCAATCAGAGTCAAAGCCGCTTTGCCATTCATATTCGGTTTCACATCTTCGGAAATTGAAGTTGTTCTTTTTAAACATGATTGGGAAACTTCTGATTTAGAGTCACTACTAAAATAAAAAGCTTATTTTGTCTTATTGACATGCATATGCGCATGGATGATCCAAATGTCAATTAAATACATAAACAAATTGCAGAAAGGGTATTCTAAAGAAAAAAAAAGGAGAGGCTTTGTTGAAACCATAGGCAAGATTGTTCTGAACAACCTGTTACACATAAGTCGCCCTTCCCTAATTGAGCAAACACATGCGGAGCTTGATGGAGTCCAGCTAAGAACCCTTCGTCTCTTTATTTTTTTTTTCAACAAAGTAGGCATAGTTAAATAACCGAGACTTTAGTTTTACTTTAGAATTAAAGAAAACGAGAATAGACATTCAGTAGAAGAAAAAAGGAAGTAAAGAAAAAAGAGAGGCTAGATCCTTATTAGTTTGTACATTATTGATTGATGACAAGCGGTGATACTCTTATCTTTTCTTTTCTTCTTTATCTCAATTGATCTATAAATAATAAAGAAACTAAGCACCCTAAAAAAAACATAAGAGACACCTTGCTTCTTTCTCTCTTTCTTTTTTCCTGTTTAGCCCTATGACTCTAAGATAAAACTATCACTTTCTTAAGGTTAAGGCAATACAACTGTATGCATTTTTCTTTTATGAAAATGAGCCTATTGATCAACTAAAGACTTCATTCGTAATGGCTTTTTTTTTTTGAAAAGGGTCTTTCTTTTTTCTGGAACAGAGCATTCTATCCTGCAAGCCATTCTATTGACTGTCGTTGCTCAGACCAATGAAGTCCTGCCTGACTTTATTTATCGCGAATAAGAGCATGCATAGCCTCCAAGACACGTTGCTGATTTGTCTCAGCAACTAATCCTTTCACAATAATTTCATCCATGATCATGTGTATCTTTTCGAGACTGAACACAAAGTCCAATTCTGTCTATTTGGTTATGTTAATCACACCAATCAAAAAACGCTCATCATCATTACCACTTTTTCGAAAGACTGGTCAAGGCATTCTATTTACACTCCTTTTCAGAGAAATCATCTGATAACGTCACTCAGTCGTACTTTACCAACACACAATTGAATGAGTTCCAACATAGCGAATTCATTCTAAAGACCTGTTGTCAGTTTCCTTCTTTTTGTCTAACCATGTCTACACTTTACATCTTCTGGATCACAGCCAATGATAAAACAAAGAGAAGCATAGATACGATAGACTTGTAAAAGGATTCAAGTTAGTTTATGCACTAGCCTATGTTCTTCTCTATCTACCTATTTTATGATCGTCAATAAAGGTGAAAAGAGCCTAAAAAACAAAAGGAGTTTATACTCTCTTCAGTTTAATGCAATTAATCTTCACTTGCTTGGTTAGATTGTCGAGTGATACACTGTCTTGCTACTTCCAATTCAAATCCTGTATGATCTTTATTTATCTCTTGATAGTATCTCGAAAAACGCGTATGACATGACTTGTTTACTACCAAGAAAAACCGTATCATCTTTTCAATATCACCCTCCAGAAAAAGGAAACAGAAAGAAAATAAACAAGGCACTACATCTTTTTTCCCTACATGAAATTTCTACATTTGGGAGTTTGAATCACATCCAATAAGAGCCTGCGTAGAGTTTCTCAAGACATGTAGAAGAGAAGTGTTTTACATGTCTATACATAGTGGAAATTATCATTTATTTTTACTTTAGACACCAACAGTCATTTTTCATATACTCCAGAAAGTGCTTGATAGACTAGAATTAGCTATATACAAGCGTATAGTTATACTATTGCTATACTTGAAAGAAGCTGTAAAAAAAAGGAGGTACAAAGTGCAATTATTAGGATCACTCAATAACCAAAAAGCTACGCGAGCTTTAATTTGATGAGATTTAATCTCCACAAATGTAGAAAAAAGGTGTAGTGTTATTGAGCCCCCCCCCCCCTAAGTAAGATCAAAAGTGAACGAATGATCATTCAACCAAAAATAACACATCGCCACTATACAAATACTGCCTTTTCCTGTCACAAGATAGGTCATTGTATCTCGAAATGCAATAGTCATGAACTGATTTTATTGTGTTAGGTTTAGCACTGAGACTCTCTATTCAATTGTTGCATACATAAACGTTTATCAACTAAACCAAAGGTACGCTTTTCATCATGGAGATGACATGTTCTGAATCCTTTATCAGGCTCTGGACTTTGGGAAGACATAATAATCAAAGTGTCTCATGAGAAAAACTGCACTAATTCTCTTTGATCTTCCTTCATTAAATCTCGTGATAGCCTTAGCTTGTTAATCCTACTTTCCAATAGTATCTACTCTAAAGCTTCAAGTCTACTGATTGAGAAATAGAAAAAATAAAAGAGATTGAAGCACATTGACAACATAAAAAACACAATTCGTCTTTGAAATCAAACGTGTGATTACTTGGCTTCTCTATAAAAAGAAGTCCAAGTGGATATGGTTTTAATAGATTGTATGTTCTTTATAGTTGGCAAAGAAGGTGAGAAAAGAGTCTGTTTTCAAGTCGAATAACAGATTGGCGACTGTGGACTTGGTTTGTGCATTGATTCTCGACAAATCCAAGTTGATGTATATCCCATAAGATGACCCGACTACTGTTGATAGCACGGACGCTTGTCTTGATGATATTGGCATAGGCTTCACTTCGGCCATAGTTATAGCCTGCATACAGTTTGCCAGCAATAGGCTGTGTAGTTTTGACAACAATCGTCTGCTGAGGATAGATTTCTTTGTGTAAGTAGGTAAGGAAGGTATAGAAGTGAGCAGCAAATTCAGTAGGGTCTTGTCGAATACCACCTAGATCATGGTTACCAATACCAAGTACCACAAGATCTGCCTTTGGTAGTTGACGTGCCTGTTTTTGGATCATTGTCTTCCATGCCTCTAAATTCTGAACTAATCCATCTGTCAAAGGATTAAAATAGATAGTTTGGTTACCATCATAAAGCGGAAATTCAATTTCTTCTATAGCATCACACTCATTGTTATAAGATGGTGGTTGAAGAGTGATTTCAATATTTCTTTACAATAGAGTTAGACAGACCTTCCTTTTTAGCGTACTTGAATCATCTTACCTCCTGAGATGATCGTCACCCCAATAATGAGCTGTTTTGAATGTTCTAGAACAATCAGTTAACTGACAACGGGGCAAGAACTGATGCACCACACGGTTCTTTTTCCAGGCACTCTGTGCTAATCCACTTGGCCCACATGGCTTGTCCTGTACTGACTGTCCAGCAGGACGCACATTCAACCTGTTTTCAGATGTGAATCGATTAGGCAGATATTTATGGAAATTCGGATATTCCCAAAAATAAGAGCGATATTCCACTGATGTTTCTAGTTCAAATTGACCGACATAAGCCATCTCAACAGAGGCGAAATAACCGTTGGTCTGTTGATCGTGTTGTTGAAGAACAATAGGAATCTTGATGCCTGATAGTCTATCGACTGCTGTCACCATAATAGAATCGGCTGGACCATAGTGTGACATGGCTTTAATGATGGATAAAGCGGGAATAGGACCCAACTTTGTTAAATTTTATTAGATTAAAATATTAATTTTTTTCTAAGAATAAACTTACTAAAGCAGCAATACAGATAGATTCACCTTGTTGAATACGCACTGTCTTTCGAGTGAACTTTCCATTAGGTTTCATGAACATCGATTTGGATGACCAGCCATCCCAAAACTTTCGATCAGAGGCACTAATAGAAACATATGAGAAATACAGAATGACAGACAGAAAACAAGGTGGGTATTTACAGCCATTTGAAGTCAACACCTTGACATGCTTTTGGTATCACTTGTTTAGGTGGTAAGGGTGGTGTCAAGAGTGAAGCTGGTGGGGGTGAATGCACTGGACTTTTATGCTCTGGTATCTTTTCTTCATCTAGTTGATATGTATAAGGTTGTGTGTTGGCAGCTGAAGAAGGTCTATGAGGTGATAATATGGCAAACTGAACAATTATTCCAGAACATAATAAAACAATTAAAAATACAAGTATTGTATAGGTTGAAGGCAGTTTCTTTTTATAAGAGCTCATTTCTGTATAAGTGTCTCTTGCTTTCTCGGGCACACTTTCGTATATATACACTTGCTCTTTTCTTTCTTGTAATAAAGAAAAGGAAAGAAAAGGGAAAAGAAAGGGAAGAAAAAAATTTTTTTTTATATTATCTTGGGTAACTCTAACTATATAAAAAAAAAATAAAGCTAATGTCGATCTTTACTAGCATTTCTTCTGCGATAAGTAGCAGCAAAGTCCGATAAAATCCTTCTTATTTTGACCCAATGTTGACCTGTGATAGCACTATAGAAAGTTTAATTTCACGTTGTTTTCTTTGCCTAAAAAATAGATTACCTTGTCCAGTTTGACATGAATTCTGACTTAAGATCTGCAGACAAATAATCTTCAGGCACTTCATTAATAGCTCGCATAATCCATTGGGCTGATTCAGAAGGTAGAGTCTCAGCCAACAGTTGAAAGATACTGGCTACATCGGGAATAAGGTCTTGACTGTAACAATCCAGCACACCATTACAGAGCACAAGTGTCAGGTCAGCACCATATTCTCGATAGAGAGTCAATATGCTGGTGGATTTATCTGTCATTTTCAACAGACGATAGTTGAATTTGAGAACAGCCTCTAACGCATGGGATTCATTAATCGATAAACTAGCGAGATTGGCTTGGAATAGAGTAGAGAACAAAGAAGGTTCATTCAGAATCAAGAGAGGTGCATGCTCCAAGAAGGCCATGATCAATCGAAAGTATTCTTCAATCACTACAAACAAGAGATGTTGAGTTTTGGCTTATTGTACACTACTGTCTACATACCATCAGGCATCGTGTTGACTTGTTGTGTCTGCAACTTGACAAACAAGACTTGACTGAGTTGTTGAACAAATTCGAAACAAGGACGTTGACCTTCGTCACGAGCAAATGCACGCACTAATTTAAGTGAGACCCAAAGATAACAACTAAGGCAAGTCAGATTAAATGCATTCACAATACGCTCCATCAATTGAGGTAAAAAGGGAATAAAGTGTGGACCATAAGAGAGCATGAAACTATTGAAACATTTACAGAGTGGTTCAGAGACAGTATCCAGTCCACCAAATTGAGTAAGTGTGGTGTCTAGCACAGGCCAAAGTTCACTAATAAATGTGACACAAGGATGAGGTTGACCTAGAGGTATTTCAGGTCGAATAATGTCAAAAAATACATTGATTTGCTCAAGTAAATCTAAGCCAAAAAAAAAAATAAAACTGAGTTTAGACAATGGATCCTTATAAAAAAGGTGTTTTTTTTTATACCTCCTATTTTAACATAGTCTTCTTGAGATAGACTCTCTTTTTCTTTAGATACTAAACCATGTAATTCTTGAGCTACTGGTAGACAAAAGAGTTGTAAGGCATTTTGGATTTCTGAAGGAGAGATGACTGTAATCACATGAGATACAGCTTCGGTCACTTCCAAGACATCTCTAAAGGGAAGTGATTTGGCAACATTCATATAGAATGCTTGTAACTGTGGAACATAATCTACTAAATGCTAGATTTATATCAAATGAGTAAGGAAGATATCTCAATGAGAGCCATGTACCGCTTCTCTTGAAATCATAGATGTACTTACATTACTGCAGTCTTTACAGAGATTTTTTAAGGCAAGTGCGCTAGCAGCAGCCACTTCATCATTTTGAAATCCAGAAGAGATAAAGTTGAGTTGATAGGTAATGTATTGAGGATGAAATTCTGTCCAGAAAGAATAACGTGAAATGACTAAAGTGGCAGCATATCGAATTTTAGGATGATCAGGTAATTGAGAAAGGAATTCCATGATATGAGGCATCACTTCATTTTCATCCTGAGGCACTTCAGATCCCATCACACGCAATGCAAAAATAGGTGCTTCAATCTGTTGCCAACTTGCCTCTGAACTGCTCAGAAGGCCAGTCAACAATTGCATTGGTTTCACAAGACAACGTTGAGGTGTCAAGATACGACAGCAGTCTTTGAGGGTGTCACCCATCTTGTGTCTGAAATCACGGAATTCATCTCGCTCCTCTGCTGTCATGGGGTCAACAGGGTATTTCAAATGGCCTATCATCACATCCACTAAGCGATCGTAATAAGGTGCCAACAAGGGGATGGCCTGTGCATAAGTCTCGGTCTGCAAGGCCAAGGTCAATTCATACCAAAACTTGAATGTCATGGGCACAATGTCGAGATCATGATAAGCAGTGCACTTCAAGATGCCTTCCAACAAGATTTTGAAGGCATCAGGATGTCTACAGATCAAATTGATATAGGCTTCACCTGCTTCACAAAAGATACGACAATAACCACGCACAATCTCTTCATCTTCGTCTGCATCCTCTTTAGTGGCCTCTGTTAATTTGATCAACATTGGATGAAAACAAGGATAGATCTGTTGAATGATATCTTGACATGCATCTATATCGCGCGTTTCATAGATGATTTCCGAAACTACATCCACAGATACTTCAAATAGGCTTTCAGATTCCAACCCCTTAAAGGCCAGCTGAACCAAGGGACTTGCGCTGAGCATACGAATGTCCATTTCGCCTGTACGAATCCAACTAGAGAGACATTGAAAGATACGTACTTGTAGATCGCTATCTGAGCCGCTAGATTGCATATAGACTGAGAGTAAGTTTAAGATGTGAGGTGCATTGTTGTCAATCAACTTTTCAGCTCTTGTTCTATATTCTGTATCCTATATCCAAATAACATAAGTTTCAATGGACCTGAAATATCATGTCTACTTTACAGTCAAAGGTAATCGTCTAGCATTTTGGTTCATTTCTTCTGGCAACAATTTGAGGATCTCCAATAGACAGACAAGGCCCTTATGTGAATGACTGAATTTCTCAACAAGATCGTTGATGACTGATTCCCATTCGAGCAACTGAATGGCTAAGATGGCAATAGCCAAACAGAGCTGAACCATCACTGCTTTTGATGTATCTCCCAATTGACCTAATCTCTCTATCAATCCATCACGTAACTGTAAGCGTGCCTTTGAGTCTAGTTCTCGCAAGTCATAAGTGATCTATAGGAAAGTTGGTTATTATTTCATCAGTTTCTTTCTTTTTCAACAAAACCTTTTGCTTTAATGTTTGAGCAGCAAATAGTTGTGTCTCTAGGTTGACATCGTTTGACTTTAATAGATAGTCTGCCACTGCCCAAGCCTCTGGCTGATTAAAAAAAAATCAGTTTAACTTTTTTTTATTTATGCTACTATAGTATGTACTTTTTTCTGAAAGGATTCTAGCCATCGATTAGCTTCTCGATTTGTTTGTTTGTCTGTTGAATTATAAAGAGAAGACAATGCTTCTAATACGCGAGTGGTTGACTCAGTTGCCATTTGTAAAGAAAGCTAAAGAAATAGAACGAAAAAGAAAAAAAATAGTGTACACGCTTCTAAAATTTTCGAAAAAAATAAACCAGCTTTCTTTTTCGATATAAATTCATGCAGTCAGCCAAATGATTTTAAAGCTAATAAAAATGACATGTAGGAAAAGAATGAATAGCTTGATAACTGAAAAAATCGTCATTCATTTGCTTATATGTCTCTGTTCATTCACGCCCCCCTTATCTAGCTTTTTACCAATTCCTTAATTTGGTACTACCGAACCATCTCTAAAAGTAACGCGTTTCACTTTTTAATTTTTTTTAATTCTTTTTTGTCATCAATGAATATGACAGATACTTTTATAGATCGTCCTGATCTGGTTGAGATTGGAGATGCATTCGACTCACTCCAAGCAGACCCAGTGCTAGTAGAGATTGCCAAGACAAATTTGATTGAACAGACCAGTTGGGATAGTCTAAAAAAGACAATACAAAAGACATTAACTGAACAACATCAACTGATGGCACACAAGATTCCTAATGACCAAACAAAGCAGCATATAGATAAACTCTGCTTAGATATTGACCACATTCTTCAAGATCAGTCGCAGTAAGCTAGATAAGCGCTATTTTCAGAGTATTTTAATAATCTCTGTCTTATCAGTTGTCCTTTTACCATTCAACGTGTATGTGAATTGGTGATACATCCAGCATGCTATTATAAAATGTACATTAAGTATTTAAGAGCTGTTCAGAAAGTAAGTGTATCTCTACAAAAAAAGAATGGATCCATATTGAGCTCTATGATTCAGGTGATATCCATTCGATCTTCCTATGAAGATTATAGTTATAGGCCTCCAGCAGAGACAATGGAAGAAGATGAAGATGAAGAGGAGGAGGAGGAGGAGGAGGAAGATGAAGAGGAAGATATGTTGGACGATATATTTGAAAATCTTAAGGCGGTGAAAGTAGAAGAATCGCGTACTGATTTGACTGATTTCAGTAAACATAAAGTTGTCATGTCAGCACCAGATGAAGATGAAATTATGGAAACACATTAAAAAAAACAAATAGAAAAAGATCGATTTGCAGTGATTTGCCTTCATAATCCAAGGTCTTGATAGAATACTCAACCATTTCATGTGGCCTATTGCCATTCAGCTTTTTCATTAAACACATAAGGTGTTTACTCCATGATGACATTCTGTTTCTAAACTTGGTAAAATGGGCATTTGTTTTTCCTCCCTTAAGAAAAAAAAAGAAAGCCAGCATAGCAAAGTATGATGAGCGAAATGATGTTAGGTTAGTTTATAATGAAAGGATTTTTATGCTTAAAGATGAACGGGTACTTTTAAACTTTTTTTGTCGTGTGAATGCCCGATCATTTTTATCTACATTTCCAACTGAAGATTTTCGTGTTGTTGGTTATACTGCATTTCTTGAGACATATATATAATGCGAACTTTCTTTTTGATAATTTTCGGATCATGTGTGTGCATGTGTGTTTTGTACATTCAGAGTATGTCATGACAGCATCAAACATAGATACATTTTTATTATTGGCATTGATTTAGGATTCACTCTTCTCTAGAATCTATACAATGTGGATATATATTTAGCATTGCTGTCTCCAATTTTATTTACATCAAACAATGCTAGCCAAACTAGTTTTTTGAATCACCTAAAATATGCTCCTACATGACAGGTAGCATTGTCTTCGTGTAGTGTACAGTCAATGTTAGCCTTCTCAGATCCTTTCTCAACTCAAAGACAATAACAGTCAGCCAAATAGAGAGAATATCAATTGATTCGTAATGAACTACCAAATGACTATTATCATTTGCACAGAAGCATATAGACATCATTAAAGAATCTAACCTAAGTCTTTGTGAATTCTTAATACATCTCCACTCGTATCTGCCTTCATCTTTTCTAACAACTCAGGTGCCTAAACTAGCACTGCCAGATCCTGAAAGTGATGTCAAGCACAGAATGACTCAGTGGGTTGATGACAGACAATTTGTCTTCTTGCGTTTAAGTTGGTTTGGGCAATAGGCCCCTTTATCTCTCATTTGAAGCTTTGAGAACAGTAGTCCATGCCTTCTTTTTTTCTTTTATGAGCTGTTTGTACAGTTGTTTCAGTTAACTCGAGATCTCTCGCAATCTGAACAAGGTTGCTTTAACACATAAAAAAGCTTGCTAACCTGCCATCATCATAAACACAAAGTTACTTTTTTAGCTTCTTTGACAAGCGGAACAATAGATAGTATACTTGTTTTAGTATGCTCAGCAAAGAAAAGGTATTAGAAACACTAATAGAATAATCATGGGTTACGTGATCAGACTGTATTAGAATAAAATTTGCATTTCCTTGCTCTCCCCCGAAAACAACTTTCTCTCTATTTTCTGCAAAGCATTCTTGTCCCACTGTTTACCTGTCCCCCAAATAGAAGAATGATTGTGTTGCTAAGATATCCCGTGCACTGCATTTGATATGTTGTTTACCATGAAGCAGTAATTTCTATACAGTTTCCACAAGTCTCTTCTCGCTTCTTCCCTTATTATCAACATATTTCCTCCCTCTTCTCCCTCCTCCTCTCTCTCTCTCTCTCTTTCCCTCTTTCTCTCTTTCCCTCTTTCTCTCTTTTGCTATTTATTCAATACCTGATTAAGTTTTGTTGTCTCTCCTGTCCCTGTATACGTAATGACTTTATTATGTTTCTCTTTTGTGTATTGTTTTCTAATTTTTTTCCGCCCAAAATGCATAACAAAGGTGGCTGTTCCAAATAAGGCTTAATTGAAAATGGCATCTCTGCTTTCAAACAACATAAACATTGTATTTCGAAAACATAAGCAGAATGATAGCTGGAAAGCGAAATAGAGAGGAAGTAAAAGAGAGAAAGAGAGAGAGACGTACTCCTTTCTACTCTTGGTGAATAGAGAAAATAAACCAAGCTTGGGTGAAAATACAATTTCTTGTATCTAGTCAACAGCTTTCTTATTTTCTTTTTTCTCTCTCTTTATTTTTTCTTTCTCTCTCTCAAATTAAATGTAACAAAAAAAAAGGATTCAGTGAAGATGTATTATAACAACAACAAAAAAGGAACCCTTTTGTTCTGCTTTCTTTCACCTACATTGTACTGTTATCATACCTTTTTTTCTATCAACTTATTCTTCTCTCCTTAACTTTCTTAAAAAAAAAGTCTGTGCGGCTGCATAAAATAATAATGAAAAATAATAATAATAAAAAGAGTTCCGATCAATTCATTCCTTGATATTCACCGTAAAAAAAAAGGCACTTGATGTGTTGCATTTCTTATTACTTTGGTGCCTTTTTTGTTGTTGTTTCTAATGCTTGGAAAATCCAAACAAAATAAAGGGAAATAGCGAGTTTCTTTCTCTTTCTTTCTTTTTCATTTTTTTCTTTTCTCTCTCTCTTTTTTTTTAAAAAAAAATAGTTGCCTTCATTCCTAATGAATACTACCATTCCACTTTACCATCATCCTTATTCAGGATATCGCTATGAAGAATCGTCCAGATTCTATTCACCTTCCTATACTCCCCCTGAAGAAGTATTTGATGACGAGGATCAAATCCCTACGTTAGATGAATTTCGTGCTATTGTAGATGACTACCTGCATAAACTGAGTCCCAAAAAAAGAGACAAAGCACTAGTAGATCAACATCGCTACTGTCTCATTCAACAAGTCCTGAAAGATCCTCGCAATACCGCTATTTCCACCGCTCAATTTCGCTTTTGGGTCAAGAAAATGTTTCAACTTCAACCTGGCACCACTGATCTTGTCTGTCATGACAACAAGCCAGTAGCCATGAAAGAACAAATCTATGATATTCTAGTCAAAGCACACCGAGAAGCTCATCATGGTGGTAGAGACAAAACATCGGCTCTGGTCAGGAGAAGGTTTTCCTGGATTCCAAAGGAGTTGGTCGCTCGTTTCGTGCGTCATTGTCCCTTTTGCATTACTCGTCGCAACAGTGGTCATAGCCCAACAACACCATCTAATACCATCAACAAAAATTCATCTCGATACTTGCGCCACGCCTATTCATTTGATTCAAACAGCAATATGCCTACCATGATCTGCACACCTTCCTCCATCAAAGAAGAGGCGGATCTTTCCTCTGGCCCCCCTTCCTCATCCGATAGCGGCTATGAGGTCACTTCCAATTATGCCTCACTCTCTGCTACTTCCTCCCCTAAACGCTCCTCCTTTTTCCCTATGTATGAGCGTGAAGATTTCCTAAACTATGCTTCCACCACTCAGTTCGGTCTTCAGCCTTTTTCACAGCGAATTCAGACATTAGCGCAACCTTCTCCATCACTGTTCTATTCCTACAATAACCCATCATCGGACTATCCATTCTATTCACATTCAACTGGTGACTATTACCCAAATGCATTAGGTATCACTCCTTGTCAGTCCTCGCCTAAAAAAGAAACGGCTTCACCTTCCACTGCCGCTGCCGCTGCCGTGGCTGTTGCCGCTGCTTCTAGTACAGCTGTGGCTGCTGCTGCACAAGCTGCGGCGGCGGCTGCATTGATGCGATCACCCCCTACTCCTCATCAAACAACAGATCCTACTACTGTTGTGGACTTGCTATCTCATCAACAAGATCGGTATCCTTCTAACCACTCCTATGTCTCTTTTCATCAGCCATTAAATTTAACTGAGAATGGCTTTCAAACCGGAGGTCTTTAGATTTAGTTTTTATTTTTTATTTTGCACTTATGGTTTTCAACTCCCTTCTTCCCCCTTTTTTCTCTTTTTGTCTTCTTTATACGCTTTTTTTTTCCGATAATGAACCTTGTTACTGTTAACTTAAACGTTATGCTTCTTTTTTTTTTCTTAAAAAACATTCATCTATTTTATATACTATACATACACATCTATATACACATACACACACCCATACACACCCATACACATACATACATACATTGATCTATACAAGCGTACCTTTCTCTTCTTCATTTTTTTAATCTAAGTATAAATAAAACAAACAAAGTTGAATTAAATAGTGACTTCAAATGTACTGATACAATGAATTAACCAGACAGGATCCTTTACAGGATATGCATCTAACCAAGCCGAAGTCTTCTTTCTCTTATAACCTTCAGGCACAACTACTACTAGAGTACTATCTTTGTCAGCTGTGGTAGTAGTAGTAGGTTTTCGGCTGATGATTTTAGCGCCACCTGTTCTGCAAAGAATCAACAAATCATTCTTATTATGCTTGCCGCTGAATTCGCCATTCAGATAAAAGGAGAGTTGCTCAAATAATGGTTTATGCTAAAGATAAAAGGGAAAAAAAAGTAAATAATCTGTATTGAATTAAAGTGAGTTGCATACCATATGTTCTCTTCCTTTGGCAGGTGCAAGTGTTACGCCAGAGAGATGATCTCCCTGTACTTGATAATGCTCTTCTGTTTGCCATTCATTTTCTTTTACACTATCCAATAACCCTAATCATTCTATTTTAATTCCACCTGTTTCTTTTTTAAAAAACAAATACTTTACATCCTGGATCTACAATCCATTTGCCGGCTAAGATACCTTGTAGGTATTTCATCGTACGTTTACAGAGGCGCTGTTTGTTTACACTGGTTACTATGTGTGTAATTTCATGAAACTCTCTCATTTGATAATGAATAAAGATTCTTAGTTTTGACTTCTCTGCTTCCTTTTTGATTTTTTCTAGTGCTTTCTGTTTGAGAGAGAGAGGTCAATAAATGACTATGGACAGTCTCTTTTCTTTTTTCACTTACTTCATCTTCTGGAGTAAGACCTGTATAAAGTATATGTGCTTCTTTATGGGTATTTATATTTGTCTGTTTTTGTTGCTGAGTTGCATGAACAGATTGGTTGTCTTTGTCTACAGCCATTGTGAGCTCATAAGTTGGATTGCTGGGTGGCTCTTCCACAGTCGAGGGTACGGTAGGTGTTACATGAGCCTTAAAGGCACGGCAAACACCACATGTCTGAACATAAGCTGCGTTTTTATAATGACATGAACTGCATTGCCATTGGTTCTTTGATGCCTATAGAAAAAGAAACTTGAGTTTGTTTCTTTGATTACTCTTTTCTCATCACTAAATATATACTTACACGACCATCATCAACCACAGAAGCTTCTGCTATTGTATTGGCTGCGGGTCTTTCCAACTCTTCCTCTTCGTCTTCGTCTTCTCTAATAGACTCTTGTGTTTGCTCAGCTGATGAGAGACCTAACGTAGCTCCTGGCACACTGGGATCTGAGTTAAGTGCCATTGGGTCATCTTCGGACATTTGAGCTTTTAATCGCTTTTTGGAGATCACACTATCTGAAAATTCGCTTTCTAACTCATCGACTTCTTCTGAAGATTCTAATACGTCTTCTTGAGAAAAGGATCTCTTTTTAGGTAGCTCGGTCGATTCAACTAAAGGCACTTCTTCCTGTCTACATGACTTGCGACTGACCATAGTGAACTCAAGTGGTGTCAGGTTCTCTTCCATCAACTGTTGTTTTAGTTTTTCAACATAGATAACAAGGTTGCTTAAACGTTGATCTGGCTCAAGATCTTCGACGCTCATCGGCTTTTCACAGAGAGGACATGACTTTTTGGAGTCTACAAAAGGTTTGAGACAGCCACTTTGATATAATTACAAAGCATGAGTCTATTTACTTATCATTCATTATTGTTGTCGATGACTTACAGGCAGAGAACATGATCACAAAAACGCAAAACGCGAGGTTGTGAAAGTGTTGTATTACTAAAGTAGCAACCTCATGAGTTTTTGAAGTAACGTTTCATTGTCGTTTTTCATTGTTACCACATGTCGCACTCTAATAGCGTTTCTAGTTTTAATATGTTTGTATCGTCTTTTTGCATTTTGAAATGATGAAAATTTTAGAAGGAAAAAAAAAACTATCAAAGTCCTCTTCTTTTTAATTTAATTTAAACAATCATGTTCTGGCTGTAAAAGGGCTGCTTTGGCATTGCCTGTTATCACAAGCTCTTCGATAGCTGTGTTTGTTTGACGATAGATGCGTTCAAGCGATGAATTAGGGTATTTACCAAGTGAAACTATTGATAGTGTCAAGGTGAGATCATGGAAGGAGGAACTACATGCACATATGTCAAACACTTACCAAGAATAGCAGAATTCAATTCGGATGCTACTTGTTCGATACAAGGTGTTTCATATAAATAAGCAACGGCGCTATGTGATAGATCAGTATAAGCCAAGGTAGAGAAAGTTGCCTAATATATCGCATGTTGTCAGAGATACATGTACACACTTTCAGACCTCTTTTTTTTTACCATCAGTTCAGATCTTATGGTCTCATCTGTCTCTGCCTGTTTAGCATAAGTATCCCTCAATTGGTTTCCGTAAGCCATAGCTAATGTAAATAAATCCATATCCCCTATCTTTTGCTTCTTTTGTCTCATCAATTGACTATATTCTCTATCTCGCTTGGTAGGTAAAGAGGGATTTGCTATATCCAGACTCTGTGTTTCTTGTTCCGCATGAATCCATTTTTGCTGTCTCTGTGCCTCCCTAACCATCTCTATGAACCGCCTACACTTCAATCGAAAGAGCACAAATGGGTTGTTTTCTAATACACCTGGATAATGGTCGTGACATAGTTTCATGGCCAAATCAATATCCCCTTGCATGATAGCCTGTCGAATGGACTGTCGATAAGAAGCTTGTTCTTTTTCTTCTTCTGATAATTCTGTGTGACTCGATAATGCTTTCTCTAATGCCTGCGCTGATTGTGTATAGCCATGATGTTTAAGATATTCAACTACCAGTTGATCAGCCATTGTGCTGATGGTTGATTGAAGCCCAATTTGGTTCATCAGTTCTTGTTTTTCATTGGCCATCCACTGCTGAATGTCAAACTTAAAGGGTCTTGTGCCAAAATTGGCCTCAATCTGTTCTCCAAATGTCTTGAATCCTACAAACGGATAGAGATCCACTTCTTTGATCTTTCTGAATGCTTTACCTAAATGAATCCCATTCTTGGTATAAAAGGCAGACATATCTCTAAAATCGACACCGCAACCAATGATATCGCCAGTACCATACCGAGGGCCATAAGGTTTGCCTGTACCAGGACCCGAAAATATCTGACCATTTTCACCATGATAACCCCATGAATCTTCTTCCCAACCTTTACATCATCAAATGAGAAAATTACTCATCGCCTCAACAAACTGAATGTATCTCTAGTCTTACCTGGCAAACGATCAAGACTATTGATTCTTCTGCAGAACCCAATACCGATATGGCCATCAATCCCTTTTGATATGATCTGTATTTCGAAATAATAAATGCCGCATTGTCTTCGCATAGCATAATTGGCTCTTGCCGATGATACCTCAGGATCGTCTTTATTACTACCTATGTCCATAAAAGTGAGAGAGAGAGAGAGATCAGCCAAGCATGATACAGTATAGGGTAGGATAGAACATACCTTTATAGGTTAATTGCATGTGGTCTAAACTGATATCAATATGATTTCCTTTCGCTCGAATATCCCATGCTGTAGGTAAACGCAAATCTTGCATAGCCAGAGTCAGTTTAAATGAATCGCTTGTCAATAAGGTTTGGAGGGCATCATATTCTTGTGGTGAAGGTATCTTTTTGATAGGCAAATCATATAAACACATCTCTTCTTTTTTCTCCTTTTTGTCTGCAACAATGACAGTAGATGGACAGATCTTGATATAGATCTGATATTGTTGTTGAACAAGCTCAGCATACACTGTGTTGCGTAGATAGTCTGGGATGATGGGTAAACCTTCGGACTGTCTAGCATAGAACGCAAGGATCTCGTCTTTGAATGTCTTGTGTTTGAAGATGCGCGAAAGAGCATGACGAGATTGTTGATTGAGAGCCATCATCGTACGTCTATTTCGAAGCCGTGGTGAAGGTTGAGATAGTAAAGGAGAAGACATGTAAATTATAGATACAAGTAGAAAAAAATGCAAGCATTTAGTTCCTCATGTATTATCTATATGTAGATTATGTGACTTTTTTTCAATGCCAAAATAAGCTTATTCCTCTGTCATCTTCTTTTCCTTTATGCAGGTTTAGTACTTTATACAATTTATTTTAAAGAAATAAAAAAAGAAACGATTTATATATAAGGATTTGATATCTAAATTATACTATAAACAAATGTTTTAACCGCGAAGAGTACCCATGACAAGAGCGAGTAAGGCCATTCTAACGTAAAGACCATATCTCATTTGGCGGAAATAGGCAGCTCTTTGATCGAAATCAACTTCGGGTTCAATTTCATTCACACGAGGCAAAGGATGCAACACAATCATTTGAGACTTGGCCTTACTCAAGACATCATTGTTCAAGATGAATGAGTCCTTGACACGAAGGTATTCTTCTTCTGTGCTGAAACGTTCCTTTTGGACACGAGTCATATACAAGACATCAGTGGTACCAATAACTTCATCCAAAGAGCTGTAGAAGTTTTGCTTAATGCCAGCAGCAGCTACTTCTTCCATCACATCCTTGGGCATTTGCAATGATTCAGGGCAGACATAGTTTATGGTTACTTGGTAGTAAGCCAAAATCTTGACTAAGGAGTGGACAGTACGGCCGTTCTTCAAATCACCTACTAAGGTAATTGTCAATCCGTTTACAGTACCCAACTCTTCACGAATAGTGAAAGTATCCAAGAAAGCTTGAGTAGGATGTTCACCAATACCATCACCAGCGTTGATGATAGGTACCTTGGAGTATTTGGCAGCAATTTGAGCAGATCCAGGTTGAGGGTGACGCAAGATGATCACATCAGAGTAACAGCCCAAGGTGCGAACAGTATCAGCAAGAGATTCACCCTTTTGAACAGATGAAGTAGAGGCGGTCACAGACACAACCTTACCACCCAAGCGGTACATGGCAGCCTCAAAGGAAGAGGAGGTACGAGTAGAAGGTTCAAAGAACATGGTACTCATGACACGACCTTGCAACAAGTTGATGGAGCCATAGAGTTCAACCAAGTTACGCATTTCGTGAGCAACGCCAAACAAAAGGTGAAGATCGCTACGATCGAATTGCTTGGAACGCAAGATGTGTTTGCGGTAAAAGGGAGAGCGACTGACAACACGAGCCAATGAGGCAGAGATTTCATAGGTAGGCAAAGTGAAAGGAACCATCTGTTGATCACTGGCACCAGCTAATCTGATAGGATCGAAAGGTTGAATTGACTTTCTTTCAGGTGCAGTTTCAGGTACGTCAGTCAAGTTGGCAGCAAATACCTTGGCAACAGAAGTAGTTTCCTTCTTACTGGGTACAACAGTATCTTCAGCAACAGCCTTGGCTTGAACAGAAAGATCGCGGCCCAAGAGATCAGAGACTCTGATGACGCCATCCATGAAGGCAGTGACACCATGAATCACTACACGACTGACAGTACCTTGTGTCTTCTTACCAGCAAGTACGCCTGTGTTCCAGACCTTGAAACGATCCAATTCGACTTCAATGTAGGTATCAGGTTGAGAAGAAAGACCAAAGATGCGTCTAGGGTTCTCGTTCATGCGTTCAACAATATCTTGAACAGTCAAGCGGTGTTCGGCAACAGCAGTCAAGAGCAAAGGCAAGGCCTCGGCAATACCAGCAGTGGCTGAGCCGTCTAAAGTGGAGGGAGTAGAACCGATAGAGAAACAGTCAATGACCTTCAACTTCTTCCATAAACCTTCTTGATCAGCGGCAGAGGGCAACAAAGGACTATCAACTTGATCGCGGTTGAAGAACAAAGAGTAGACAGAGACATCACAAGTGACCTTCAAGCCCTTGCTCTTGGTCATTTCGATCAAAGCCAAATCGTCCTTGCTAGTCACGTTGGATACGTGGATCACACGGCTATGGATAGAGGCAAGTAACAGGATAGAGGCAAGATCAGTACCCTTGGCTTCAGTAATCAAGATGTGGTCGCTAGGCCATGAATCAAAGACGGAATCAAAGACAGAAACATTACCACCACCAATCTTGTCTGTGTTGACATAGACTGCAGCAACAGAAGAGGCCAAAGAGGCAAGCTTACCAGCGTTTTCAGCAGTAGCAGTGATACTCAAGAGATAATCAACAGCAGCATGCTTCTTGGCTGTGTTACTAAGGGATTCGAGAGAAGAAGCGTCTTTGACATCAGCACAGACAGCGGAAACAGTGGTCAAACCGGACTTGAGAGAAGTCTCAGTGATTTTGCTCAAGTCTTCAGCAGAAGACAAGAAAGTGTTGATGTTGAAGAGACCAGGCAAGGTGGCAGTAGAGCTGCTGCTCTTGAAATCAACGCCAAGGATCTCAAAGTCCTTCTTACGAGCAAGAGCTTCAACAAACAACTTGGCACACTTGACATTGGTCAAAAGAGGAATAGAGTAATCAACAGCCATACGACGAGAACGGTAGCCCTTAGACATGTAAGAAGCAGGACGACGGAAGCGGTTACGAGAAGGTAAGTTAATGTAAAGATCAATCATGTTGTTAGACAAGTGTTGTTGAAGAGAATATTCAGCCTTGAGCTTATCTTCAACATCGCCATCCAAGAGATCCAAGTGCTTGACAGGAATGTTATGTTCAGAAATGAAATCGGCAGTACCTGTGGTAGCAAAAAGATTGTAACCAAGCTCATGCAATTTGCTGACAGCAGGCAACATTTCCATCTTTTCCTTGTAAGAACCAATAGAGAGCAAAATGTTCTTCTTGGGAAGAGAAAAGCCAGTAGCCAACAAGGCCTTCATGTAAGCTTGGTACTTGTCTTTACCGAAACAGGCTACTTCACCAGTAGAGGCCATTTCAACACCCAAGACGGGATCAGCACCAGAGAGACGACTGAAGGAGAATTGAGGGACCTTGATACCAACATAGTCCTTAGGAATGCTGACCTTGGGATAAGGTTCGACAGGAAGACCCAACATGGCAGTGGTGGCCATTTCAACCAAATCGACACCAAGGACCTTGGAGACGAAGGGGAATGAACGAGCAGCACGCACGTTACATTCAATCACCTTGATTTCATTGTTCTTGGCAATGAATTGAATGTTGAATGGACCTGTGATGTTGAGAGCACGACCGATCTTGGCAGTAGCTTCTTCGATCTTGCGAACAGTTTCAGGATCCAAGTCTTGAGGAGGCAAGATCAAAGTGGCATCACCAGAGTGAACACCAGCATTTTCAACGTGTTCAGAGACAACATGCATAATCAATTTACCATCCAAGGCAACTGCATCCATTTCGATTTCCTTGGCATCTTCAATGTACTTGGAAATGACGACAGGGTAGTCGCGAGAGACAGCAGCAGCTTCCTTAAGGTAGGATTCCAAATCGTCCTTGGAAGAGACAACATTCATGGCAGCACCAGAGAGGACATAGGAAGGTCTGACCAAGACTGGGTAACCGACCTTGTCACAAAATGTTTCAGCTTCTTCGAAACTAGTCAATTCCTTCCAGAGAGGTTGATCTACACCGATGTTGTCACACATACGAGAGAACTTGTAACGGTTTTCGGCATTATCAATCATTTCAGGCGAGGTACCGAGAACCTTGACGTTTTGACGGTACAAGGGCAAGGCAATGTTGTTGGGCGTTTGACCACCCATGGACATCATGACACCAGAAGACTTTTCGATTTCATAAATGTCGAGCACACGTTCCAAATTGATGTTTTCAAAGTAAAGACGATCGGCTTCATCGTAATCTGTTGAAACGGTTTCAGGATTGTAGTTGACCATGACGGTCTTGATGCCCTTCTCACGAAGTGTACGAATGGATCTGACGGCACACCAATCGAATTCAACAGAAGAACCGATACGGTACACACCAGAACCCAAAACCATGACACCCTTATCTTCGAAATCAATATCGTGTTCGACAGCGTTGTAAGTCATGTAGAGGTAGTTCGTGAAAGCAGGGAATTCGGCAGCAACGGTATCGATTTGCTTGACAAAAGGTGTGACACCAAATTCTTGACGAAGCTTACGAACGGCCAATTCGTTACTGTTGATTTTGTTGGCAATTTGGCGATCAGAGAAACCGAGTTGCTTGGCCGAACGAATTAAGTTACCAGGAACGTTGGCCTTGGTGAATCCAGTCAAACGTTCGCCGAGGTTGTGGATACGCATCAACTTGTTCAAGAACCACTTATCAATCTTGGTCAATTCCCAAATGCGGTCAACAGTGTATCCCTTCTTCATGGCATTAGCGATAGCAAACAAACGTTGATCAGAGGGGTGAGTAAGTTCATAATCTATGTCTTCGTCCTTGATAATATCAGACTATATATATTCAAATAAAAGAAGAAAAAAGAAAGGGTCAGAATCCATTGCATCTATCAGGATATTATAAATCACTACTTACAGCATCAAAGCCGACCAAGTTATAATCAATGGCACGAATGGCCTTTTGCATGGTTTCTTCAAAAGTACGACCGATAGCCATGACTTCACCAACAGACTTCATGGAAGAAGAGAGAGCAGTGCTGACACGGCTAAACTTCTTCAAATCCCAACGAGGAATCTTGACAACACAATAATCAAGAGAAGGCTCGAAACAAGCACAAGTGACCTTAGTAACACTGTTGGAAACTTCGTTTAAAGGAATGCCCAAACCGAGCTTGGCAGCAACAAAAGCAAGAGGGTAACCAGTGGCCTTAGAAGCAAGAGCAGATGAACGAGAGAGACGAGCGTTTACTTCGATAATACAGTATTCCTTAGAGAAGGGGTTCAAGGCATATTGAATGTTACATTCACCAACAACACCCAAGTGACGAATGACATTCACAGCAGTTGTACGAAGCATGTTGTAATCTTCGTCAGAAAGTGTTTGCGATGGAGCAACGACAATAGAATCACCAGTGTGGATACCGAGAGGATCGAAGTTTTCCATGTTACAAACGGTGATACAGTTATCTTGACAATCACGAACAACTTCATATTCGATTTCCTTCCATCCCTTCATAGATTTCTCAATCAAAACTTGAGGAGATGTGGCGAAAGCTTTGTTACAGAGATTGATCAATTCAGGTTCGTTATCGGCAAAACCAGAGCCAAGACCACCAAGGGCATAGGCAGCACGACAGATGACAGGATAACCAATGTTCTTGGCAGCAGCACAGGCCTCTTCGACAGTGACTGCTGAAGCAGAAGGAGCACATTTTTCGTTGATTTCGTACAAAGCTTGAGCAAACAAGTCACGATCTTCAGTAGTGATGACAGTGTCAATTTGAGTACCAAGCACCTTCACACCAAGACCTTCGAATTCATCTTTAAGAGCGATACCTACACTCAAGGCAGTTTGACCACCAAAGGTACAGTAGATACCATCAGGTCGTTCGAATTCAATGACCTTGCGAACAAAATCAGGAGTGACAGGCAAGAAATAGACCTTATCGGCCAAACCCTTGGAAGTCTGAATGGTAGCAATGTTAGGATTGATCAAAATGGTATAGATGCCTTCTTCCTTCAAGGCTTTGATAGCTTGAGAACCGGAATAATCAAATTCACCAGCTTGACCAATCGACAGACCACCAGAACCCAACACAAGCACCTTTTCAACATGGACACGAGGGTTCTTCTTGATGTTCTCAGCCTTGGTACCACCAGGCATGACAACAGGGACCAATGTGTTTTTCTCGAGACATTCCTTGATGTTGTTGATAAAGACATCAAACAAGAATTCAGTATCACGAGGACCAGGTGTAGATTCAGGATGGAATTGGACAGAGAAGATAGGCAAAGACTTGTGAATCAAGCCTTCGTTAGAGCCATCGTTGGCATTCACAAAGAGTTCTTCATAGTGCTCGGGTAAGCTAGAGGCATCTACAGCATAACCATGGTTTTGAGAGGTGATGTAACAGCGACCAGAGATCATGCTGGTACAGGGAATATTGTGACCACGGTTACCGTACTTCATCTTCATGGTCTTGGCGCCAGCAGCAAGAGCCATGACTTGATGACCCAAACAGATACCAAAGGCAGGCTTCTTGAGGTCATTGATATAATCGCGGACTCGGTTGATGGTAGTCTGAATGGTGGTGGGGTCACCAGGACCGTTAGAGAGGAAGAGACCATCAAAGGTATCTGCGGGCTCAGCACTGAAATCATAATCCCAAGGAACCACCTTGAGTTCTACACCACGATAGACAAAGCAACGAATCTGGTTGTACTTCATACCGATATCAACAGCAAGGACACGCATGGTACGGCCAGAAGGAGTCTTGATAGCATTTTTAGGGTCAGGATAATAGATCTTGGGTTCCTTGATAGATACTTCAGCCACCAAGTTGCGTTCGTTAGGATCGACCCAGTCCACATCATCGTAATCTTTCTTCCAGCGTTCAGTTTCGGACAGAGAGTCATTACCGGCCGAGAGACCCAAGGCAGAAGCGGCTGTTTCCAATGCATTTGAGATTTTCTTGGGAAACAGAATCTTGGCCAATGTGACACCATCTTCTCTGATCTTCTTGGTCATGGCACGGGTATCAATACCATAGAGTGCAGGAACGTCATTTTCTTTCAACCAGGTAGAGAGAGAAGAGGCTGCAAGATAATGAGAATAATCAGCAGAATAACTACCGACAATCAAACCTGCCACATGGATTTGACTTGATTCGAATCGCTTAGGAATATCCTTCAACAATTCGTCCATTTCGGAACGGGAAGGAACACCATAATTACCGACCAAGGGGAAAGTAACCACCAAAATTTGGCCTCGGTAAGAAGGATCGGTCATGGATTCGGGATAACCAACCATACCTAAAATGAAGGTCAGAAAAAAAATTTTTTTCTTATACCGAATACCCCACACATTCATAAAAAAAAAAGACCCTTAAAAGCATGCCCACTCGCCACCTCAACCCCACACACACACACAGAGGTTTTGATAGACACACCACACTCCGATAAAACTCCGTTAAACACTTACCAGTTTGGAAGACACATTCACCGGAAATACTCTTAGTTTCTGAACCAAATGAAATACCCTGAAAACTAGTTCCATCTTTCAAAACAAGTGCGGCAGTAGTAACATCCTTAGGGTTCTCTAAAGCAACAGCTGGACGATGAGGAGCAGAAGGAGAGCGAGGAGAACGACTGATAGGTGTAGCATTAGCAGCAGGAGCTGTGATGTGAGCACCAATAAGTGAGTTAATGATAGGAGCAGAAGTAGCAGGAGGAACAGGGATGTTAGATGTCATTTTTAATTTACAACAATGGGCTTATAATAGATATAAAAAAAAACGAATCTGATAAAAAGTTAGTGAATTCTTTCTCTCTCTCTCTCTGTAATTCTTTACTCTTTTAAGAATGACAAACTTGATTTTGAGGATTTGGGATTAGATGCACGTGCGTTTCTGATTCAGGTACACGATGCAAAGGGATTTTTTTGTTAAAGAAAAGAAGTTTATTTGATAGAGAAAAAGTGTATAACGGGAATCGTCAGCCAAAGAAGCTGAAAAGTTCATTGAATGCATTTTGATCCTCTTTTTATACTTTTTCAGAATTCAATGACCGACCGTTTAGAATAGATCTATCGCTTACTATTACAAAGTCAGAGAAGAGTCATCGATGCATTTTCATCTCTCTTTTTTTTTAGAGTACTAACTATAGTACGCCTCTCTATTTTCTCACGCAACCTCTTGTCTTGCATTTCTTAGTGCTTAGAGGATACTTTGACTATTACTTTTCACTGACTTAAGAGAATGATTAAGGCGTCTTTTTATTTCTTAAAGCAGTTTATTTTTTTTTTGCTGATATGATTCATAGATCATAAGCCACAGACCCTTTTCTATTTCTTTTTTTAGGGCATTTATGTACTGCATCAGTTACACTAATTAGCTATTAAGAAAATTTGAGCAGTCAAGATATACCCCCTTCTCTCTCTCTCTCTCTTTTGTGCTGATCTTTAAAGAGAATGTGACTTACCTTGAATAGTTCGGCAAGCATAAACCTTCTTTCTCTCTCTCTTTTTTTTTTCTTAACTGAATTATTCTATAAGTTCGGGGGGGGGGGGAGAGAAGTGATCATCGATCTATTGCATTAACCAATAATCACATTGACTCGACATGCTTTTAAACAGATGTTGATCTGTCAATAATAACACTAACTACTCTAACAATAAAAGAGAAATCCCACCCTAATGATAAGCATAATTCTCAAACCAAATGACGTGTTAGCTCTTAAAGTAATTATGATTCTGAAATTCAACCAACTTACTGTTTAAAGTGGGTTTATAAGCTTTTATGCATAACTGTCTTTACTCGGTTCCAAATCGTACAGCCTTTTCTTGTCATACTTGTCCTCTCTTTACACAAAGCCATTGGAACCAAATAAAAAGGACATTTGTACTAAATATGTCAAAAACCGACAGAAATAAGAAAACAGGACTATGATTTGATCTAACGAATTTTAGAACATAAACAATTCAAACACCAATCGTTTATCATCAATTATTAAAAGGGCTTTGTTACTGTATTGTCTGACGATCTTTTGTTAGTGTATCGATCTAAAGAAGATGAAGTCATTTTGAAAATCAAGGGTTGTATTTAAGCTTAAACAGACACACTAAAGTGGGATCAAACAAACTAACATTGCATATCAATTTAATAGATTCCATTCAACGTCATTAGTCTCTCTCTTTCTTTCTCTTAAATAAACCTCGTTTTACTGTGTTTCTAATCCATGATTAAACTTTGATGTTTGTAAGACTTCAAAAAAGCTAAATTTTCTCTTTTGTGTTTATCATTTTAGCCTGTGAAAATAAAGAAACATTTCTTTTCAGTGTGTATGTGTGTGTGTTTTCTTTCTTTTCTTTTTTCTCATCTGATGAATAAGAGATATCATCTCAACTGAAAATGCATTTGCATTAAAAAAAAAAGAGGGAAATAAATAGTTTATCCATTTCATCTTCTTCTTTTTTTTAGTGTGTAAAATAGTCAAGGTGGTAACACAAGTCTTTCCTTATTTGTCAGTCCTTGTCCCGAAATGCTTGATTCTTGAGAAAAAAAAAGTCTAAAAAAAACAATCATATCGAATATGAACATGGCTGAAAGTTTGCCTTTTTATCTTAAAAGGCTTACTTTGAACTTCTTATTTGTTGTTGCTTGTGACCTCATGACCAACTGTCAAAACAATGTTAGCTTGGTTGATGTTACACCACAAGCTTAGTTTTGTGTCGACTGTTGACTTCGGCAAGACCGAATTTGATCTTTTTTTTCTTGTTATTTGAAACTAAACAAATGGCAGACACCTTATAAGGGTTGGCCATGTTCAGCTGGACACATTTTTTTTCTTTATTGAATTGTCATGATCACTAGGAGGAACAAGGAAAACTACCAACATAGCTCATTAAACATTAACTTTATTATTTTAAGGTTATTTTTTGTTTGACAAGACTTTATTATGTGACAATAAAGAGAGAGAGAGAGAGAGAGAGAGAGAAAGGGGGTTATTTTACTTTATAGGCTATTGATTTCCGATTTCAATTTCAGCATAAAGTGAAATAGAGTTTATTTTTCTTTGTCATATACAATAGATCTAATCAATTCATTTATCAAAGAAAGAAAGAAAAAGAGAGAGCTTGGGGGTGTCTTGTTTGTACGACAGATGTAGTTCATCTTCATTGGATACTCAATTGGGCTGTGTCTGAATACGTGGCCACCATTTTTACTACGATCATATAGTCCTTTCGTCTCTTTATCGAGTTATTTGAATAGTGTATACAAGAGCAACAAGCTATGTTTATCAAGAAACTATAGACTCAAAACTTATTGAGAAAAGAATAAAGCAAATAGTCAACTGAATTGAATTTATCAAACCCCCCCTTTCAACCTGTCTCTCTCTCTCTTACTTATTTATGTTGCGCATATTGAACTTTATTTATCTCTGTGTTGTGTTTTATTTGTTGAGCCGCTTTAAATAAAAAAACACATTTCAAGAGTCACTTTTTAGGTTGTAAACTGTTACTCAACAAACCATAGAATCCCTCTTTCTACAATACCAATTACGTTCACTAAAAAAGGCTATCTATTTGTTTTAAATAACAATTGTTTGTATTCGGCGACTCATTTTGTTGACAATAGGGTTAAGGGTCACTTTTTGTTGTTGAAGGGTTGCCTTTTTTGAATTATTCTTTCTTTACACTATACTCTATTCTGTCTATGTCAGTGCCTCGCAGGGTTGCGCGTTCATACAGTCCAAGTGGTGATGCCAATTGATCTACTCGGAAACGATTGTTTTCACTATCCGTACTGCAGAAGATACCTTTGACTTGGGTATGTCCATGCATATAAAAAGTCATATGAGGTTTATCTTGCGTTGCCTGTAACCAAAGGTCCAGATATCGTTCGCGTAATTGTCTTTCGGCAGCATTCATAGTTTATAAAGTGTGTTGTTGAGAAAGAAAAAAAATCAAGAAAAAAAAAAAGAAGGGAAAAGTTGAATTTCAGATGGGTTTGATCATAGAACCTATCACCACAAGAGATTTTTTCTGTGAAACAAAGGCAGTTTTTGTGTAGCATGCAGTTAAGTTTCCTTTTTTGGACAGTGCTTGAATTTTCTCCAAAAATGGGTGGGGGGTATTCCTCATATAGGAATTGGGGGCCATTTCTCAAATAATATTGGGGTGCTCTCAAATAATATTGGGGGTACTTTTCAAATAAGAATGGGGGGATGCCGAAAAGTATTTTTGCTTCATTTTATTGGTAGAAAAAAGCTGTACTAATGCTAGCCTCTGCTAGGCTCTAACACTCATTTGCGTCACTTACCTTATGGTTGAAACCAGAACAGCTAAGACATTCTAGCAGAACGCTTTGGTTTGGATTGACAGTAGAAAATACCTTAGAAGCTCAAGTAGTTTGGGCGCCTTTGCACTTGCAGCATCTATTTGTTGTTAAAGAATATGCAAGCCATCTATAGAAAGGAGGTGATGTTAAAACTCTTATCTCATCTGTAATGCCTTAAAAACTAACCTACAGTTTGGGTCTCTTCTGTACTTTTCAAAGCAAGCACACTAAATACTGTTGCATCTTGAGCGCGTTAGGAACAAAGAGCTACTCTGCCATAAAAAGCGTGTTAGTTGCCATCCAAAGCAAAGAAATAACCTAAAACTCACCTTAGAAGATAAAGAAAAGAGAAAATTTTTTCTAAGTACCAGGGATTAGTTACTAGTCTATAGCAGTCACCCTCTCAATCTCAAAAGTACTTAGAAAAAAAACGAAGAAAAAACTCGACAAGCACCCAAACCAACACCGACGTTCACAATTTTACATTTCTGGTGGAATTGTCACACCTATTCTCCCAAAGCGTTTTGTTTGTCTTACTAGACTACCATTTTTATTAACAAAGTCTTACAAAAATCCAAATGTAGAACTCAAATGGGGGGATTACACAGTTTTTATCCAATGAAACGTAGCCTGCTAGTTAAGTTTCCTTTTTTGATACCCAATTTCTCTTGTGGTGATACTGTTCAAGTTATATGTTTTTTTTATTAAAACTGACATTTAAAGTTTGAGCTTCATGTGAGGTAGAGTTGAACCACACATGATGTGTCTTTTTTGTGTATGTACAGAAGGTGGTGCTGCAAACTAAGCAGCATTCTCTCTACGCGTCTTACTTTCGTAGCATTTATGATATGCTTCCACTGTCTATGCTGTTCCTAAACAACCAACAGACACTGACTTGATCTGACATCTCCCTCTTTCCTTCTTACAATCGTTGTTCAGTTTGTTTTTTTGTATGGTTCTGTTGTGTAACTTCTTTCGGGGGGTTCGGTAGACCAGAAAGAGATAAACAAATAGCATGAACATGAGTTATCTGGCACAAAATGATGTCACGTAAAGAAGGCAGACAACACTTATTCTAATATGCCCTTTGGTGATCGAAAATGATACATGTTGTTCATGTATTGAGTTTTCTTTTTTAGGGTAAAGAGTGATGTAAAGGCGGATTCTCAAAATCAGTTTTTGAAAGGGCAAAGTTAGCTAACCCTTGATTTTGTTACAAGATTCAGAGACAGGGCAAAAAATAGAAAGTTGTCTTTATTACTTTTATCAGAAGTTGTCAATGAAATAAATAGTCTTCTATTTTTTTTTTGATTGTCCGTTATCATAGTCAAATAAGCTAAAATATGAAATGCCTCTATTCACTTAGAACAAGAGGGAATCAAACACAGACAAAAGTCGGACAAGCAAAAACTTTTTTTTGATGAACGACATGAGACAAAAAAAAAAGAGACTTTTTAAGATTAAATGACCGATGCTAGTGGTACAACGAACAGCGGAACTTTTTTTTTTCTTATTGAGTAACCTTACCAATTAGATATAAAAAGGATATGATCCAACTTGCTTTTCTTTTCTTTCTCTTTACTCTCTCTCTCTTTCTTAATTTATTCACTTCTTTAACTTACATTAACCATGCCTATTCCAGTTGAATACAGTTCTATTCGTCGTATGAGCACTATCACTGTGCCAAAGCAAGATATCAGCTTTGAGTAAGTGTGTCAAATATTCAAAAAAGATAGCTTGGAGACTAATCAAGACGCGCCTTTTTTTTTTTAGTACCTATGATTTCCAATTCTGTGTGCCACAAAATGATATCAAAGACACTTTTGAATCAAAAGATCTTGAAGCTTCTTTCTGTCGCGACTTTGCCTGTTGTGGTCTTGTACTGAATGATCTTCATGATTTACTACAACACTATGAAGAATGCCATGTTCGATTGGAAGATGATGAGAGTAGCCTATTTGATGATGATACCGACAGTTGGTCTCCTTCTCTTTCCTTTTCTTCTCTGGATGGCTCTGTTCCCAGTAGTCCTGTCTTGGAAGAAAATGACTTGTCTGACATGGATGCTATCAAAAAGAGAGCAGCTGCCTATCTCTCTGATCTCTACAATGCTACCTCAACTACCCATGTGACCCATAAGACAAATGAAGATGAACCCTCTTCTAGTTCAACTGCCACCAAGAAGTCAAATGGGAAGAAGCGATCTTACAGTCAATACAGTGGTTCTTCTCCTTCTGCCTTGGATCTCTTGACTCAATCGGCTGCCAAGAAATTAGCTTTGGCTTCTTCTCTCAACGGTGATCACCCTTCACCTATCATGACAGATGAAGATTTCCTTGCTCAAGCAGGTGCTTTGTTGGCCACAGCCAATTCAAGTAAGTTTAGATGTCTCAATTATTTCTCTATATGAATCAATCACTTACCCCCCCCCCCTCCTCTAGTCTTTCCTTTAGATTCAAACGCAGACAAACCCTACAAGTGTCCTGTTGCTGGTTGTGATAAAGCATACAAAAACCCTAATGGTCTCAAGTATCATAATCAACATGGTCATTGTAACCTTTTGGATGAAGAGAACGAGAACAGTCTCTCTAAGCCCTATCAATGTACTATTGGTGAATGTGGCAAGCGTTACAAGAATTTGAATGGCTTAAAATACCATATTGAACATTCTCATATGGCTGCATTAAATCAAACCTTGGCTACCTTTGGTTCTACTCTCTTTTCTTCTTCTTCTAGTTCTTCTGTACCTTCCTCACCTACTTCATCTCCCATGTTAAACTCTGCTCCTGTCTCTGGTTCGTTGTTTTAAGAAAACAAAAAAGTTATTCTATTTCTACACTTTAATGATTATTCTGTTAAAACCCTATCCCCTTCCTCCCTCTGTACATAGCCTCTTTACAAAAAAAAAGGAAAAGAAAAAAAGAAAAAGCATCTCACTTTGATTTATACATACATACACACACACATTCTCTTAGGAAAAAAAAAAGCACTTTATTTTCTTGTTTATACATAGTTTATTTTTCTCAAAAATATATATCATTTTTTTCACTCTTGTTTGAAACTAAAATAATTGAAGCGTACATAACAAATTAGGTTTACTGACTTTTAAAATGTTGAAAGCTTTGTAGTCCCATTGTTATAAAAAAAAAAAGCCTTGCTTAAATGGGCCTGGTTACCTGTCTATTTATTTGTGCGCGTAATTATAAAATAAATTAAAATGTAAACCCGATATCGCAATGAATTAAGCCAAATATATATCTTATTGGAATACAGTCAAGTTACATTTAAGCATTCATTTTACTTTTTGATAGCTTCTCTAACTTTAAAAAGAAATGACAACTTATCAACCCTAATAAGACATGAACCGGTTGTACGCCCGATTTATCTTGATCTGAAAGTCCGCATGTAATTCTACAATGAAGAAAAAAATAAGGGATTCAAACCCAAAAAGCAAGTTTGAGTTACTTTACCAACAAGCGAAATAAGGTTTACCAATTGCATAAACTATGGCTGTATTACAAACCTTCCAAATTTGATTGACAGTTTATTCAATCTCAGTACCAATCAGATTCATAACTACTGCTAATAAAATGAAAATATTAATAAGTTTCATCCGAAAACCCTTTGGATGATTTGTAATAAAACTAGATACTATCATCATGAATCAATAAAAAAAATGAATGAAGGTACAGAAATGCAGGTTTAAAAGAAAGCTGTCAATGATGATATAATGAGAACTAAAATAGGTGAAAATAACTGTACTATTGTTTGACATCACCAATTATTTCCCCCCCTCTCTTCAAAAAGGAAATAACATAGTTTATAGGCTCAAATGTTAAAAACCAATGAACATGAATGACTTCACTCTGAAAAAAAAAAAGCAAGAAATACTCTTTCAGCTTGATGTAATGCCCAAAAAGAGAGTGTGTTTATTTCATTATGCATTCAATGTTTATCTCTCTCAGAAGATTGGTTAGGTTTTTTGTTTGAACTATATCTTAACCAAAAAAAAATGACTTTGGTAAAATACAAGTCGCGTTATTTCTTAATACAAACATGTTGTCACAATTAATATAACGCGACATTCTGTATAGTAGAGAGATAAGGCAGATTAGGATTTCATTTCAGAAAATGTGTCAAGTTCTGAAACCATTTCTCATATTTTTTTTCCCTTGCCCAAAAGAAAAAAAATTAGTGTGGGGGTATGATACAATCCATTTTCTGGAGAATAAAATATGATTTCTTATTTGTCATTTTTCTTTATCCATTGATCTTCAAGAATTCTATGACAATCTCTCTATTGACTACTTGAGGCCTACTGTTGGATGATATCTTTTATCGACCATAAAAGGAATTCAATTCCAGACTAACTAACCTCTTTTGAATACAAGTTAATTAAATCAGTAACAGTTAAAATATGCGCTTACTGTACAATTTGAATAAGAAACACATTGGATATGAAATCAGACTTTATCTATGCTGCTTTAGAACATTAGACACTGATCTCTTGATGTTAGTCAGATTCATCTCAAGATCATAAAAGAGGACTTCTTACTTGAGCTTAATTATGGAGAGGGTTAAACGGGCTTCATACACTCTTTTTTTTAAAAAAAATATCTTAGCCACAACAAGAAGACATAACCTATTTTCTTTTTACGTCTATAAATGCATTTACCATCAACATAATGACAATGAGGTATTCTGGCTTAAAAGAATACCCACATCTATCTATTCTTTCTCAACTCCATTGTTGTCTAAATCTCGATTCTTTTTCTCTTTTTTCTCTAAAGAAAACCGAGCCAAGGCTTCTAAGATAAGATCTTCCCAATTGGTTGGCGGATAAAAGATGAAATTCGATGTGAGCTCACGTTTGATTTGTCAGGTTTTATTTTTTGTTATTTGTAACTCAAATAAGCTTTCGAAGCTTATCGTGTAAGTAGAGGCAATCGATTCTAGCCAGTTTGTTTGTAACACATGTTTATTTAAAGCTTATTTCTTGGGCTAAGCATTGATAATCTAGATAGGAAACATATGTTTTGTAGTTCATCAGTAAAGTAGTGTTTAAATGACTCGAGAAGAAAAAGAAAAAGAAAAGGGACAGTGTGTAAAGTAGTTTAGTTCTTTTTTTTTAAAAAAAAAATTAGAGTTCCTGTTATAACTTCATTAACATGTAGATCCAAATACTGTAGTACAGAAGAGAGTCTAGTATAAGAGATACAGGTCTAATTAGAATGTCGATTATAGTAGAAAATAAGAGTGATGATAGACCTTATTTTTTTTTAATTATTTCTTTTGGGGGGGGGGACACCAAATGAATATGCAAATACATTTAAGCATATTTATTTTAGTTAATTACTCTGTTCTTTTCTTTTTGATTTTATATCTATTTCTTATTAAGCTATCGTTCGGAGGCGCATGTTTCTTTAAAGTAGTCATGACTATCACTAAATATGATCAAAGTAAGGAGTGACTAGAGCCATTTGTCTTTTAGTTGATCTACATCGAAAGAAAGGTTAATAGTACTACCTTTACTGTAGTCAAGGTGTTCTATTACTCAATAGGAGATAGACCAAAAAAAGAAAGAAAAAGAGGTAATTCAGACAACAAAGTTACTTGTTGAATTCTATCAATACTTTGTTGTTATTGTCAGTCTATGAAATACCAATGCATACTTTATGTTGATGATGGACAAAATTGGGAATTCGGTTTTTTTTTGAATGTCAGAATGATATTAAAACCGGGGATTTAAAAATAGTGAGTAAGCTATTGTTTGCTCTCATCTTCAAATCAGACAAAATAAATCGCACTCCAACTACCTTTCTGCTTTCTTTGAAGGTTTTTATGAGAAGCAAACAAGAGAAGTTTCCCTCCGTAAAAAAGAGCCCTTTACTATACTTACCCGAACCCATTGTAATAGATAGAGTCAGATAAAATAAGGCAAAGGTTTCCTGTCATAGAACAAAGCATTCTATTTTTGTGTTACCTTGCTTTGTGTATCATTTACTGCATTTGTTTTGTTAATATCTATACTCAAACATCATTCGCCTATTGAGTTATTATCTATCTTTTTCTTTTATTGTTCTATCTTTTTTTTTAGTAGCATCTATTTTCTTCTCTCACCCCCCCCTCACTTTCCTTTACGTGTCTTTAATATGAGTATACCAACTCTTATCTTCACAGCAGCAGTCTCCATCCATAGTTCTCATGCTTTATGGGTGCCTGAAAAGAGAGCAGAAACAGGTAAGATCAATCAATTTATCACTAAGGCAAATCATTCATTCATTCTTTCTTAAGAGCCAACGACATCACACAAAACACATAAGGCAACCATAAAAGCAGCAGTGGAGCCTGAAAAGACAAAGACAACCCATAAACCATCATCATCTATTGGATTTGCAAATGCACCTACACAACATACCACCACACTAAAGCAAACACAAAGAAGAACAACAACAGCAGTAGAATCAAATCCATCTGATTCAGCTCGAGCCATACCATCTACCTTTACCTCTAATCCTTTACCCACATCCACCCTTGTTCAATCAAGCCAACCATCAACCACACAACCAAGTCAGACCTCTACCATCAATCAACATCATGACAATAGGCCTGATTTCACTCAAGGAGCCTCAAATACATCTTCTTCCAATGACACAAAGTCATCTTCTAATGGTGGGTTAGTAGGTGGTGTAGTGGCTGCTGCTGCCATCATTGTTCTGGCTGCAGGTGCCTTTCTAGTCTTTAGAAAAAAGAAAAAAGCACGCTATGCAACACAGAAACAACTCAAGCCAGATCCATTCACCATGGGCTATGGCAGTCAAGATTTTCCTTCGCCTCTCAACACCAGTTTCCCTCCTGCTTCTGCTTATGTTGCACCAGATAAACCAAAAGCCTCTCATCTGGCTGCCGTCAACCAGGACAATGGAATCCAATCTCCACCTGTCTCTGCCACTCCCTCCATCATGACCACCAGTACCATACCGATCATTGGAAAGTTTGTGGTCATAGCTACCTATGTTCCTACCCTCAGTGACGAGATTGAGATTGAGCCTGGTGATAAGGTTGATTTGTTAGTGGAGTATGATGATGGTTGGTGTCAGGGTATCAACACAACTCGAGGCAACATCAAGGGTGTCTTCCCACGACACTGTATTGACAACATTTCTGTGTCTTCCAATCGAGGATCTGTTGCCACCAGTCTAGAGAGATCAAAGCGTATAAGTTCTATGCTGACATAACTATTGAATAACATGATATCCTTATTAAAAAAGAAAATGCTATTCAGAACAAGTGTATAATGTTTCTTTTTCTGCATGAATAAGTTCTGACTAAATCTTGCGAAACGATTGACGCAATAAATCATGTGCAACTGTTTTGAAAAAAATAAGGCCATGCTCAGTATTTAAGTAGCGCGTTTTGTTTTCTTTTTTCTACTTTTTTTCTTCTTCTTTGCAAACAAAATATATCAATAAAGATGGCCTGTCCCTGTAAAAAACAAGAAACCTGCTCGTAAGTTGACTCTTTTCTTTTGATTTGCCAAGAAGCTAAATGGTATGTTATAGCTGCGCTAATGCTGGTGAATGTACTTGCGGATCTGATTGCTCTTGTCAAAACTGTAAGGCAAAGCAACACAACTCCTCTTGTTCTTGCAAAGGTATGTTTTTTTTTATTGATTTACAAACGTCTATTGACCTGACTGACGCATCCTTGTTTGACTACTTTTTTTTTTCTAAAGCCTCCAGTGAAGGTAAGACATTTGATTCTTTTAATATATCTCTTTACGCGTCTCCTATGATAACTTATCTCTCTTTTGTATAGGTTGCAAGTGTGGCTCTGACTGCAAGTGTTAAATCTCTCTTTCCTCTCTTTTTACAAAAGCAATAACAACAACAACAAAAAGTTTTAACTGTTTATGAATATTAAAAAAAAATACACTTTTAAGTCACACAAACTATCCTAAATAAGCTGTTTCGTTTTCATTTTCTTTTTTTTTTTGTATTGATTTTTTTTTCTCTCTCTGTTTTGGTAAATGGATTTATTACCTACAGCTTTGCATAATTCACGCTGTATTCTTCATGTTGATCTTGGTAAGAGAAGGAGAAGTATAAACAAAGCTTACGTTATCAACTGTTTGTTTGTCAGACTGCTTTTATGTTCAAGTTGGTAAGATCGCTTGCCTTTATGAGATCACCCTAAAGTTAATCTCAGTACAGAACAAGTGCGTTTAGGCATTCCACCTGAAGTACCTGCTGCAGTGCAACAATGGCATGGACTGATTGCAGGTAAAAAAAAAATAAACACTTTTAAGAAATAAAACAAGGCTGACAAGCGATGCATAGTCAATTATGCTGCGAGAAAATCGGGTATCAAAAGAATGACGAATGTGACAGAAGCCAAAAAGTTATGTCCAAATATCCGATTGTTGCATGTAGCCACTTATGGGCCTGGTGACAAAGAACCTAAATACCACAAGAACCCAGATCGAAACACACACAAAGTATCGCTCGATGCCTATCGGGAGGCCTCTCGAGAGATCTTCAAGATCTTTCATAAGCATTGTGATGTCATTCGTAAAGTAGGTACTGATGAAGGCTTTATGGATGTCACAAAGACAGTGAACCAGCGTCTTCGAGAGAGATACATAGATCGTATGCCGGAACTGTTGGACAAGATGGATCAAGAAGTGTGCGGAGTTGAAGTGCCTTGGGATCAGTTGGGTGTCACTATAGAATCTCAGGAGGAAGAGCAACGACGACTTGAAGGCCATGAACAGGTTTGGTCTAGTACAACATGGAAAGATCTTCAGCTTGCATTAGGAGCAGAGTTAGCTGCAGAGATTCGAAATGAAATATATGATACATTGAAATATACATGTTCAGCAGGTAACGTGTTTCTCTTGAGATCTTTTTTTTTTTTATCAGAAAACTGATGCCTAGTATTTCCGCAAATAAGGGATAGCCCATAACAAGACATTAGCTAAATTAGGTTCGAGTCAGAATAAGCCAAATAAGCAGGTATTTAATGCAAGCCGCTTTCTTTTGTATATGATAGCGTAGATAACCAAGTATGTCATTCAAGACTGTTTTACGAGATATAGCAAGGCTAGATTTTATGCGTGATATTCCCTTTCAGAAAATCAGAAATCTGGGAGGCAAGTTAGGGAGTGAGATAGGCTCTGATCTAGAGGCAGAAAAGACAAGCGAGCTTTGGAGTTATAGTGTAGAAGAACTTCAGAATAGGTTTGGACCTTCTACAGGGTTACATATCTATAACATATGTCGTGGTATTGATCATGAAGAAGGTAAGTGAATGACCATAACACATCAAAGAATAAAGACTGACATACAATCCACTTCAAGTCATACCTTCCAAACCACCTCAATCTTTGATGGCATCCAAATCATTTAGACCGCCTCTCACCAATATAAAGGAAGTAGAGCCTTGGTTCTCTATCTTGGCAGTCGAACTTCACAATCGAATCACTCGCGTTAATGAAGAATTTAACATGTGGCCGACAAACATCAATGTAAAGAAGAATTCTACTTGAAAATAGCTTTTATGATTAGCTAACAGGCTCAATTGAAGATTAGGTATGATAACGAAGGCCATAGAAACTATAGATCTAAGACAATGGGTTCAATTCATAAGGATGACATGAAATCCCATGGTAAGTTCAGAACAAAACGAGAGCATTTTCTAGAGTTTGAACAAGTCTATTTGAAAACTAGAAAGTCTTGCGAAAAAGGCAAGTGTCTTGTTTAATTCATTGAATGATACATATCCTTGCTATGGTCTTGACTTGTGTGCCTATGGTCTTGCGCCTGATGAATCATCGAAATCGCACACGCTGAATCGATTCTTTATTAAATCAGATAAGACCATCAGTGCCCATCATGCCAACGGTCTCGAACATGCTATGCTAACGAATTCTACAACCACTACAAGCAAACAGCAAAAGGTGAAAAAGAACCTATTTCATTTTTACATGGACAAGACATCCTCCCATCAAGATGAAGCACTGTTTGTCTGTGATAAATGTCAACAGAAAGTGCCTACCAATCATGCTGCAGAACATGCCGATTACCACTTTGCATTAGAACTCTCTTTGAAAGAAAGAGAGCAGCAAAGACACCCGACACAAGACAAAAAGAGAAAGTCAACTGTGACTGATCAAGAAAAGCAAGAGAAAAAACCAAAGAAATCTTTGTTTTTCCAACCAAGGTCATCTTCATAAACATTTTTTTTTTATTTTTTTGTCAAAGATCTTTTGCTACTATGGGATTCTTGAATGCTCATTGTTTCCTCTTCGTCTTCGTGTGACATTCTTACTGTTTCTCGGGGTACATAGGCTGTGTTGTTTGAGATGGACACATGTTGATTGTCTTTAAAACTCTTAAAATGAGTGTCTTTATCGTACGAATCCCGTAAGAGATTAGGGTCTGTACGATTAGCACTTGAATTATTAGTGTCAAGTTCCTTTGATGCCTTTGGTGCAGAATTAGAAGTAACCTAATGCATGGAAAGAGCGTTATTTTTCAGTTTCTTTTTTTTTTTTATTTTCGTTCTTACCCAATGAACCGTGACAACATTAATAGTAACATCGACTGTACAACAAGTAAGACAAAGTACACCTCTTTCCCGTCCATTCAGGATGGCTAAGGTCAATACATTGGCTAAAGAGACCAGCAGGGAAACGATAGAGGCCAACAAAGTTCTTCTGGCCACATTTCGAAGACGAGATGTCTTCCAATCTGTTCTTACGCCTTCCCCGGAATGCATCAATGGTTTCACAAATAAGATTGTCATGTAGAAATTAAAAGCCTATTGAATTGTAAGCAAGAGCTTTTCTCTCTTTTTTTCTTGAAATGTATCTTACAAAATCATACACCTGTTAAAAGTGGTGTTAATTAGTTGCACATCTTATGTTTTTCCTAAAAAGAGTTACTTACAATTAGAGGAATACTAGCAATAGGTTTTAGTCCAATGATACAGGTACCATCTGCTTGTAATTCTGCAACATGGAATACAATCTTTGTATAGAGATGATGTAAGTGAAACTGAGCTGTCTCTGTCTTTTTCTTTTTTTTTTACCATTAAAGTAAAGATGGCTATATAGGGTGTCAACAAAAAGCAATGAAACCGATATGATTTAGTGTTCCATCGTGATTGCCTTGAAGGAGATACAACCCATACTTTTTCAATAAGCCTAGCTTTGCAAAGCGCAAAAAAAAAAGAATACAATGAGTTAGTTAAGCCTTTTTTTTTTCTATAATCAGCTTCTTTTTTGTTTTCTCAAAAAAGAAAAATTACCAGCAATAAATCATGATCTTCGTTCCAGAATAAAAGATATCACAAATCAATTCAGATAGTAGACATGATGTGAAATTGCCTAAGTAGTGTTAGCAAACAAACAAAGCACTTTTCAGGTATCTATTTACCATTATTAGTGAACACAAATAAAGTGCTACAGACAGTAAATGCCCATGACAAGACATAGAGTAACAAGACAAGCCAACGAGAATACGATAGATATCTGAATTGAACATTGAATGTCTTGATGCCGAACAATGCTGACATGACAGTAATAGAAACTAGTGACACTATTTTAGATGCCAGTTCGCCTCCATCTGGTTGTGTGGTTCTAACGAATCGAGTTGGATCAAACACTGTTGCATAATCACTCATGTTGATAATATAAACTTTGCGAAATAATACAAAAACGAAAAAGAGAGAGGAAGAAAAGGGAAATAGACTGTTATCTGCTAAAAATACATGAACTAGCGTTGTGCAATATACAAGTATCATACTCACTTTTTTAAGCTTTTTTCCATTGTCTGAGCTACTAAAAGAAATATTACTTTTTTGATAATAAGGTGCGATTCTCCTGCGGGTTCGATTATTTAGTTAAATTCTCCTGAATAGATGTTGACTTTATATGGAAAATTTGTAACATAATCTCTTCAGACATATTCTCCTTTTTTTTTGTTGTTGTTGTTGTATTCAGCCTATTCAAATCAGAACCCCACTTTGCGTATTCAATTCAGAAGGTCTTTATAGGAACTTGCCACTTCATTTCGATCATTAGAAATAATTCATAGTAGGTTATGCAACAAAAGAGTTGTCCATGGATTTATTCTTGAAATTTACGAGCAAGATATCCTTGGCTATACTTTTCAACAACTTGCTCTTTTTGTTTTACATGCAAAAAGATAAGTTTTCTTTTTCTAGAGAAATCAACGCAAAAGAGTGAATTTTCCCAAACATGGGGAAAATTAGGAGAAAAGCCTGCTGTAAATGATTCTAATTGATTTGCGCAAAACGCTTTCAAACTTGTATACAGAAATCATCATCAATACACAGTAGCCTGCTCTCTTTTTGATAGAACATTGTGTTGAGATGTATATGGGTGATTGATCTAGTAAAGCATGCCTCAGTAGGCTTGAGGGAAGAGTGAGTAGAAATCATTTTCGTTGATTAATTGAGTCGAACAATTCTCTGCTGTGTATCACTTTCTTGATTGACTTTGTAATTTGGCATTCAAAAGACAAAAGTCAAATATATTTGACCTTTAAAATTGATCTCCTTTCCTGGAAGAGGGAGAAAAAGAGGGCGAAGGCGTCAGTGATTACTACAGAATTGATTTCAGTTGCATCAATTGAACAATCAAGTCGTCAAGTTCTATCAATTTAAACCGTGATGTGACGCCTATCGAAACAAATACATATCTGATCGCTTAGGTGGTTTATCATGATATGTATAATATTACCAAAAGAAGAATGGAAGAGGCTATTTCTTATTTGCTATTTCGGAACTTGTTGTTAGCTTTTCATCTGTTGAAAGAAGCTTGCATTATAAACAATAACATAGCCTCGATGCTCATGGAGTTATAAAGCAACACCAAGCCTTATTTTTCGAATTTTTACAATGATACCAAAGAAGAGAGCACTCATTTGAGAGCTATGATGTATGACATCGAAGCAATCATAAAATTGTTTTTTTTTCCTGGAAAAATAAATAAAAGCCTAAACGTCAGTGATGTAACGACATTGTTTAGTATTCAAAAGGATTCTTTTTTTTATTTCCTCCTTTCCCTTCTCTCTATTCTTGCTTTTATTCCCTTTTTTCATCTCTTTCGCTTCTTGATTGCGGATAAAAAAATACGAACAATTGACAGATGAAGCAAATGAATAAGCTTACATTGGATCGATTACCAGACGAAATTTTGATTGAGATTCTTTCTCAGCCTATCTTATCCTTAAACACACTACAAGTAATACAAAGTGTATCCAATCGAATGCACTCACTATGCAATTATGTTTTAAGACACAAACGACTTCCAGCAATTTATCTTGACGTTAGTATGGATCAAGAAGGCAAGAGCCGTGTAACAAGTGTGTTCCAACTCCACCAGCTCAGCTCAGACAATGCGAATTTACATTTCAAACCCTTACGGCCTCATGTATCAAAACGATACTACACAGACAAAGCAGCTCCTGTCATTCGGCTGGTTCGTATGACAGACACTTACATGCAAAGTAAAGCTACTTCTACCCATCAATCTTATTATGGTTCTTCGGACTCTCTAAACGAAAAGCTGCAACCAAAGGAGGTCAATCATGTAAAGAAAAAGAAGCGCCGAACAAAAGGTGTAGAACTCAATGCTCAAAGAAATGGGATCTACAACGTAAAGAAATCAACAGGCTTCCTCTTCTGTAAGAAACCCTGTTTCAATCTGAATTACGAGATCAGTCGTAGGCAACAAAATGAATACTATGCTTCTGCTCTAGGGATATCAGTGTCCTCTGACTATCTGATAAAACAAGTATTGGACGATAGCCATAAACATCCTACCAAATCAAAACTCTGTAGAATAACTGATTTTATAAAGCGATGCTTTTAGAGTAGCTTATATTTCAATGTGGACGAACCTATCTAGACGCACTAAACTACAGCTACGCATTTAGCGAAAGGATTATTAGTTCCTTTATCAGTTGGCAACGCTGTTCTTTATTACAAAAAGCTCTTATACTGACAATCACTCACTTCTTTCAGGAGCTTGATTTGGAATTAAAATAAACTGACTGTACAGGTTTCCTTCTCTGTAGACTCTGTGTCTCCAATGGAAATGTCACTGTGTTCTTTTTTTTATATATATATTATTTGTTCTTTTTTCTCTTATAGAACACACTTTTTATTTTATTTTCATTTTGTCTTACCTTGTGCCATGAGCACATCTTTATCTTTGATCACTCTGCAGAGTTCTCATTCAACGCCATTGCCTTCGTCACATCATAGGCCAATGGTCCTTAAACTGCCTTCTCAACACGCATCTACTTCTCCAGAACTTAATCCAATCTTTGATCGTGTACCAAAAGGGCCAAGAGGAGTACCCCGACTTGATGTCTTGAGAGAATCTCGGCTTCATCAGACATTTCAGTATAAAGCGCCTTCTCATGCTCGACTGAGATCTCATCGTGTAGGTTATGCTACATATGGACCTATTGAAGGACAGCCTGTGTTTGTTATTGGTGGCTACGGATGCACACGTATGGTGGGCATTATGTTTGAAGATCTTGCATATCGATATCAATTACGGATGATTTGGCCTGAACGTCCTGGGTAAGGCGTCAAAATAAGAAATCTATCTCTTTTTGCTTATTTCTCTCTTTTATTTAACAGCTATGGATTAAGCGAGGAATGCAATTCACAACGTATGACAGCACTTGAATGGGCAGATGTGATTATACAATTATCAGATCATTTAGGCATACGACAATTCAACATTATTGCTCAGTCTGTGGGAACTGTGTTCGCCTTGGCTGTAGCTCATCGATACCCAAAACGAGTTTTAGGACCTATCTTTCTCATTTCACCTTGGGTCTCGACACAATTAGCGGGCACATTTAAATGGACACGCCGGCTACCTGCACCTCTGGTAGCCAAAACAGTTTCATTAGCGTTGGATGTGATGTGGATGTTTAGCAGGCCTAGCAATCAACCAAGCACAACTTCCACTCGATCCTCCTTTGAAAATGAAAAGCAACAATATGATACCCAATTCCTGTCTCCACATATCCTTAAGACTAATACCAAATCCACAAATAATCTAACACATGATCCGAAGAAGCCAAGGCGCACATTAATTGCCTTAGAAGAAGACGAACTACTAGCCTCTCTCGAAGATGAAGATCATGACTTGGAGACAGATTTTCCAACCGATAGACCACTTCGGCATTTTGTTCGTCCCAAACATTTGTCGTTATATTTAGCCATGAATAATCATCGACTGTCTGAGAATTATAGTCAAGGCCAGCTATGTGATGTTATGGTGGCCCTCGAAAAATATCATTTATTTGGCTTTAATTATTCAGATGTTAAAATCGCTGTTTCAGCTGTTTGGGGAGATAAAGATGGACTTATACCTGCTAAAGTGATTGATATCTTGGCGAATAGTTTTCATGATGTACGGCTCAAAATACTAGAGAGTGAAGGCCATGATTTAGTATGGAAAGAAGGTGTCATGGAATGGGCTATACGAGGTGTTGCTGAATCACGAAAAAAACTATCGAGAATAAAATCCGTTGTAAACTGACTAATTGAAGATGATGTGTGAGTAGAGTCATAAAGAAAAAAGAAAAGCTTATGTAAAAGCAATCAGAACAAAAACTTTGAATGCATTTCTCTTTGAGATCATATTCGCCTTTTTAGTGTTCATCATTTTGCTTTATTGATTATAAGCAGAAGAGAAAAAGAAAAAAGACACACGCTAATCATAATAAAGGGAAGTGAATAGAA
The DNA here is from genome assembly GCA_025331435.1 of Choanephora cucurbitarum. NCBI lineage: Eukaryota > Fungi > Mucoromycota > Mucoromycetes > Mucorales > Choanephoraceae > Choanephora > Choanephora cucurbitarum. The sequence goes on from JAIWNI010000033.1 coordinate 92,414, forward strand.
CACAAGCCTAATTCTGATGTTTTCGATTTCGGATTGAAAACTACATTATTGATTGGCTTACATATTACTTTAAATTCAAGCCGAAAAGGGTTTTGTCGTCAATAATCATAAACATTAGAATGAAACAGGCAGGTTATAATCATTCTCTTGTTATAAATAACGGGTCTTTTTTCTTTGCCTCTCCAACTACAAAGGGTTCTTTCAATCGCACGCTTTCTCATTATTTCTCAGATGTCTGTTCTAATTTAAATAGTCCTTCATGTATATCTTTCTCTTTCTTTGAAGGAGAAAGGTATTCGGAGTATCCTCGAACTGTGCTTTTCTGCATTTCTTCTTCAACGAAAACAAAAGAACGGCAAAAGCAACTTGAAAGAACACACTTTGTATCATAAACAAAAGGAAAAAAAAAAAGAAAAAAAGTACGCGTTCATCTACTCCTTTCAAAATTACACTGCATGACTGCTTTAAATTCCCTAACGCCCAATCAGGGGCAAGCGTATTTCGCAAGTACTTCTCCATTGCTATACATATGTGAGGAGGGGGGGGGGGCTCGAGGGTAAACTCCATGCCCTCAAAAAGTAATAACCAGCTAGGGTATTGCCCAAGAGCATATCAGAATCTGAGCGAGAAAAGAGACACTGTTTTGCTGCCAGATATACTTGTAAAATGAAATGAAATACATCGTTCGCAAATACGACACTCAGAATAATCCAGCCGATTTGATTGTTGTTAGTCACCCCAAAATGAACGGACTACCTTCAGGAGATGCAAATGATATTGCTCAGACTATGGTATTGAATAAAAATAAGACAAGACTTAACCAATCTCTTACAAAATGATTAATTATCATACATAATGCTAATTTATCTGTAAAAAGGAGCTCTATATTGAACTTTCAAATTCCAGGCTGGTTTTTTAGACAGTTTCTTTTTCAGGAATGGTTCCTTCACTTCTTCTGGTAGACAAGTTATTTCAAAGCACAATGATTTGTTTAGTCATTAAAGTCATGCTCACCATAGGTTGTTCAAAATTATATGTAACGACACTTAGTGCTAGACTGAGGTGTACGACCGTTCTTATTGATATATATTGATAGTTTGTCTGATCGACTCATAGGCTTCCTGAGTTCTGAAGAATACTTTCACGAACAATGGATATTTGTCTTTGTTCTGTCAAATGACACAACAAAGAATGGTTGTAGAGGCCAAATCAGATAGTAGTCAAGTGTTGCCATTTAGTCAACTACAAGAATCTACAGTCCAGTCCAAGTGACACAATATGAGCTGAATATAGGTTCAAACATCTTCGGCTTGTTCGTTATGCGAATTTTGTACAGGTCATCTAGAAGAGAAAGGCTGCACGTTTTCTTTGAATTGAAACAGCGAATGTATTGTTGTCTAACTTTTCTTTTTAGGTTGATGGTAAAATTTGATAGATTAAATATTTGGAAGGAAAGTAGCGCAAGAACCTTAATCTTACTTTCGCTTCAAAACTTGAGTATTGTTAAAGCTAACATGGCTCTCTAAAAAATTAATGAGCAAATGCAAGTGCAAGTGTAATTAATAGCTTATCCATATTTTGATACATTTAAGACTTCTAAAACAAAATTACAACAGAATCCTGTTATGTCTTTTCTGTCTCCGAAGTAAATGAAGCGACAGTTTCGTATGTTACTTGACCCTGTTCTGCACCGCTTGTTTGTACAACACAGTATATCATGTATTTCAGTGTCCTCACTAGTAAGCTTTCTCTAGACATTTACAGAGAGTGTGTCACTTTTAACTGCGGAGCGTATAGAATTACTTTGCGAATAGTAGCAAATATTAGATCTTTGTCATATAAAAAGAGATGTCATATTGAACGCGATTCATGCTTTCTTCTTAGTCTCTGGCTCTCAAACACATTCGCATATAATAGATCTAAAAAAAAAAAGTCTATATATAGATATAAACGCTAAATAATCATAGTGTATGATGAACTGATGAAAGCGCTACCGATAGCTGCTACCTCGGCTGAAATGAATAGGGCTAACGATCTTATTGATCTGCTTTCACGAACAAGCAAGTAGGTACGCAAGATGGACAAACAAACGTTATTGGGGGGGTCATAAAAATTAATGCTTCTGGTTGATGGAGAGCAATATATCTTCAATTTCATATCGAATGTACAAATTATATATTATTTTTAGCAGGACTATCTTCAAATCGAATTTACAAAATGCTAATCAAATACTTTCCTAAACTTTATTTTTGCTTAATATGCAATACGCTTTGTATAACTGTGACCATATCAAGGATATAGTGGTCAATTATAGACATGAGTTTTTGTTTTATTAAACAGCAACTCAGTCTAATTGTAACGTTCTCTTTGATCTGTTGTTCTATTTTCCCGAGCCGCAAAGCAGCCTATCAACTTGACAGCAATGATTTTGTCACAAGAGGCTATAGGCTGTCTTTTACATGAACCCAATTTAACAATTCGCCTAATGGTAAAATATAAGAACTAAGATTTCTTTTCGAATATCATGCATGATTTGGCTCTTTATTTAGCTCAAGGTTTGTGTAAACATCGTGTCTATTTTCTAGCATATTTGACAAGAATACAAGAAAGCTTTCTTGTGTATTGATCAAAGTAACATTTTGGTGTCAGTGCGATAGTACAAACTTTAGTTTAGAAACTATTTGCCTGTTTTATACATCCTTCGCTTACGGTAGCCAACGTTTCTCTATTTCAAGTCCAGAATACAAGGTGCCTGCATCTTGTCAGTAGGACATGTCTCAAAAAGAAAGAAACACTGAGTGACGGAATAGGCTCTTCCATGTGCAAATTTTACATACAATTTGCAGCAATAGGTAATACAATTGTTCTTTTAAATACCAGTTTCCCTCATTTTTGGCAACTACACAAGTGTACAGAAACACAATGAAAAGAAAAAAAAAAGGGATTCAGCTTCAGTAAGTTTGAATGAAGAAAGTAATGGTTTTTTTTATATTGATCATGGTCAAATGAAAAAGGAAAGACTACACACAAAACCTGGAGTCGACTGACAATGATGGATTCGGTATGGCCTTTATGACCGTTTGTGAAGCAAATACATCTCTAAAGATGAATTGAAGTTAGGCCAGAAAAACATTTCAGTAAAAATCTTTGCTTATTTGAACAATCAAATTAGCATATGGGAATGTGTTTGGTGATGGCTATACCATAGGAAAATTCGGAGCTTTTTGCAGTATGTAGAAGCCAGATGAAGTCTTCATCAGTCAGCAAGAAGAAGCAATAACCAACAAAGCTAAAGAACTAGATGATGACTGTGTAAGCATATTTGTTGCTTTTTTAAGGTGGAAATTAAGTTATATACTAGAACACTCTGTGTTATATATCGATAAACCTATTTGTTGAATGTCAAGCTGAAGATAGTAAGATCAATGATCAATTGAGATGAAGGAGAATACATGCATCTTGCTACTTGTTTTTACTACTATAAGCACTAAAAAGAGAAATGCATCTGGTAAGCAAAATATAACAATTGTGTCTTACATAAAACACATTTTGCTTCTCTGTCTCAATCCAACATAACCATCCCATCCAGATTGGTTCAAGGCATTGTTATAGCAGGTATAACACATATAATCGTCTCTTCACTACTATCATATTAGATGGTCTACTTTAATGTTATGAAGTTACAAATAAAATCAGTAGTTAGTAGGACCACCATTTGCATCTATAACTGCTTGGCATCTACTATCTGATAGATCGTTTGATTGACAACATGTCCAGTAGTTATGCATTGTGGGTTGATTCAACAAGGGAACATATGCGACTATTTAGTCTATTAACAAATTATATATAGATGGATGTAGAAACAAGTTTTTATTCTTTCTTTGGTTTATATCCGACTAGATAGCATGTTTCTAAGATTATATGATGAGATGTTTAGCTTGACAGAGAGCTTAGGTAAGCCTTGAGAGTTATACATTGGAAATGGCAGACGGCAGCAAGTGGCCAGTTTTTTTTTTTCTTTCTTGAAGTAAAGTGAACCCAATTCAGTGAGACGCGCTTGTATGAGAGTAAAGCAGGCCGAGAGACAATGGACCGTGAAGCAAGCGATAGAGAAGCAGTTTTTTTTTTATTTGGCTTGTAATAGGTTGTTTGCGATTTCTTTTTAGCTCGGCGACCTAAAACGCGTACCAGATAGAACAAGAGTAGTAGTGGTAACAGTAGATGAATCGGGTTCAAGTAATAAATCGATAAAAACAAAAAATAAAGATAGAGAAGGATAACACTACGTCTACTCAGCTGAGTGGACGTAGTATTATCCATAAAGAAAGTACTAAAAAGTACTGATACAATCACAAATTTTTACAAAGTATAGACTAGGCACCATTCAAACGCATCCGCTGAATGAATGAAATGCTGAATGTGAGCTACATGGAGCTCCATTTCATTTTCATTAAATTCAATACTGTGAGATATCCCTTAAAGACACACTTCAAGCCAAAGTATATTCAGCGAGCGCGTCAAAGAGACATCAATCAGACAGTAAAGAAGAATATAACACGCCCTTCGGACACGCACGCAAGCATGCATATCTTTTTACTTATTGTACATCACCAATATCAAAAAAGAGATAACACTTAGCTTTTAGTTTGCCTTGACCTTGTTTTGAGAAGAGAGAGAGAGATATGAAGTGAAAAAGAAAAAGAAAAAGAGGGGAAGAAAAAGAGAAAACGCCAAGGGCGTGTATTTATCAACATCAAGGAAGTAGAGTCAGTTGATCATGGGTCAACCAATCAGAGAAATCAGTCCAAGTGACGAAATCTTCATATGGTCCTTTGTTTACCAAAAAGCCACCCATAGATATCCTATACACACACGCCAGCTATCTATATGACTCATATACCCCTATTTGATTTCTGACAGCTGAAGCTATCAGTGCAGCCTATATGATGCATGAAAATGCAACCAGAGTACAATAGAGCTAAACTCAGCTAGACAAGCTTGATAAAGTCCTGCCTCAGAACTTGCGATATTGGTTTCTCAGATCATCACGGAGATCCAGCCATACAACCTGTGCGATTGACAGTCTTCTTCAACATCTTGCTTTTCTTTGTTGCCCTATAGTTCTGACATAGATGCTGGCTAGACATCTCAGTTAAAGTTACAAAAGAAAGAAAAAGAAATGCAGAGTATGGCAAGTCAAGATGTCACTATACGGACAATGCAAAGGTTTCACGAGCAAAAAGACAGAGATAGCCATGTATAGCTCGAGCAAGAACTGTGTAGCAGTAGAATAGCCAAGCAGAGCAGAACCAACTTGAGACAGTTAGAGAAGGAGTAGTCACAGACACTTGTTTTTATGTGATGAAATCGAATGCGCTTACAGATAATTATGGACATACAGTTGACTAACAGTATGTCGTGCGCGTAATAAGTCATCAAAAAGAATTGATTGCTATTGAAAAAAAAAAACCCTCATATGTATATATTGGTGATTTGTTTGGTGCAATCAGAGTCATTTTATTTCTAGACTAATAGCTGGAAACAGTGACAAAGAATGCTTCAAACGATTTCTCTTGTGAATGTCCGTTAAAGCTGGCTTATGTGATGCGTAGTACAATTTGAACTCAAGATCGCGAAGATAAAGCACAATGGTGTCTCTGCATACATTGATGTTGCTACGTTTTAATTCCTTTGTAGTTTGCTAAATGCTCATAAATGGATTGCGAACTACAGCAAATTCAAGTTATTCTTAAAGCCCTAGAGTTTATCTTTTTTTGGAATCTGCTGGTGGACTTGCGAGGGAGAGGCGTATTTGTTTCTTCAATAGTCTTCACAATATCTCTGGCAGTCTCTCTTTAGCTAACCGAACCTTCTTTCCAACGGTGGTGTCATTGTATCCTTCCTTATTCAACCAATAAACACCCTCAACGCATCTTGTCCGTAACTCTAGTGTAACTGCTACACTTGCACTTGTTTTCTGTGTTATTCATGTCTTTAAATGTTCGTGCTTGTAAGCGAAGTAGAAGGTTTATTAAGTGATATTTTTCAGAGTGAGTGTATATATGTTCTTCTTTTCGAAATTCTATCATTTTCATTTGTCTTATTCTAAACTTGAGCTCCACTGAGCTACCTTATCTATAATTGAAAACTCTAGATCGAACCAGAAATGGTCTGCTTCCTCAATAATATGTACACTATCTGAAGGATACAACTGTTGGATCCGACTCGACCGGGTAAACTGGTCTCTCCCACCATGAATACACAATATACGCCTACTCTCTATAGCTGGCACTTGCTTAAAGAAGCTTGATTTTGTGGTAGCCAAAGCCCAAAGGACACCAAGAGGTATACTGATAAGCAAATAAGCACATGGCACACGTGTGCATATCATTGTACTAGCAATCATAGCACCAAATGAATATCCCTTGTATACAGAATAGTTTAAGAAACCAATCTCTCCCTCATACACTTGTCTTGTCATCTAACTTACACACAAAATCAAGCGATCTATCTTTGGTATCTCTGGTAGTGGATGATCCAGTACATAGTCAATGACTGCTTGATAGTCTTGTCTTTCGGGCATGGCTGTCCAGCTTGTTTTGCCTTTGGATTTACCACAGCCACGAAAGTTGAGACAAAAGACAACATAGCCTTTGGATGTAAAATAGCGTTGCAAGGCTATAACAACGTTATTCCATCTATTGCCGCCTTTTCTTTATTTGTATATTATTCTTTTTTTTTTGGATAAAGAATAAAGGAGAGCTTAAATACCTAAAGGTCCATAAGGGTGTGCAATAATAACACCAGGTGAACTCTGAAGTTGTTGGATTGTTATGTTGGTACTGATGCCAACTTCGATCGGGATCTTATCTTCAATAGACTCAACAAATATAGTTTGAGATAACATATAGCTCTTTTTCCAAAAAAAAAAAAAAATTCAAAAAGAAAGGGGGAAAAAATCATAAATTAATGCACTAAATTTAAGCTTTGATGTAACGCCCCTTTTTTAGACTACAGTAATCGCTCGATTTAAGAGTGTTTGATTTAATAGTATGCTTGACATAAGAGTATGCTCAGTATGAGAGTGAATATCTCAAGAATATGTACCTTCTTAAATAAAGCGATCATTGTATCAGTATTGCGAGTAGCTTGGGGCTTAAGTTTGAGTGCACTAAAGATGTGTCCCAAGTCTGATCAAGAACTGGACCAACAGTTTAAAATCAACATGATAAGAAGGCAATGACGCCAATAGCTTGTTTCTTTATGACGAGTTAAAAATCAAACGAAGAATTTGATATATGTCTTTATCAAGAAAGAAAGGATGATGATTATATTCTAATGTGATAACAATTATGTATATAAAAGAGAAAAGAAGAAGGGGAATTATGTGTATACTATATATATATAAAAGAAGATGTTGGTAACCAGAAAGATATCACCATTGAGTGATATCCACTTCAGCTTCACCAAATAAGCTTGTCTTAGTAGCCTTCAGATTCTCGGTCTGTTCCACTTCTTCTTCGGACACAGTGGTGGTATTGAAGATCTCAGGCAAGACTCGCTTAATAAAGCTAAGGATATGACGATTGATTTGATCGAATTCCAACAAGAATCCATCGTGACCATCAGGCGAATCAATCACAACCATCTCTGTATTCGCCATACCTTCTGCCAATTCGTATTGTTCAGAGATAGTGAACAACCCATCTGACTCAATACCAATCACCAAAGCAGGCTGAGTGACAGAATGAAGTACTTCAAAATAATCGCCTTTGCCTCGAGAGATATCGTGTGAATCCATCTTACGGGTCAAAGCAATGTAACAATTGGCATCGAATCGATTGACGAATTTAGTACCTTGGTAACGAAGATACGATTGTGCTGAAAAGACAAAAGGCTGAGGCATAGAAGGGTTATTGATGCTTTCTTTTTCTGCTTCTGCCAAGGGAGGACTTGAGGCTCGATGGCCATCGTTGTGGATCAGTCGATTGGCTTCACCAGGAGAACTGGGACGACGTTGGAGTGATTTCAGTTCAGCTGCCTTTCGACCAAATCGAGATTCAAATGAGTTACGGGATCGATAGGTCAATAAGGCAGACATACGAGCGGCAGATAAACCCACAACAGGTGGTGCTTCTTCTGTATAATAACCATCCACTACAAAGCAAGATCAGTTTAGATTTTCCTTTTGGAGCGAGACAATGACTTACAGTAGTTTGGATCACTATAGATCGATTGACGTTGAGCTTCTCCCCAACTGATACCCCAAGCAGAATGACGACCTGAAGTAGCGATGGGTACAATACAGCGTACATAATCTTGACCTAATTGAGCCCATTCTAGCACTTGCATACCACCCATAGATCCACCAATACAGATAGCAACCTGCTTGACTCCCAAATAGTCCAACACAAGACGATGAAGCTGAACGTCATCTCGTACACTTACTAGAGGAAATTCGGGACCATACTTATCGCCAGTTTCAGAGTTGATGGTCAAAGGAGAGGCAGATCCATAAGGAGAGCCAAGTACATTGCAACAGACAATGAAAAACTTGGTGGCATCAAAGGCTCTTTTAGGACCCATCAATGGACCCCACCTATCCCCCATCATTAGTTTGAAAGCAGCAACACTACATAGGCAAATAGCTTACCAATCTTCTACATCAGCACTACCAGTCAATGCATGACAGATGACCATACAATTGTCAGCTTTCTCATTCAACTTTCCCCATGATTTCCAGGCAATGGGTACATTCTTCATGCGCACGCCTGATTCGAGTGTGTATTCTGGTATGATCGTAATGTTCTGGTCGGGTATCAGCTTGGCCAGATTGTTCTTTGATTCCTCAAATGGTAATTCATTGAGTGTTGCATAAGTCTTGAATGTTTGCATAGAAAAGAATAAAAAAAAATATATACAGAAAAAAGAAAGGAGAAAGTGTTTGCTTTCTTATAGACTATCACTTAAATAACATCATCTTCAAAAAGAAAGTTAGATCGACCAGTGATTGACGTTAGTCCTTAACCAATCAGATAAGCCCAAGATGACACAAAAGATTTGAAACTGACTCTCAAATCAAGTTGAAGAAAGCATAAAAGGTGACGTGCAAATTCATTTCTGAAATTCAAAAAAAAAGGCATCAAAGTGAGTCAACTCGATTATCTCTTTCTTTTTCTTAAATATCCATCTCCTCTATGTCCACCGAAAGTACACCTGAACCTATCCAAAACCGTAGACGTGGTTCTTCTTTTGGTTTTTCTAAGCCTAAGGTACTCAAACCTTTTAACACAGCTGAGGTTAAAATCTTATTGCTCGAGAACGTGAATGCTACTGCTATTGAGGCCTTTAAGAAACAAGGTTATCAGGTAGGACCAAAAAAAAAAAAAGTGAACTCGATGTCAAAATCCTAACCTTTTGAAATCTGTAGGTTGAAACACATACAAAGGCTTTAGTGGGTGAAGAATTGATCGAGAAGATCAGAGATGTTCATATCATCGGTATTCGTTCCAAGACAAAATTGACAAAGGCTGTTTTGGATGAAGCCAAGAATTTGATGGCTATTGGTTGTTTCTGTATTGGTACAAACCAAGTTGACTTAAAGGCTGCTGCTGATAAAGGTGTAAAGTGTCTTATTTTTAAAAAAAAATTTACCATGGCATTAACTTTTTCACTCTAGATTGCTGTCTTCAATTCACCTTTCAGTAATTCTAGATCAGTCGCAGAATTAGTCATTGGTGAATTAATCACATTGGCTCGTCAATTGGGCGACCGTAACACAGAAATGCACCAGGGTGTTTGGAATAAGGTATCAAAGGGCTGTTATGAGATTCGTCACAAGGTATTGGGTATCGTTGGCTATGGCCATATTGGTTCTCAACTGTCTGTCTTGGCAGAAGCCATGGGTATGACTGTCTATTTCTACGATGTACTTCAGATCATGCCTATTGGTCAAGCCAAGCAGGTTGAATCTCTTGAAGACTTGCTTAGTATCTCTGACTTTGTCTCTCTCCATGTGCCTGAGACAGAAGAGACCAAGAACATGATTGGCGAAAGAGAGATCATGGACTATATGAAGAAGGGATCTTATCTGCTCAACAATGCGCGTGGTACTGTTGTTCAGATCCCTGCTCTCATCAAGGGTCTTCAATCAGGCCATCTTGCAGGTGCTGCTGTCGATGTCTATCCCAAGGAACCTGCTGCTAATGGTCCTCACTTTGACTATTATCCTGAACTCTTGAGTGCCAACAATTTGATCTTGACTCCTCATATCGGTGGTTCTACTGAAGAAGCACAGAGCATGATTGGTGTTGAGGTCTCTACTGCTTTGACCAAGTTTATCAACGAAGGTTGTTCTCTTGGTGCTGTCAACTTCCCTGAAATTGATTTGCGTGCTATTTCTCAAGATGATAAGGATACTGTTCGTGTTCTCTATATTCATCGTAACATTCCTGGTGTCTTGAGAGTAAGATAGATGCTATATACATATACAGTATACTTATTGTTTGTATAGGCCATTAACGAGATTTTCGCCAACCATAATGTTGAAAAGCAATACTCTGATTCTAAAGGTGAAGTTGCTTATGTGATGGCAGATATCTCTAACGTGACACAAGAACACTTGGAATCACTTTACAATGCTATTGTTGCCACACCTGCCAACATCAAGACCCGTGTTCTTTATTAGTTTTCTGTATATTTTATGTATGTGTGTGTGTGTGCTCTTTAGAAAAAAAAAGTTTAATGTAAATGTCCAATAAACCTTATCGTGTAAACAACTTGATGTATCAAAAATAGATTTCTCGAGGGAGAAATTTCTTTTTGCAAGTGTGTGAAGTGCATACTTTTGCACTCTCTTGTAAATAACGCCCATTTCTCTTATGCATCTCTCTTTTCATTGAACATGACACATTGGTTTATTCCTGCCTCATTACGTTTGCGTCGAAAGGAGCCTAGAGATCCATTGATAGCTGGGAGATATAGATGCTTAGGGGTACTTGGACAAGGTGCTTATGGCATTGTTCATTTAGCTGTAGACAACAAGACACATCAGCGATTTGTAAAGTAGCTTGTCTTGGGTCGGTTGTTTATTTTTCTCAAACTAAATTCAATGGTATGATAGGCTATGAAAGAAATAAGTAAATCTCGATTAGAACGTCAACAACAATCCGACAGACGATATCAACCACGCCTAGCTTCGAATGAACAAAAGAAACGCAGGCTTAATCCAACCACAGTTCTTCAGGATCCAGATTACAGCCTAGATTCTATCTTTCTGGAGTTGGAATTGGCTGAAAAAGGGGTTGTCATGACTCTGTCTGAACCCACTTTCTATTTTGTTCAACAATGCCGCTCTATTTTCAGACAGTTAGTGTATGTGGTTGACCATTGTAATGACCCAGCATAGAATCAATGATCCCAGTCAACTAATTGCTTTCATTGTTAGTGCATCAACAAGGCATTGTGCATGGTGATATCAAGCCGCACAACTTGCTTTTGTCCAAAGACAATAGAGTGAAATTGGTTGATTTTGGACATGCTATCTATCTCTGTGATATCTACAGCATGAGTTCACCTGCATTTACAGCACCTGAAGTGATCAAGAAATAAGGTAAAGTAAGCCAATTTTAGCTCCAGAGCCTCTCAACTCATTTGTGTCAATAGCTATAAAACTTTATGCTGCAACGTGTGCCATGGGTGTTACATTGTACTGCCATTTCAGACAACCAACCTATTGGATCTATTTGAGGAAATTCAAACTAAAGAGTAAAGAATAAGAAAGAAAACAATGCCAATGAAACTATCTAAACATGATTTTCATAGTATTCTTTATCCACATACAATGGACTCTCAATTATTGGATCTGTTTTCCAAATTACTTGAAAAGGATCCAACTGAAAGAGTGACACTAACAGAAGGTAAGATAAAGAAAGCCCAACATGTCTTTATCTTTCTAACACACATATCAATTCAATCGCTTCATCCATGGCTACAAACTGGAACAAGATAGGCTGATTTATCTCTTTTGTCTTGACAACCAATAAGCGAGTTTAAACTCCCCTTCATCTCTTTGCATAATCCATCGAATGCAAGAAAATAATAATCACTGTACAGTTTACTTTTTTTTAATAAAAAATCATAACCTCTCATTTAAGCAAGGTCAGCATGTTTCTTGACAAATTCTTGAATAGCAGCAGCATTACGCATACCAACAAAGCTATCAACTACCTTGCCTTCATGGAAAGCAGAGACAGTAGGCAAGGCAGCAATCTTGAAATCACTGGCAATTTCTTGATGATCATCTACATTAATCTTGACCAAAGTAACCTTGGGATTGGCTTCAACAGCCTTGGATAAGATAGGACCCAACATCTTACAGGGACCACACCAACTAAGAGTTCTGTCAGCTTCATTCTCTCCTCTCTCTTCCTCACATTGCTTACTCGGCATAAAAATCAACAATGACAGGATGGTCAGCCTTGGTAACGAGTTGGTCCCAAGTAGAGGTAGTGGCCTCTACTGTCTTACCCGTCAAACAAGGTTGAGCAGAATGAAAGGCGCGAATGACTGATAGAATCAAATAAGCCCCAAAAAACACACCATTTCCTGTCTTTTTTTTTTTTTTTTACTTACATTGACGAGTAGGTCGAACAGCAACACGAATGGAGTTCATTTGCTTGAAAATAAAAAAGATTAGAAAAAAAAGAGAGAAAGAAAAATAGATTTTTTTTTAGAAAGTAACACTTATGCAAGTAAGATGAGCCAATCAAATGATGTCTTGCATAATACACTTCTTGTGACTGATTGGATGAATGACTTTACCTTGTCAAAAAGTGCTACTTGAGCCATCTATCCTTTCTTCTCAAACTGGCGTCATGAAGACCCTACACGATGAAGTGGATTCACCCATACAGACAACAGTCACGTAGTGGCTTAGATATAGCCTGTCAACATAAATTGAAAGCCTAGGTTTTTTTTTGGATTTTTCTTCTTTTTCTTTTGTATAATTTAGTATAAGGTAAATAGAACAAACAATTCTCTAAAGAAAATACAAGCAAAATAAGGATGAACACCATAAATGATATTTGCACGTCAGTCTGATTTTATGAAGACATACTCGGCTACAATTTATTGTTACTGAATGGCTTGTTATTTCTTTTCATGTGGCTTATATTCACTGTATCTAACTTTTCTTTTTTCTAGCAAGTAAACCCTTCTCAGTTTCTGTTTTCTGTTTTTACTTTACATAAAATAAACAAATAAATAGTGTATTTTCTGACATATATATAAGCTCTTAATAATGTATGAATTTGAACTGAACAAGATGTGCTACGAATGCAACATGGCGTTCAATCTGCAATACAAAAGAAATTGAGAAAAGCGCGTTCATTCTCCAATTGAGATGTGTGTGTGTGTGTGTGGACATCATAGGCGTAGAATTGTTCCAAGAATTCTCAAAAGAGGATACTAAGAAAATCTTGGGCATCATACTATTCTAAAGGAAATGGACAAAATAGATTGAATGTCAGTAGCCAATTAGATCGATCTCCTAACTATGTTACACGACCCTGTCTTCCAATAAAATACAATGAAAGATCAGTGTGTGTTTCTATTTTAGATTAGAATTGAAAGAACTTCCATCTTTCCCACGTAAGTTTTCTTAACAAAAAAGAAAAGAAAAGAAAGTTTAATAACACAAATAAGAAGAGGGGGAATACAGTGAGATTATGGTACAATATATAATATGGAGGGAGATTGTCTATTTGGATGGAATATAATGTGTATGATTAAATCCATTAGAGAGTTGACCATCTTGACAGACTTCGAATTCAGCCATCCAGGCACACGCTAAGGCTTGATCTATTGTCCAGCGTGTCTGAGGATTAGGATCCATCATGCCAGCCAGACACTCTCTTTCTGGCTGTGTAAAGTGTTTAAAGAGATCACAATCACTTGGATCTTCTAGTTTTCGACGTTGTTCAAGGTAGTTTTTATAGTCAAAATCACCTCCATCAGATGCTTGTGCAGCTACAGCAGCAGGGGAACCCACCATGGCATCTTCTGGTGCCTTACCACAAGGACGACCTGTGAAGAAGGCAGCAGTAAAGGGTAATTGCTGCAGGCGCATACAGAAATAGGTAGTAGCTGCACTCCAGACATCGAGGGCTTTACCGTCATAGGGATCATGATCGTTCTTGATTTTCCACATTTCAGGGGACCAAAAGGGTTCAGAACCACACCATTTCTTGCATGCCTTACTTTCTCTCTCAAAGCAGGTCTGGACAACCTCAGCCACACCAAAGTCAGCAATCTTGAGTGCGCCTGTTGCTGTCAACACAAGGTTTTCGGGTTTAATGTCACGGTGAGCAATGCCCAGATGATGCAGATGTTGTAGGCCTAACAAGAGTTGCTTGAATAGACAGGCAATATCATCTGGTGCCAAATGAGGCTTTTCTTGAAGAAGATTAAAGACATCACCACCTGCACACTATAGTCATGATAAGTTAAAGAATAACAATCTAGTGATATACTTACATATTCCATCACAACACACCAACGACCTTTTTCATCTTTGACAAGATCAAGTGTGTCTACCACATGAGGACAGTCAGAGGCTGATTTGCTGATACAGTATTCATTCAACATGCGCTTCTGATACTCGCGCTCAGCTTCTGATTTATGGCGCTTCTTGAATTCCTTGACAGCCAAGATACGGCCACCTGTTCTCTGCTGAACCAGACGAATGACAGCAGTAGCACCACTGGCAATGTTCTTTCGGTTGGTAGAACCTAAGCCCTTGGTAGAACGATGTTCAGGCTTGATATAATCACCATACTTGTCTGTCAAGAGAGGAACATGGCTTGTGGTTGGACTGACATCGGTAGGTGATCGTCTAAAGGATGAACTCATCATGCGAGAGAAGGATTTACCGACCTTGCTGGCTGTACTGCTGACTGAGCTTACACTGTGAATAGAGGCAGCACTGAATCGTCTGAGATGGTTGGGACTGGTGTCCAGAGAAGAAGAGGGTGAGGTAGAGAGAGGATGGGTGGCAGGTGTCATCTTGAGACTGCCAAAGAAACTGTTGGTAAAGACATTACTGAGTCTCTTCTTGGATTTATTGACAGGAATTGGCTTCACCTGTAGTTCGGGTGGTACCGGTGTAGAAGGTGATGAAGGTGTGGCAATCGATGAAGAAACAGAAGAAGTAGTGTCATTTGAACTTCTGTGTGCAACAAACGAACGGTGAGTGTCATGGGGGTGTGCAGATTCTTCTTCTTCTTCTAGGCAGTCAGGTGAAGCAGATCGTGGTATGGAATCTGAAAAGAATTGGCCTGAAGAAGAAGTAGAAAGATATCGATTATTCTCGAAATAACAATTATCCTGTGTGTCTGCAACAGCCAATGTAGCCATATTCTATTCTAAGCAAAAAAAAAAAAAAAAAGGGAAAGAGGGGGGGTATTGATGAAAAAGCAATTTAAAAGATTTTTTTATTTTTATTTTGAGTTAATTCATTTTTATACTCAAAAAAAAAGTGTGTGTGTGTGTGTGTGTGTGTTACGGGTTCTGGCGGGTGTATCGGATTGGATAAGATAAGTCGGGTTAATCAGAAGGAAAAAGTGAGGACAAGGTGAAAGTGAAAATTAAACCAATTGTTCACCTTACAATTTTTTTTTTTTAGTTTCAGTTTTAACTATAGGGTTTATTTATCCAAAAAAAAAAAATTTAAACGGAAGAGAGCCAATTAACGTTAGACCTACCAAATAGGTAAAGTAGGTTCACGCGAGATCAGCTCTTTATTTCCTTTTAAAGCATTATTCCCCCAATTCAACATCATCTACTATCATCGAACGAGTCACTATCATCGATCTAAACTAGCACATAGCACTCAATGCATCGTAAGAAGTAAAGAAAAAGAAGTGTTTCTAATGTGAAATACGTAAAAGAGTATAAGGTCATGAGTGCACCAAATTACGTTATATAACACACCCCCAAAAGGATTATCAGGGTTATTGGCTCAAAATACCTCAGCAGTTATCTAAAGCAATCCTCTCTCAATTCCACGTGTTACCCTTTATTTGTTTGTATTTTCACGTTTAGATTTGTTGAAAGTAAATCAACACATGCATAGGTGAAAGGGTCATGAGAAAGTAAAGCGCGTATAGCCCACTATTTATATGGTGACAAGAGGTTAAGTTTCTGGCATTGAAACAGGGCCAGTCTGAAAACAAAGGTTAACTTGATTTGGGTCATCTATCTAAGGGGGGGGGGGGTTGATCAAAGCCAAGGGAAAAAAAACAGACTTATTTTCCGGGTTGATCTAGACAAAAGCCTTTGCTATGAAAAGGGGTGATGTCATTCACTATTGTTCACTATGAGCGGATGAAACATTGGATAGAACTATTGTAAGGTTAAAGTAGAGGTGAAAGCGGCAATTTTTTGTATTTTGCGGGGAAAGTCCTAATAGAGTAATCTACCATTTCATAAAGAAGTAAAAAAAAAGGGGATCCACTCGACATATGGATGACGTTACTTTTTCCCCAAAACTATTTTTTTTTGTAAGTCCTGAGAACTCCAATTGTTCAATTCTTGAATTTTCTAAAATAAAAAAAAAAGTTCTAAGCCTCTACTCTTTGTGTGTGTGTGTGTGTGTGTGTGTAGAGAATGCCTTTTAATTTTTTTTTTTATTTCTCACGGACGTTTATCAGCCCCCCCCCCTTAAAATAATGCCTATTGCCTATATTACGCGTTCCGAGACATTCTCTGCTGCTCATAGACTACATTCACCTGAACTCACAGAAGAAGAAAATAAACTCATCTATGGCAAATGTAACCACCCTCACTTTCATGGTCACAACTATAAAGGTGAGTTTAGAAGGTAGATCACTCGATAGCCAACCTAATGTCCTTTCTATAGTGGAGATCACAATGAAAGGAGAAATCGATCCTCTTACAGGGATGGTGATGAACTTGGTGGATCTAAAAGAATGTATTCAATTAGCAGTGATGGATCACTTGGATCATCGTAATCTTGTATGTGCCTTTGTGTTATTTAGAAATAGAAGACTTATTTGTCTATTTGATAGGATTTAGATGTTCCCTTTTTTCAGTCAAGAGCAAGGTAAATTCATTAGACAATCTATCCATTCAAGTCCCACTTACCCTTCCTTGTTAATAATAGTACCACCGAGAATTTAGCTGTCTATGTCTGGAGTAATTTCGAGTATTATTATCATCAGAAATTCAACAATCATTCAGCACAACTCTATAAAGTCAAGATTTATGAAACCGAAAAGAACATAGTGGAATTTTATGGTTAAAAGAAATTTTTATTTTATTCATAAACTATCTCTAAATAATTCTAAATGAAGAAGAAGCTCTTTCCAATTCAATCACTTTTGTACAATTCTTAACGCCCTTCTTCATTCGAATCCATCGGCCCAGCTTTAACTCTTGACCGACACCCACAATGATCCATGTACGATTTGAAGGAAAGACAGTCTTGATCTGAATACTGTTGACTACACCTTCTACAGCTATTGTGGCTATCTGACTGAAACTCTTGTTATCACTCGACAATTTCCAGACACGCACATATCCATCCCAAGAACCAGATACAAACAGATCAGAATATCTTAGTGAGGCAACTGCTGTGATCCAATAAGGTGATTTCTCATCTTGTAGTCCATGAGCACTGGACATAGAATAGACTGGTTTCTTTCGATTCAATTCCCATAATGAAATTACACTGAAAATAGATGTTAATTTCAGTCCATTCAAGATCAAGATCAACACTTACCCACTATCACCACCAGTCACAAACATGCTTTCGTCAATCTGTGCTATACAATCAAGCGATCCTTCCACATACAGAGTCTCGCCTTCCTTTTTAGTAGAAACACCACCTCTATAGACCAACTGTGATTCCTCTACAATCTTCCATACTCTCGCTGTCTTATCTCTGCCACCGGTTGATACACAACGCTCTCGAACAAGGGTATCAATGTCTGTAATCTGATCTTGGTGACCAAACAGTGTTTCGATATAAGCACGCTCATCTATATTCCATAGTTTGATGGTACGGTCATGAGAAGCAGAATAAAGTTGATTTTGTCCTTTACGGAAAGCAAGGCCCTAATTTAGAAAGCATTAAGTATCTTGACTAATTTTCATTTTATTTTTACTTACAGAAACAGTGTCTCGGTGTTGAGTGAATTTGGCAAGGTGTTTATCCTCAGTTACAGACCAGAGATTGATGGATTTATCTTTACCTCCACTGGCAAGGTATTTACCATCATGACTTATTGCTAAGCATAGAATATGATCTGTATGTCCATCAAAGTTCTTGACACCCTTTCTGCCACCGGGAAATGTATGTAATCGTTTCTTTGTGCTTAAATCCCCTATATAGAACACAATTTAGTCATAGTCTCTTTCATTGTTGTTCTTTATCTTTACATTTCACAATAGAACCATCTTTTGATGCTGAATAATAAACAGATCCATTCTCAGCTAATGCCACTGCTGTCACTGGTAATTGATGACCACGGTTGGTGTGTAAATCGAGTGAATCCCATTTAAACTATGCACAAGTAAGTCTATCTGATCAAAACTATCCTCCTAAATAACTTACTGTGTCAGCAATACGTAAATGAAGTCGACCTTCACTTTCATCCTATAACAACAATCAGCTTATCATCCACACTATTTTACTAATCATGGCTTACATCGTCCTTTTTTAACCGTTCTGCAATTAAATCTCGGTCAAGATCAGCAGCATCAAAACCATCACCATCTATGGATACTATCAGTACACTGTAGCTGTCATTTCTTTTCTTTACCTTCTAAACTATCTTCAATTTTATTTAAATAGGCTTTGGCAAGACGAACACGTTTCTCGGCAGCTGTCTCGACTAATTCTTCTTCTGAAGATTCAGCTTCACTTTCAGCAGAGAGATTGGCGTTGAATTGATCTTCTTCTTCATCCTCTTCTAGATCACTGTCTTGTTTCTTTTGTTTGATGCCATTGGTCTTTTTGCCACTCATGCTGGTGGTCTTGGTAGGTCTCTTGCGTTTACGAGCACTGGCAAAAAAGGAATCGACAGCCATGTTGGTTTTTCTATAGTACAAAAAAAAAGAAAAAAGGAAAGAGATTCTATCGTTTGACACCTCATTAAAAAAAAATTTTCGCTCAGCCTCCCTAAAATGTCAACAAAGTCATTTTTTTTTTGTGTAAAATCTTTTTTTTTTATGCTATTTCTTTAAAGAAGTTATTATAAAGGACTTCTTTGACAACATGCTTATCAAGTTTCACTTTTCGAAAAACGCAAAGAGAGGAGTGTATTGTCTTCTTGTTTAGATGGCTTCATTTAGTTTCCCTGAACAGATGAATGAAACAGAACACCTTCGTTGTCGTTGTTGAACCTTTTTTGCTCAGATAACAACTGACATCACACGAGAATCACTTGTGCATTGATGACTGAATATGCCACACGTAATAACTTTGTGCTGGCAAGTCAGACTCAAGACGACTGATTTATCGGTAAGGCAAGTTATTTCTCCCAAAAAAAAAACTGGAAAGAGACAGCCATACAGTACCCACAAGACCAACTGTCCTTACCGTATCAGATTCGCAAAACAATGAGGGATTTCAACATCAGCAAGTACCAGTCGAGGCAGAAGGACTGGTTACAGATTCAGAGCTTAATTTAATACCTTTTTGTAAGAACACTCTAGACAGAGAAGTGAAGTTGGAAACAATGCTTGATTTGGAAGGATACTGTTGCCAGTTTAGAAGCTACTTTTTATCATTGTCGACGATATCCAGAAAAGATTCAGTCACTCATGAACATTTTACATGACTACACCCCCTTCTGCAGAATGAAAAGTTGTCCCATTGACCACAGTTTGGATTGACAACATAATGGAGGTCTATATAAACCATATCATTTCCTTACGTCTTTCTTTCCTCTAAATACATTCAAACATGCCCAAGATCAGACCCGATAAGCCAGGTAAACAAGATGAATCTGTAGCTTTGACTCTTGCTCATTCTTTCGATCTAGCTCTTCCTTCACCTTACCCTTTGCCACCCAAGAAATAAGATGAAGACTATTCCCCCCACGGAAATAACAAGAAAAACGCGAAGCATATTGTTATCCAAAGCCCAATGTGTTTAATAAAGACCTTATGTTATGGTTTTGTTTAAGACAATAATACTTTTTTTTTCTTACTATCAAATAAGAGAAAGTGGTCAATTCAAAGGGGAAAGATTGGAATAGTCTGATTGTGGTTGATGTCATGACAAAGAAGCTTATGAATGGCATATGGATTGATCAGTTCTCTTTGTTACAAAACTCTAATTTTGGAAAAATGTGGGTGGTAGAATGATTAGCCTAAACTAAGCGAAAAGGAAATTGTTTATAGCCTATTTTAAATTAAATTGCATTTCTTATCATGTTGTCAATCTACTCCCTTTTTTTTTTCTTTTTAGGAAAACCAAGCAAGTGAATATCTTGTGAAATAAGCCTTGGTGTATAAACACCCTACCTAAGCTGAAAGACCAACAGCATTTTTCCTCTTGATAATCATCGGAATACAATGAACCCATACTACTCCAAAAAAGAAAGGAAGAATCTGGAAATAGAGAGTAAAATAGACTTACCTTCTTTTTTAGAAAAATGCCGAATCAAACACTGAGCTTACTATCTCTTTCTAACCAATTTTACCCTTTTCTTCCTCCTCCCTTTTTCTTACTAGTGCCATACATTAACATCCACTTTATCCGTGCTATAATTTACTTTATATAGAAAATAAGCGCAACCACCTTGAGTGTGGTTTTAACTAAATGAGCATCTAAATGCGATCCCTTTATTCTTTTATCCGGATAAAGGGCTATCATAAAATTATTTATAGGACAATCTGATAGTGAAACACAGGCACATATGGGTTACTCAATTCGAAATCATTTACCCATAAAGAGATAACAAACAGGAAAGTCTACAGATTAGAGGGTCCAATTGAAAGCCATTTGTGATGAAATGATGTTGATAAAGCCTTTCTTCCCCTATCTGATCTGACATAACCATTCATGGTGATCATACAAATAATTACCACAAAAAGATAGATCTAGAAATCATAATTAATAGGGAATAATGAGAATAAACAATACATACACATGTAGAAGCAGAGACATATTTCTATGACACTTTGAATGAACCAAATAAAACTGTATGATTATTCTCTTATATTATCTTCCTTCAACTATACCAAATTAGATATCTTTTTTTTTTAGCTTGTGAAGAAACAACAATTTAGAGAAATGTTGTCTTACGTTGACAACAAGAATTCGGTTTACTACCATACTGGAAATGAGAGTTGAAATAGTGTTATTGGGAAGCGCAATGACCACGCATTTTGACAGTATGGTTTGCAATTTAATACAACACTTTCGAATGGCTCTTGATGGTTAAGTATTTAAGTCGAATGGACATAGAGTGCTAAATAGTCGATAGTTAACAAAGCAACAAATGATTTTGGTGTCAAAGTCTTGGATGTCTTTTTAGGTCTACTAAGGATTGTTGGTTGTACCTCAAGTAAAATATCTATATACACTATTATAATATCTTAGGCTGAAATGTCAGGATTAGACAAGACATGAATTCTATTGTTTGCCATTGATCTTCTAGTTTAGTGAGCCTTATGGGGCTATTAACAAAAGAGAATGGTTAGAGCTGATGTATAAAGCAAAATGTGACATGTCAAATGCTTGTGTCTTTTGAAAAAAGGCTCTGTAAAAGCTTTGACTTTCTTTGCTGGGCTTTTTTTTTTGGGACTCAAATGTTTATACACTTGAATGAAACTAGTATTTTAATTGACTATACTCCTATAAAAGAGAAACTGATACATTGTTTCTCCAAGTTTTAACAATCTAAAGTCTTTACTATAGCACTCAACCTAAAATAAATTGTATAGAGCAATTCCTAGTAAATCTCATCTGTCAATAAATGATGCATATCAATTGCCATGATTGGCTTGAGAGACAAAGCATGATATGAACGAGAGAAAGGAAAGCAGTGTCTTTGGCAGCAGACTGCTTATATCAGCCATTTGAATAGGGCTCAAGTCTTTTAAGAGGGGGAAACTATTCGTCAATTGGTTTTCAAATTGTCATTTTCTTTTTTTAGATGTATCGTTGCACGTATTCGGAGATGTAATCCACACAAACTATAAAGTACTAGAAGGCAAAAGGATAACGATGCAAATACACTTGCTCTTATAGTCAATACCAAAAGAGGCAGACAAGAAGGAAACAACACACCTGGAAATGGACAGTGTCAAAAGGAAAAAACGCCAACATAATCGCACTTTAACCAAATTCGCGAATTGGTAGTGAAACGAAGTTTATGTTATCATGACAAAGTAAACATGGCTTTATTCTGATTACAATCAACAGTCGTACAAAAAAAACATAACTAAAGTGATGTAATAAATGCGAAAATAATTGAAGATGTTTATATAGTTATAATTTTCCGTTTTCATTCTTTTTTTATTTTAAAAAACATGTTTTCACGTCCATTAGTTCGAAATATACCCAAGCAAAGTCTTGCAAGATATACATCAAGATCTTATGCAACACAAAAGACACCCCATGCCTGGATTGGCCCTAAGCTCAAAAAGACCTTGGCTTATTCTACTGTGGCAGCTGCTTCAGGTGGTCTTGTCTATTATTTAGCCCAAGATCCAAATGATTATATCGACATGTTTGGTGCACATGAACATGTCCCTCATTTGGCACTCTATCCTCAACGAGGTGGTGTCAAGAACTTACCTGTGGCCACTCATCTAATTGATGATACCATTGACAGCGAAGACAAAAAACAAAAGAAACAGCGTCTTGTCATTCTTGGATCTGGATGGGGTGCTGTCTCTGTCTTGAAGGGATTGGATCGAGATAAATATGATGTGGTGGTGATTAGTGAAAACAACTACTTTTTGTTCACACCTCTATTGCCCAGTGCTACTGTCGGTACATTGGAACTAAGGTAAGGCTATTGCCTGTTGTTGTGAGCTTGGTAATTGATAAACATTGTAGATCTCTACTGGAGCCTGTTCGAAAGATTGTATCACGTATCAGTGGTCATTTCTTGGAAGGAAGGGCTGTGGATATTGATTTGGAAAACAAATATGTTGAAGTCAATGGTGTCAATGATGATGAGAACTTTTATGTGCCTTATGATAAACTGGTGGTTGCTGTGGGTGCTACCAGTATGACTCATGGTGTAGAGGGTATCGATAACACACATCGATTAAAGACCATTCAGGATGCTATCAAGATTCGTCATAAAGTGACTGAGAATGTAGAAAAGGCTTGTTTACCTACCACTTCACCTGAAGAACGTAAAAAGTTGCTATCTTTTGTTGTTTGTGGTGGTGGACCTACAGGTGTTGAGTTTGCTGCAGAATTATCAGATTGGATCAATGAAGATCTAGTGAAATGGGTAAGTGATACAGCACTAAAGGGCAGTACTAGAGAGAGAACTAAAGAGGTTTCTCTAGTTTCCTAAATTGATCCGTGAAGATATCACTATTCATATCATCCAATCCAGAGATCATATTCTGAATACATTTGACAGCAAGATCAGCGAATATGCTGAGAAGCGATTTGATCGTGCTCATATTCAGGTCATCACTAATGCGCGTGTTCAGCGTATTGATGAGGACAAAGTCGTCTATACCATCAAGGGCACCAATGTCGATGAACAGCCTGTTACAGAGACTTTGCCTTATGGCCTCTGTCTCTGGTCTACCGGTATAGGTAAAGTGTATTGCATTAGATAGAATTGGAGAGTGACTGACGATTGTGAAAAGCCATGACTCCTTTTGCCAAGAATTTGACTGAGAAGCTTCCTGAACAAGCACACAAGCGTGTCTTAACAACAGATGGCTATCTTCATCTGAATGGTGTTCAAGACCAATCTATCTATGCTCTTGGTGATTGTGCTAGTATTGAAAACCCCAAGTTATTGGAACACATTTTGGAATTCTTTGAAGAAGCTGATAGGTAATATACAGAAAAAAAAAATGACAAGAAAACCAATGAAACTTACTTGTTGTATATTAGTGACCAAGATGGTAGTTTGAGATACGATGAGTTCTTGGTTGCCTGTGATAACATGTGTTCTCGCTTCCCTCTGACTGAGCAATACTTGACTAATCTGGCAAAGATGTTTAGAAAATACGATTCAGATTCAAATGGCGTCTTGGACTTTGAAGAAATGAAGCATATGTTGGATGATATCGATAGAAAACTGACTAATTTACCTGCTGTAAGTACACTTATGGTTATGTGTGAGATAAACATCATGATTAACAAGAAAGATCTAGACGGCTCAAGTGGCTAATCAACAAGGTGTCTATCTAGCTAAATACCTCAATCGATTGGCAGCTGAAAACAACGATGAGCTAAACACCAAACGCTCTGTCGGTGTCTTCCGTTATAACCATCTGGGTACACTTGCCTATCTGGGTAATACAGCCGTAGGTGACTTCAAGTGGGGTTATCAGATGATTGGTGGTCTTTGGGCATTGTATTTATGGCGTAGTGTCTACTGGAGTGAACAAGTCAGTATGCGAACTCGAATGAACTTGAGTATTGACTGGACAAAGCGTGCTCTGTGGGGCAGAGATATCTCTACAGTCTGATCTAGACTACTTTAATAGACTTGTTTTTTTTTTAAAAAAAAAAGGAGAGAATATATAGTCAACCTATGAAAATCATCTTTTTGATAAGACTCTTGTAGTGTTCTATTGTTAAAAAAAAAGGGGACATGTCCTAAAAGAAATGAGACGTTTGTCCCTTGGAAGAAGTATAAAACACTTATGGTGTGTTGATGTCATTGCTTTCTCTAAAGTGACCTTTAGTTTAGTAGACCTAATTTATATTGATATCTCAGTGACTGTCCTGTCAAAATCCATCAACCCAAAAATAGCAAAATCGGACTTTGTATTCATCGATGTCATTTGATTGGTCTAAACAGATTTTGCTATAGAGTGTGACCTTTCTTCATAGACGGGGACTGAAGTAAAGGAGAGGCAAATTTGATTGACTTTTGTGTGTGAGAGGAACAACTTGTTTTTTTTTTATAAAAATCTTTCATTGTTTCCCTTTTTTTTTTTTATTAATTAAAATGAGTCGTCCTGGACCTGCTGGCAAGTATAACAATTTCTCTCATGGATTTCAAGGCTATTCAGCCAGTAATTCAAATGGTAAGCACTAGACAAGTTGTTTGTTTTCTCAAGACACTCACTACCTGTAAAATAGCTCATCACGGTGAGCAACCAAAGACATTGCGTTGCGTCTTTTGTGATACTGTAAATTGTATATGAACACGCTCATTACTGCTTAAGAACAGTCTAACTAACTTGCACCAGGATAAACCACTTGAGTCATTCTCTCAAACACAGATTGCCAAAGCTACCTTTAACCGTAAGTCAACCAACCCTCCTTTTTTTTATAAATCCTTTTTTTTTTATATTAAACTCTATCTCGATAAAAAAGCTTACGCGCCTCCCTCATTCAACAATAAAAAAAAGACAATCAGTTGTAAGAAGTGTACTGCCTCTCAAACCACTCACTTGACCTGTATGTTATGTTCAAAGACAAAACCTTTGGACAAATTTGCAAAGGTAAAGAAAAGAAAAGACAATCAAGTGGAATGAGTGTTTGACTCTGTCTATAGTCTCAGAGAAGAAATCAAGAAAAGGCGCGTTGTATGCAGTGTATTAAGAAGAGAGAAGAAGAAGATGTTTGGGCTTCAGAGCCTGATACTGAATCAGATGATGAATATGAAGATTTCCTTTAAGATTTGCATTAATCTAATCATCATTTTGCTAATAAAATAATGCGCACAATTAGATTCAAGCTCCACTATTTTTTTTTTAGGATCAGTCCATAAACCTAAACGACATAATCCTATTTATGCAATTCTGTTGAGGGAGATACGATTGAGGCATCGTGTGCTGATATTGTTAGTGTAGGCAGTCAACGAGAGAAAGGCATGAACATTGTGAAATAAGAGTCATGAAATGAGAAAAAAGGTTAAGGTGTCTTTGTCCTAACACACTCTTTATAGCATTAAAGGTTAACAAGTAGTATATGTTTATTAATGTTTCTATTCACAAGATAAAATAAATAAGAAAAGGGGAGAGGGTCAAATTGTACACACATATATAAGAAAAAAAAAGATTACAGTATATAAAACAAAAGAAGAGGTTTACTTTCCACCTAACCAACTTGAAGAAAAGTTAGTTGTGCCTGAAAGGTCTCTGTCTGATGGAATGGGCCGAATAGCAGCAGGCCCAATACCTTCATAATCAATATGAACACGAGGATAACTACGCTTGTTACGTACACCCAAATGAGCGCGATTGGATGTACCAGTACTTGAGGAAGCATGCATCTGAGGTGAAGCAAAAGGTCCTCCACCACCTAAAGAAGGTACTGAATGAGGCATATAAACTGGTTTTGGTTTTCTTTTGACAGGTATTTCAGGAATGGCACGAGGAAAGGTATTGCGTCCGGCTATCCGAGGCACTGGATTGTCTTCTTCAGGATGCTTATGGACACCTGTTGATTCTTCTGGTTCTTCAGCTATAGGCTCATCTTCAATCACCATCAAAGTCGATGTGTTTGTCATGGTAGATCCAGTATGAAAATTAGAATCATAACTGTTGTGTCGCCCAGAACTTCTTCTCATTGTCTTGGGTGAACGTGTAATGAAGATATTGGTAAACCAAGACAATGGTTTGGTATCCAACATATCTGACTTTCGATGGTGTTGAAGGTACTGCTTTCTCTGTTGCTGTCTCCTCTTGATGACCTCTTCCTGTACCCTTTGCTCGCTTTCTTCCACCTTCTTGACATAGGCTAACTGTAGTTCATTGATCGTGCTCTTCAATAAACCCAATTCCTTTAGCATGTCTTTGAGTAGTTCTAGCAGAGGAAAGAAATCACCGGTGGTATCTGTCCACCATAAGAATCGACTGTCCAGTGCCTCAATTTCCAGCAGAATGTTTTCAATCATCGCATTACTCATCCTGCTCAACTCCTGAATGTCAAATGCTCGTCTCAGCTGTCTGTTTAAAGCGCGAGTGTCAGAACCCCTTAATTTGTCCAACAGTTGTGTAACGTATTCTCGTAGAACAACAAAGGGCGTATCTTCATCCCTTTTTCCGAGTGACATATCCGATTGAGAAGGAGATTCATGAATGGAATTTGTCTTACACTATCATTTCAAGAAGAGAATCAGCTTATTTGCTATTGTTACTATCTACACAAGCTATTTACTTTGACTCCTATCATATCCAACTGATGTATGCTTTCTTGACTGGTACTGGTCTGTGTACTACTACTGCTTTTCATATCATCTGGCATTTGGTTCTGATTGTTCTTGAGATAATAGTGATAATGATGATGAACAATAGGCGATGTATCTGAGAGAGGTGGGCCTGTGACAGAGGATGTAGGTAGAGAAGAAGACACACTGGGTATAGGGGCAGGCAGGAAAGTTTCGGATCGAACGGGCTCCGTTTTCTTCTTTTCCTTGAAGGCAGCCACGCGTCTGATCTTTTGTTTCCCCTCCATCTGACCCAGAGCAACCACCTCCTCTCGTGCCTCCAACAGTTGATCTTTACAGCTTAAAAGTTCTGACTTTAATTTAGCATTAGACAATGAAAGCTCCTTAATTAAATGAATGAGATCATCCGTGCTGTTGTTTTGGTCTGCTGAGATACACTTGTGGCACATATATGAGTCCATTTTGAATTGTAAAATCATCCAATCAAAATTACCTTGATCGCGTCCTCGTTATCCACTGTACGATGAGAACTGATGTTTTGTTCTAAATGTTTTGTCAGTTGTTCATGTGTATCATGCAGTGTCTCTACAGAACTTATTTTAGTCTTTTGTTTTTTTTTTATCGAAATAAGCCAATGCTGTAGATACCATAACGCATTCTAAGCTTCTTCATCTTGGATTCCAACACAAGTTCATTTCGTCTGCACAGCGCCAATTCTTGATTGGTATCTTCTAACTATGAAACCATAAAGCATTAGCAGTTGACTGTTATGACGGTCTTTTGCCTTACTTTTGAAGTCAACATTTCTTCTCTTGACTCTGAATTGCGCACCATAAACTTAAACAGGCGCAATTTCTCTAATTCCTCAGATTTCGATTTGAGTTCCATTGACAGCTGCTTACACTTTTCATTTGCCATTTGCAAGTCCGATACTGTTTCATCCAAAATCTTTTTTTTTTGACAAATATATAAGTTTCATGTATTTTGACAAAGAAGCTTTTGTTATTATACCTTTTGACTCTTTTGATATTCCCAAAGCCACTTGTTTTTATCGTTCAACAACTGATCTTTTTCGTTTTCCAGTTCATCCAATGATTGCTCCAACTCGATAAGTTTTTGGTGATATTCAGTTACCTAGCAACACATATTTAGAAATGATACGTGGTTACACCAAGTTACAAACAGACCTGTTTTTCCAGTTGTGCCTTTTGTTGATTTGATTCAGTAACAAATGTTTCATGTTTATGAAGTAATCCTTGACCAATTTCTAAGTGGGGTTTAGGTAAGTTAGACAGGTTTATGGTTAAAAAAAAATATGTTTTTTTTTACCTGCTGCTAAACGAGTATCGGATTCTAATTTTCGTATTGTACGATTATAGTAATCCAGATTTTCACAAAACTGTTGGCCACAACAATGACATACATCGAATGAACTAGTGGAAGAAGTAATGCCTAATTGTTGACTGCTGTTCTGCCAATCTTCTTCTAATATCGACAAATCGTGTCTGTAACTAAGTGATCGTTCTACTCGGGTTTCCAGGTCGATCGCAGGTAAACTGACTGCTTTCGAGATGGCAGGTTTATGTCGCATAGTTACAAAAGAAAGGGGGGGGGGGATAAAGAAAGTAGGAGAAATATTTTAAAAAAAAAAGAGAGAGAGAGAAAGCGATAAGAATTTTCTCTTAAAAAAAAAGAGAGAAAAGAGAACTAGTTTCCCAAAAGATCAATGCAACAATAAGAGGGGGTTACAATGTGTGTGTCACGTGTTTTAGTTACCTGTTTTTGATTATGTTTAGGCAGACCAGACAACTCAATTGATTTGTTAGTCAACCTTTTTTCTTATTCAGAGTCAGCGAATAAAGAAGTCGTTTAACTTCAAGCTCCATTCTTACTTGGGTTCAATTGATTTAGTATGAGGTTAGGATACTTTGGCGTATAATTCCAATCATTAACCTGCCCTATATTTTTGTTATTAAACATATGAATGCATACGAAGTGTAGTTGGAATGCTTTCTACTATAAGCTTTTTTTTTCTTAATGCTTGGCCTCACTAGACTTAACTCACTGAAATCTCCATTAAATGAGGTTCTTATCTCAACATCTCTTTGTATAAGCAAACTTTGTAGGTCTTTAAATAAGACAAGCAATTGTCATAGAAATCTCTCTTTCTTTCTTGTGAATACTAACCTATTCAAAGAAATTGACTGTACCCAACTTGGGTTATTAACTTGATTTCCTTTATTGAGACACAACGCAACTTCAGGGCTATGTTTCTCACTAAAATAAGTAATCTATCTCGGAACAAATAACAATAAGCTTATTTTATCATATCAACTAATGAACAATACATTTATTCCGAATAAAGCCTTATTATCGACTTTTGTAAGAATAATCCGAGATACACACTGTGTAGATTAGACATTATTAGGTAAAGAAGGGATATGCTTACCCCTTCTTTTTCTCTTTTCTCTTTCCCTCCAATTTCTCTCTTTTACATGATCACCTTATGCATGCACATATTTCTTTAATACATACTATATTGAAACTAGTCATAGAGTAGCTATAAGACAGAAAAAGAAAAATAAGAGGGGGGGGGGAAGGCGCACAGTTGAGAAATGTGTTGCAACCCACCTTTTGATACAATGAATATGGATATAAATAGGTTGTTTTGATCTCTTTCTCTATTTATAAGAAAGTATAGGTGCTTCCCTACAACAACAGATAATTGCTTCTTTTGGAGAAATACCTATGAATAAACATCGTCTTTATGATATTGTTAATCACATTGGTAAATGAGTTCTGTGCAGCTTGTTCTTTGTGTTGTTTTCATTTCAAGAGAATAGAATACTCGGAATTGCCTTGCTGCTCTCATACAAAGTAGCATTCATAGAAAAGAAATTCAATTTCATACAGTACTTATTGGATTTTGAGCGTCATGCTGAGCATTGAACACCATTGTTATACTCTTTTCAAAAGTGCACCTACTGACTTTCTAAGCGATATGTTATGTGCACAAGGTGGACCTGGAGTGATTGTACTTTCGCAATATGAATAGTCTTGCTGCTTTCTATCGGCGCACTTAAGATAGAACTGATTGAGATGCTTCCTTCTTCTCTATAGCAATCTTCTCTAGTTAAGAACTTTAGGTTATCAGGGTATGACTTCAGCCAAAGCCAAGTCACTAAGAGAAGCTTTATAAACAAAATTTAATTTAGCTCAACTAAAGACAGCTATTTGACGATGATAGACAAGGTAGCCTATAAAAACAATCTGCCAAAAGAACCAATTAACCACTCGACTCTTTTCTCTAAACAATCACCTACAATTATGCATTGACCTCAAAGTCAAATACAACTGATTAAAGAGCTTTGTCCGGGTAAAACTAAGAACATCCGATATATTTTTGAAAGCACCCAAGTATTAGCAAAAAAAAACAAAAGAGAGAACAAAGAGAGAGAGAGCAATAAAATAGTTTCAAGGCTATTTTCAAAAGATAAATGAAATGAGTAGCATTCAATCTCGGGAAAAACTTTCATCACCCTCCATGTCTTTTTTTTTTAGGAAAACGCATGTTAATCGCGATATGAGTCAAATGCGGTTGAAGTCGATTATTTTTTTTTTGCTGTGTGACAGCAATATTCTTGTTATTTATAATCCACTTTTCTTTCTCTCTCTCTATCTTCTCTCTTTCTATATAACTTATTTCATCATGTCTCATCATCCTTCTTATACTATGGCCGGTTTATGTGCTGCTGGGTAAGACACATTCATTCATTCTAGACGGCAATGATTTATAAGACTTCTTTGTTCGCGTTTGCTTTTGTAGTGGCATTGCCGGTTTTGCTAGAACTCGCTCTGTACCTTCTTTAGTGGCTGGTCTCGGTGTTGGCGCCCTTTATGGTACTGCTGGTTACTTGATGCAAGAAAACAAGGATTATGGACACGAAACTGCTGTTGCTGCTTCTGTTGTTTTGGGCGGTGCCATGATTCCTCGTGCTGTCAAGACAAGAAAGCCAGTTCCAGTTGCATTGTCTCTTATTTCACTTGCAGCTGGTTCTTACTATGTTAAGAAGGTTATTGAATACAGTTAAATTCATTTTTTCTTTAGTGAATTGATAGAATAAAAGAAAAAGTTGATTTATACGTAAAGCCTTTCCCTGTTTTTTTTGTTAGGTGTATAAAAGTAAAGTAGTTAAGAGAAGTTCTTTATTTGACAGCCATCCCCTCTCTCTCTCTCTTTAATAATAACCCATTTTATGCTGGAGAAGTAGAACCATTTTGAACTCCGTATGTTGACACTGTTGAATCATTTTACTAATTGGAGTCAGATACGTTTATGCTCAAGAATGCTTAGAGACAGTTTGGTATGCTTTCAACTGACACAAGACTTTAGAGAATTCTATAACTATCGTTGCCTTAACAATATATGCAATAGTAATATAGAGCTTAAATAAGAGAAAAATCAAACTTTTTCTTTTTTATTTCGGGACCTGAAAGAAACTCTCTTTTTTCCCTTTTTTCTTTCTTTCATAAACAAGAGATGACAACAGATCAAAGCAAGGGACTTGTTGCTTGGGAAGCCAGGCGCAAGCAGTGGACTACACCTACTCCAGACGTACAGACGAATTCAGCTGAAATGTCAAACAGACTAGAAGAACTTGTTCAACACGAAGATCAGCGTAAAACTATCTACAAGCAACTTGTTTATCAACGGCAAGCCTTTCGTCATCCAATTCCTTTGAAACTTGTTGTATGTATCTCAAATTTCAGCCTATAGATACCTGGCTTACACCTTTTTTCTGTAGATCCCTATCCTTATCACAGGTTGGCAAGAAGATGGATTATGGCCCAAAGGCATGTTGGTGCAAGACAAAAGCGATTAAGTTCTTATGTATATAGATAGATACCCTCCTCCTTTCTTCTGAAACACATATATACATTATTTTTCTTTATTACTTTTTTTTAATGATGTTCAAATTGGATCAAAGAGGCTTTACCATGACCTGACAATGAAAGCTCTTTAGTGACTGTCATTGTTTGCTTGTAGGCCATTTCCAAAGTAGAGGTTTTGGATTGGTGTTTGTAAGCTATCAAGAAAGCAAATAAGAAAATAAATTTATTAAAATAAAAAGCAACTTACCTCGAATGGCTTTGATCAAACGACTTACAGTGGCATCTCGAGCAGCCAAAGTCAACAAAGGGCCTTCTGTGCTTGTCTTTGGATCAGACATAGTCAAGAGACAGAACAATTCCATAAGTCGATGCTGGTATTTAGGTTGATGTTGGTATTCTTCTTGAAGTGATTGACCATAGAGCATGGCTTGACGTACAGAGGATTCAGGCAAACCTGTCTCTTCTTCATCTAGACTCTTTTGTCTGGTGAACAGAGAGGGTCTTCGTTTGGCAGTTAGAGGTGAATCACAGTGTGACTCAAAGGGATTTGTGTTTGGGGAAGCTGCAACAGCTGCCCAACTCAAGCGTCTTCCCGACGCGGCAACATGCATCGGTGGTGATACTAATGGTATTGCATGTCCAAATGGAAAGCCAGGTTTTTCGTCTTCACTACTGATACTCAGTGTGCGACTTCTTCCTGAGTAACTGCTCAAGGTATCATCATCTGTGTCTTCAGCAATAGGGTCTGAGAGACAGAGAGAAGAAGCAAGTGAGGGTGTGGAGGAACAGGAGGAAGAGGGCTGGAGTAATGAGTGTGTGTCTGGCATGGCCATGAAGTAGTCCAAAAATTTGCGTGTTTTGAGTTCAAAGTGTAAGTCAGGATGAGCCTCAAGTAGACCAGGATAGTCTGTTTGAATTTGATTGAGTGCAACATCCATACAACCACCCGACATGATTGTTTGACGAAGATGATTCATATTGATGTCATCGTCAGACAAACAGATGCTGGTCTCTTGCTTGGTTGGGTTCAATTGATGTGAGTTTTTCAAGAGTGATTTGGCTGTTTCTGTATAGCCTAAATGGATCAAATAGGAGGCAACCATTTGATCGATGGAAGCCTTGTCTTTACTATAGGATTGAATGGTTTGATTAAATGAAACGTGTTGATCCTAATTGCAGATGTTTTAGACTATCTCGCAAGCCTCAAGAATTTGACCATGCGTTGAGTTTACCTTAATGTAGTGTACAATGTCAAACAGAAAGGGTTCTTGACCGAAATTGGCTGTCATTCGTTCGCCAGGTGTACTGAGACCTACACAAGGGTAGTAGGAGGCATCTGTATCAAACTCAAAGGCAGAACCGAGGAAAATTCCGTTTTTAGTGAAGAAGACATTGCCTGTTGCGAAATTGACCCCACAGCCAATCACATCACCTGATGAATAGCTGGGTCCGTAATCTTGAGCTTGTTTCTGTTTAAAGATCTGACCACTTTGTCCATGGTATCCAAATGAGAAAGCATCATGGCCTTTGTTTATAATGTGGTCAGTAATGATAGGCAATGATTGTCATTTTTTTTTTACCTGGCAAGACATCTAGTTTATGCTGAAGACTACAGAGACCAATGGCAAACAAGCCGTCTAAACCTAATGCATTCACTTTTATCTCAAAGTAATAAACACCGCACTGTACTCGGATAGGAAAATGAGTACGGACGGTAGCTGCCTCTGCCATACTCTGTTGAGCTGTATGGGCAGTTTTACCAGAACCTTAAAACGCCATTAATTTCGTTACAAAACAAGGCTTATAAATTTCTCACACGACTTTTTTTTTTTACCTAAAACATAGCTTAAATCAAGACCATTCATGCCAACTTCAATTGATCGCGATTTGTCATTTTTATTCCAATACTGTGGAAGGCGTAAATCAATCGTCTCAATATGATCATAAGTACGTTGCTTGTTCAAGAGGTGATGGTACTGTTCCATTACTAGACTTGCATAGCGAGTATGCTTCAAATAAGAAGGATATTTAGGGGGTGACAATGGTGTTGTCACGAATTGACTGTTGGCTTGACAAT
Organism: Choanephora cucurbitarum; assembly: GCA_025331435.1. Lineage (NCBI taxonomy): Eukaryota > Fungi > Mucoromycota > Mucoromycetes > Mucorales > Choanephoraceae > Choanephora > Choanephora cucurbitarum. The sequence continues at coordinate 126,743 of JAIWNI010000033.1, forward strand.
GGTGCGTGGTTGAAGTCGCTGGGCTACTGTGTCTTTTGACAACATTTTTGCTATTGGGAATAGACCACGGTGAAAATGATTGAAGTGGAGGAAATGCGGAAGAATAAGCAGTTGTCATTGTATTGAGAATAGACAAAAGAGAAAAAGAAACAGGGAAAAATAAACCAAGGTTTAAATTAATGCAACCTTCTTTTTTTTTTACACACACAGTGAAGTCGTATGTTTCTTTTAAAACATGTGTCACGTGAGCTCTCAAACAGACTCACACACACATAACAAACAAATAGTGTGTAAATAGTCAAGTTCCTTGAAAGGTGTATGCTCTAATTACTGTTTATTTTGATAATGCTTCGAATTCAAACTTGGTAGCACGCATACCAACACCAGCTGGTGCATTCATTGTCAAATACTGTAACCATCTTTCTACTACTTCGGGATGAGTATCTTTAATTTGAAGCAATCGCTTATGTGTCTTTCTTTCAAAGTTCTCTTGTGATTTTTTGTGTACGAAAGGTGATCGAATGACTGTCCAACGAGAGGTTTGAGTGGGCAATGGGACAGTGCCAGAACATGGCATACCCATATGAAAAGCTGCACGACGAGCAAAATCAGCAAAGAAATCGAGTTGTTGAGGTAAATAGCCTCTTATCTGAAGATTACAGACAGGGATATTATGTGTAGGTGTAACACGCTTAGGTACTAGAGAACTATCAATAAGCTATTCTCTCTCTCTCTCTTCATTTCTATACCTTCAAATACTTGACTGAATTCTTCAACTGTTTCAGTTGTCTTGGGCAATTCAAGTACAGGCTTAGCTTCTGTTGTTGCTGTTGCTGTTGTTGTACTATGTTGATGACAATGAGATTTAGAATGAGCGTTTCTTATAGACAAGTGATTACATACGTTAAACTACGAGAAGCTTGGAAAACTCTTGGTGTAGTTCTAATCAATCTAGACTATAGAAGAAAATGGTTCATTAGATCTGTTATGATAAGAAAAACAAGACATACTGTAGAAAGCATGATATTCAGGGGGGTGAAAGCCTTTATAGATGAGAGAAAAAAAGAAAAATAAAGGTTGACAGAATAAGAATATGCTGAAATTGATGGGCGAAGCCACTATAGACGTCCCTATTGATTGTGGCTCTCTTGGAATCCACAGATAGACACCCCGGGGATTATTAAATCAGACAAGTCACGTAAATCTTTATTTTATTTCTACACTAGAAAGTGTGCAAGCAGAACAAGAGAAACTACAGTTGGAATCTCGTTTTGCTTACTACTTGAGTTTGCTTACACCTTTCTGAAAGCAATTTGTACAGAAATAGATAAACTAAACCGCAACGATGCTTGAACATCATCATATCGTTTTGATTCCAACTTTGATCTGAACAACGAGAGCTAGTCTTGGTTTGACAGACTTGAGTGGCCATATTCGTATTCTATTTGAAGAAGAAAAGAGAGGGAGAGAGAGCAAACTGTCAGTGTTCTTTTTATTGACTTCAAGAACGAGAGGTCTGCTTTGTCAAGAAAAAGCAGGCTGTTTACAGTTGAACAAAGAGAAAGTGCCTTTCATTTTCTGTTCTTTAGGAATGCCTCATACAAATATATGTCAAAGAAACATATTGCTTTATGCGTGCATATTGGATAATCAAGAATAAGACTTTCTCAAGTTGTAGCTACATAGACAACAACTTGCTTTGTTTATATAGCTGTAGGAAAGAGAGAGAGAACACAGTGTATTTGATTTATATGTGTTTAGTATACATTTGAGAAGATAAAAGTGAAATAATATACATATACAGAATTATTCTAAGCACTGATAGTGTGATCATAATCAATAGTAGGAATAACAGAACTCATGAACTTTAAGAAAATGATCAAATACTGATCAACACGAATACCTCCTTCTCCTCCTTCTTCAGTAGCACCAACGCCTGCCTTTTGACCATCACCCATTCGTTCGATAATCTTCTTCATAACTTCAGCATGTTTGCAAGGATGGATAGAAGCCAAGCTAAGTGAGAGGTGAGGATGTGTCTCGATAGTGACGGTCTTTTTGACATAGTCAGGCGATACATCTTCAAACACCTGAGCAGAGGTCAAAGGACGACGCTCTTCATCATAGCCAAATAGCCAAATACGTGGTGTTTGGTAGTATTTGTCATAGGTGATAAAGACATCATAAGTACGCACTTGCAATACCTTATCGTTTGTCTCTTGGACAGCCTAGTCTACAGTATTAGGCAACGTATATCAGATAACAACATTCAACTTACAGGATCTTCTTCTTCTTGCACTTGATCATCCATATCAGGAATATCATCCATGTCAGGTATGTCATCCAGGTCAGGAATATCGTCTACATTCAGCTTCTCTAACCCCTTTTTGATCTCTGCTTCCTCTTCTTCTTCTGTCATGATAGTCTGAGCAATTTCTTCCATTGTCTTTGTCACACGGGTGCTATGTGTAAACATCCAGTCTTCATCAAGGTCATTGTTTTCATCTTTGATCTGGGTTTCTGAGTCATCTTCAGTGTATTCCATTTGACGAGCACGACGAATACATGGCACTTTGAATCTGTCAGTCTTACTTTGTATATGCGTATATGTCTAAATTACCATTGCGTGTGACCAAGAATTGCTTATCACTCGGTAGATAATCTCTCTTCTTGTTATCTAATCCTGCTTCCCTAATAAACAGTCAATCAAAGGTATTGACAATGATTATCTCTCTCTCTCTCTCTCATTTACCAGTGCCAAGTAGGACATTTGTATACTAAGAATTCACCTGCTGCAACAAACTTCAAAGCAAGTTAATATGGGGCCATAGTGTGTGGTCGTAGCAAACTCACCTCTTCGGGTGTAATGCAACCAGTCTCCTTGAATTTGGAATTCTTCAAGACAGGTGCGAGGTAATCTCTCATCTTTTGAAAGTTGGAAAACATTTTATTGTAGGCATCTTGAACTGACATAGTAAGTAAACCGAGTTGATTGTAAGTTGATGAAGAAAAGAGAATAAAAAGAAGAGAGAATTAGATAAGAAGTTTTATGCTGCTGAAAGAGGGGAATACGTCAGCTGAGTTGAACTGAAAAAAAAAAAAAGAATGCATAGTGCTTGAATCTCTTATGCATTATGACTTGTCAGAACTGACTAAACTAAAAATAAGGTTATTGCTACGTCCACTCCACCTAGGATGCACATATCCCACGTTATTCTATCGCAGATTTAAGCTGACAAAAATTTAAAACTAGTCGATAGAATGTCGATGGCGAACGCCCTCCAGCCGCCCTCCAGCATACCTTCCTTTTCCTTCTCCGTCATGAATATCACCCCCAAACTCTACCATCCTCTCTCATCTCATTGGACCTTAGCTTGTTACAAATAAAGAAAGCGTGTTATTTCCTAAACCATATTGCTTTTCCTGTTTTGCGTTCTAATTTTATTACCCAAGCTTACGATACCTACTACACCTCTTTAATTGGATCAAATCTTTTGGAAGTTGAACGCAAACTACAACTAGCATAAATGATACCCAAAAAGATTGTGATACTCTCTTAACATATAGCTAAGGCACATTTTAAGTGCAAAGAGTTTATTCTTCTAATGCAACGAATCTCGTTTGGTAATTGACTGTAGAAAGTCATCACTCTCAAGTGAACTAATCAATAAAAACATTGACATAATTGCACAATGATTCTTATTGCACCAAAAAACAGCTTTTGATTAAACTAATACCAGAAAAGAAATAAATGGCATGATGGCTGTAGCCCACAACCCCAATATATATCATAATAGTTAATTCATTTAGTCTAAGGAAGTACTTCGTATTATTGATATAGCACTTGCGAAAATGACATTGCCCTTGCGTGGTATCTCTGTGTTCGATCGATAATTTAAGCGCTATAAAGACCGGCGCTGAAGATGTTAGTCGTATACTTTTGCTTCATTGTTGTGCTTTCAAAGTACTATTATAAGCCTCAAAAAGGAGTACAACAAAACTCCGTTGATTTCTTAAGTATTCTTAGCTAATTTTATTTTATTACTCCTTTATATTTAAATTAGAAATGTCATCATACAGCTATTTCCCTACTGATGAACAGCTTGAGGAAAGACCTCATCTTCGAATCCATCTCTTGCAAATAAAAGAGCTTCAAGAAAAATATTTCAGTGAATATCCAGATGAAGATCGCGACGAGATTCGATGGTTTGAAGCTGGTCAGTGTGGTGGTCCCCCTGTTGCTGAATTCAACGACACCCTCGTTAAACTCGACACTAGAAAGAAAAAAAGAACCCGCTGGAATCAGTTCAATAGCAACAAAAGAGAGGAAAATTTGAGCTTTAGAGATCCAGAGCAACAGTCCCTCATTCAAACTCAATACCAAGAATTGAAGACGAACGAGCAAATGCTCCAACTTCTTGACCAACAAACGGAAGAATACAATGAGAAAATCGATTCCGAAGCTGTCCAACCTCGCCCCTTTCTTTATGAGAGAGAAATGAAGAAGTTAAGGGAGCTCTGTGATTGGCTTCAAAAGAATTTCAAGACGCATATTATTTTGTTTTATGCGTCTGACACAACAGAGCTAATGCATCGTGTGGGCAGATACTGCAACAGTCGTAAGTTACTAAAACAAGCGCGATTAGAAAAAAAAAAGGTTTCCTAACTATTTGTTTAGAAATAGGCACGCAATTTGCAAAAAATCTTTTCCCAGAGACAGGCGAGTATCCTGAGTTGATGCTTCAAAATATGGTGATTAAAAAAGGAATGAACATCAAACACCAGATGGAAGGTAAACTAAACACTGTCATCAAACCATGCAATCCAAAAATCTAATGTCTATTGTTTTTCAAGCTTTGATATCTGAAGGTTCTTTATGTGCTCTCGGCTCCTCTTCGAAAGAGACAGAAGTGGTTGATTTGCTTCTTGAAACTCTTGAAAGCCTGAAGAATGGGAGTCAGAAGAAGCAATGTTTGCATAAGTATATCAGAGACAAAGTCTTCGAGCTGTACCGTAAGATCAATCAATTATCTGCAGAATACTGAGATAAAAATAATGATGCATTTAATCATAGAACAGCAATGTTCCCACAAAGTCAATGGTATTCCTTGGGCAACACTATTGAACTCTAATAGCAAGATTAAGCTGCAGCCTTGGATTTGCGTAGAAAACGATTTGAGAGATAATCGTTATCGTTTACACTGTCTTGATCTCGAGATACTGATTGAACTTGCAAGTAACTTTCAAAAGGGAATTGTTGAAATAGTGAGGAGGCAATAATTTTGCTTATTCTAGAAAATAATAGGTTTGTAAACCATTAACTCATCATTTCTTTTCGCTATGTTTGATTTTCTTTGCTTTGCTTGACCATGCAAGATAAGATTGGACTTATCCAAAGCAATATTGTTTGCTAGAAGAATACGGATAGCTTGGAAGTTGAAAATGTTTTACCAACAAACGTAATAGACAGAGAGACAGGGCTGTCTATGATCGTATTATTGAGAGTAATGAAAAAAGCAGCATATTACAATTGAGTTTGCCTCTACCAGGAAAAAGAAAGTTATTTAGGGCATGGCTACAACAAGATTGAGAAACGATTACATCTCTGATTGAAAATATGGTCATATTCTGAAAGAGCAAGTAATTAAAGAAGGTTGGTACAAATAGCTAACCCATGATACCAAACTTTGTTTTGCTTCTTTTGCATTAAAAAACTTAAAAGGAAAAAACGTGTATTACGTCGTCACTATCTTTGCAATCTCAAGGTTGTTTTCTTCCACCTTTTAGTTTTAGTATCCTTCATCATTTTGCCTACTCTTTAACGGAGAAAACACTTTTGATTCATGCTTGATATGATCTTAGCATTTATTCTATCTTCGTTAAGCGGATATGTTTTTGCTGTGCTATTTCGGAAGTCATTTTGAGTTTATCCATCATTTCTTGATAACTGAATTGAGGAAATTACTGAGAATTACTCCAACGACTCGGTGAGCAAAATTTGTTTTCGGTCCTTGTGCTGTACACTCAGTGTAGTGCTCATTGACTTCTTTTTAACTTCTGCAAAAACAAAACATTACTGTTTACATGCGCTTTCTACCCTAGATGATTGCGTTTTGAATATACTACTTGAGGTTGAGAATAAACCACAAATGAACTGAAAGATTTGGTATGTGTAATCGAGATGTCATATTTGGTACGCGTGTAAAATATCCCATTGCAAATAGCACGCGTACCATTTGTGAGGTAGTATTTGGTACGCATACCTTTTATAAGGCAGTTGTTAGTACGCTTATCATTTTTTAAGCTGCAGAGTGTATGATATGCTCGCATCTTCTGATTTCGTTAGGGCACTTAGTGTATGTATACTACTTTGTAGTTACAGAAGATTGCATAATGTTCAACATGAGCTGAGTTGATTTTGGTGGTTATTAACGCAAGATCAAAGAAATTATTCTATTTAACGTTTTAACTTTATTAAATATTACAATAGTTATGGCTGAATTGAACCGCGATCAGATATACTACAAGAAGCACGCTCGAAAGATAAAAGCTAAAAAGCAAATCGTTGCGCTGTACAAAAGAAAAGAACATTGGGCTAAACAGAGCATGATGGGTCCTACTTTTGCTTTTTTCTTTTCTTTGGGAAAACTGCTCGAAAAGCTAAAGAATGAGCATGAAAAGAAGAATGAAGCATTTCCTTACAGGTAAAATATAAACTCTGGTGATTGTTTTTTCTTGTTACTCAATATCAAGTAGGGATGCTGACATCTATCTTGGTTGCTACTTCCGAGCAAGAATTCTGTTCCTGGAAGCTGAGGAGAGCGTTCCAGAAGAGATAGAAAGAGGTTTCTCTGTTTACAGAAGAGAACCTCTACCTGTATTTGACGACGATCATCATGAGGTCGTCTTTAACTTGGTTCAGGGTCACCCTGTCTTAATCAACGACATCCTTGCCAATGCTTTGCTTTTGGGTCGTAAAAAATAAAATGCTTTAGAACCTAGAAGGGAAAAAACAATTGAGCAGTCATGGGCACACTAACTTGTTGTATTTAAATTTATGAGTCATATACCAAACTCGTTCTGTGATACCTTCTTTGAAAACCAGCAGTGACAAAGACTCACTCGCGGAAAACAATTTCGAATTTAGATGCCTGAAAACTAGTAGAAGTGTCGAACCTTTCAGTAAATAGTATGGTGGTTTTATTATCTATATAATAAATCTCTTTGAAAAATATGCTGCTTCTTTTTAAGCATTTTATACGCGGACAAGTTGATTTTTATGATACATTAAGGCCTATTGACCAATAGGATTGCTCTACCTTTCTGATTTTGTAGTGCATGTAGCCTTAAAAATCTACATTACCAAAATCTTCAAAACGATCTAGAGAGAGATTGAAGAAGTTTAAAGACAAGCAAGTTTGTGTTTCTAAAAGAGTAATTTTTAGGCATTATTTTGATGTGTTTCTCTCCAAATTATCTCTTCTCGTTGTGAAGTTGTTAAAAAATATGCAAGAAAAGAAGATTTTGACATCTTAAACTAGTGATTTCAGCTAGAAATCACATTTTTAATTTTTTTTTTCATTTTTTTTGTCAGAAAGTATTTTTTAGTGAAAAAATATAGTATGTCGCTAAAATTAAACACTTTGAAGTCTTTGTTCTTCTTCAATGGCTAATTTTGGGCTTAAAACCCAACAAAAAGCATTTCATTTAAGTCAGATCGAGCTAGTTTTAACATTAGTAAGATTCGATAATCGTTGCAATTTAAATTTATGTTATTTAGAGATTGTATGTCTGACGAATTTGATGTATGAGGTGCCAGTTTTGGATTAATTGAAGGAATTAAGCGATTTATTTAACAAAATGTGTATGATACTCTAGAATATTCAGGCTAATTATCGAATCGTCATATGCGGAACTGGATTCTTACGATAAAGACATTCTGATACACCTCAGTAGTTTCAAAATTGGTTATGTTCTACGCGTTTGATTTTTATGCAAAAACACTGCATTCAATCCCAGCTGTTCCTGTCAAGGCTAAATCTAGTTTAGGATTGAAATGTTCTAGAATAACTAAGAAATAATTTTTTCTCGTCTAATAAGGAAAAACCATTGTTCCTGATGATTGTTTATAAGTCACATTTAGTAAATCAGGTCACGAATAAATTATATGATGTTTCTGAAGTTCCTATCTTCGAAGCTTTGTGAAATTAAAACTTAGTAGCCAGAGTACTGCTATTAAAAAAGTTAAATGTCAAGATCTCAAGTCCCATTGTTCTACTTCTCTTAGACACGAGCCGCACTAAGAACTATGTAAAGTAATATCGGCTAAAACAACGTCTAAGCCAGCTACTATCAAAATCAAAAGCCTTGTTATTACTCTATAAATGGACAACATGAACTAATGAATAATTTACAGACTCTTTAAGATACTACAGGCAAAGTGTTTACACAAATTTCTACCATATTCCCTACATCTGACATAGTGAATGGAGGTTGCTTTGAATTTGATAACAAAGAATTCTCCATAAAGCAGAGAGAGAGGGGGGAACTATATTTGCTTTTTTGACAAAGTCTTTTGGTGCAGTAGCTAGAGTGGAATACCGAAAATACTTTATTGAATTTTTGTTTTGCGTGTTAGTCACAAAAAAACGGTTTCACAAAAAAAATTAATTTAAAGCAAGTATATCGTACCTTACTTTTATTGATCCCATTCAAGAAATTGAAATTGAGCATTGCAAGTGCAATCCCTTAATCAAGCAACTCTTGCTTAAGCAGATGATGCCCAACAAGACTAAGTCTCCTCGCCGTGCCGTCCATTTTGCTATGTTGGATTATTTGCACCTTCTCAAAATGAACGGCCAAATCTTCAATCACTGTTTTGTTGATGTGAGCAATCAGCATTACCGGAAGACAGAGTTGAGCTTGAGAGTAAGTTGAGCCTATCACTCTTTTAAACAAACCGTGACCCTTATTTTATGCTAGGTTGCTCTGCTCTCAATGATATACTCAATTCGGTATACTTTTTGTACAGAAAGTTGGTGCGTTATGCTCGAGATGAGGTGACCATTAAATATGGTCTTGAAAGCGTTGATACCTGTCTCGGGTGTGAAGTAAGTCTTTCATCTATTACCTCTAACACTTCTTTTCTTACATTACATCTCCCCTTTTAAAACGCTGAGCGAAAGCTCGTCACGATGGATGGCAACCACCAACTGAAGAGACTCAAGAAAATCAACAGAAAGGAAGCTTCTGAAGGAGGTCTCTTCGCTTTGTCGGCTGGTGAGGAGTCTCTTTGGGGTACCAAGGCTGAAGTCGACCAGGTTGCCAGCCGAATGAAAGAAGCTCGTGGCGATGTAACAAGTTAAACGGGATTTTTTTATGAACATTCAACTTATTCCTCTTGTTTGCATAGTGCTTCTTGGATCCAATCGAAGACAGTGTCTTCAAAGCTGGCAGCGAGAACTACCGCAACACCTCATCAGGTCGTTACGATGAAAACGGTGTGTTCTCGATGTCATGCGCCAGACATGGTATACCTGAGCGCTTGCTCAACATTCATGGTGGTGAAGGGTACGTCAGAAGTTGTAAATTCTTTTTGAAATCTTATCCTCTTGTTCATTAGCCACAAATATGCGCTTGCTTGTGTGAAGCATTTGTCAAAGCAGCAAGAAACGAATGGCCCCCTCAAGCATGGCATCATGTATGATATCATTTGCCATGTCAAGAACAACCTGGAGGTAAGCATTTACTCAAGATAAGTCAATCACTGTCTAACTTACTTGTTTCGATTTATAGTTTAACTTCCCCTACTTGGCAATGAATGACACCTGGTATGCAGTAACGGCATTTCATGCTTATGCTCATACCATGGCTTGTCAAGTCAAGTACAACCCTCGGTATATTCCAAACTTTGGGCATACCGATGGTGAGGGTTGTGAACGCTTCTGGTCATACTTGGATGGCTTCGTTTTCATGACAAGAAGCAATGTCCGCCAGAAATCGTAAGCTGGTGATTACAGATGCTGTAGATCACTTTGCATACAACAAGATGCTTGAGTTGCGTAAGTTTATTGGAAATGGAGCACGTCATGTATATATTCAATGTCTCTAAAATATTCTATAGCCAAGCAAATTAAACAAAAAAAAGAAAAACACCAAAAAAATTAAAATATATGAAAAAGTTGACACCAAAAAAACAATTGAAGAATGGCAGAAGACTCAAGATCTTCCGACCACTAAAATCACCAAAAAATTTGTAAAAAAACTTTATGAAAAAACTGAAAAAGAAATCATTAGCAGCAAGCCCTTCTTGGAATACTTGGCTGCAAAAAAGCTATTACTTTGTTTGAAAAAAATGTAAGTATCAGTGATTATTGAAAGCAAGAAACTAATCTTTCTCCTTAAGTGAAAATCTGATAAAATCAGCAAAAAAAAAAATTGAAAAACTACAACAAAATGTCGCCTGCTTTGAAGCCATCTCAAGCAGTGAATCCTCTTTTCGCCCTGTTCTCGACCTTGAAGATGAGCGCATTGCTCATCTTGTCACAAAAATCAACAACCAAGTCACTGATTTTTATATCATACTTGTGAAAACATATATCCTTGCTCTGGCCTTTAAAGAAAGGCAATTATCTGGCAGCGGCAAAATTGGTAAGTTTATTTTGACATTTTTATGAAAAACATTAGACTGTTTCTAAATGTTGATATTTAGGCTTGAAGAAAGCAGGAAAACTTGTCTTGAGCATTAAGCACTTGGCCTCTTCTGCCAAAAATGCCATTCGCTTGTTGAACGAGCATCTTCAAAACAATTGCAGTAAGCGAATTTCGATCTCAAGAGTCTTTGAGCATAGTAAATGTACTAATGACAACTTAGGTCAAGAAGAAGTTGAAAGCAACCAGCTTGATAGCCTAGAAGCTGCTATCAAGAAATTTCCAAGGAGAGCTCCTTGGCATTGAGTGAGGATGTCTTGGCTTGGCACAAATTGTGTCGAATCCAAGAAGAGCTACAATTGCTTAAGGTATGCATTATCAGTTGTTGAGACTGTTTTCTCGTTGCAAATCACTAAGTGCTTTTTATAGGATGAAGAGAAGAGATTCGTTGATAATCTCGATCGAAAGATCTACTTTGTTGAGCTTGCGATTGAGCAAGCCAAGCCTGAGCATGTCGTGCTCATTGGAAAGCAAAGGCGCAAACTTGCTTTGCTTAAGAAAATTACTTCTGTCTTTCTTGACATACCTGTCTCCTCTCCTTTCCTTCCTTCTTTCCCCTCGACCAATGAAGTCTCTCTATCGGACGCAATACCTAATGAAAGCAACGATATCGTAGATGGAGGCGAAATTATCTCTACTGAAGATAAAGAAGATGAGCTTGCTCCTCTTGTCTCAATCTTAAGCGAATAAAAATATATAATTTGTGTTTGTACTATATATGTATATGTGTGGTCATAATCTGTCTTTAAAATTAAGTAGCGCTTTTTGAAATGTGATTTTTTTTGATGCTGTTTCTCTACAGAAAATGTTTTGACTCCTAAGCTATATCATCCATAATAGGTTTTATCGTTCTGGGAAAACAAAATGGTTCAGGAAACAATTTCTGAGAAGATTGTTCTTGTTAAATTATATTTCCCGCACACTAAATATAAGTTTAATTTTCTCAAGAAAAAGAAAGATGCGGTGAAATAACACGCTTTCTTTATTTGTAACAAGCTAAGGTCCAATGAGATGAGAGAGGATGGTAGAGTTTGGGGGTGATATTCATGACGGAGAAGGAAAAGGAAGGTATGCTGGAGGGCGGCTGGAGGGCGTTCGCCATCGACATTCTATCGACTAGTTTTAAATTTTTGTCAGCTTAAATCTGCGATAGAATAACGTGGGATATGTGCATCCTAGGTGGAGTGGACGTAGCAATAACCAAAAATAAATCGTATGCGCTTGACAAATTTACTTGGGTATTGCAAGGAACGACGGAAGAGTTCTTGGTTAAGAAACCTTAATATGGATGATTCTGTAACCGCAATGATAAGGTTTGAATGAATCTCTAGTGCAGTCTATTTCATTGGCAAAGTTCTGTGGCAAAGGTAGCTTTCAAAGTACTAGCATGATAGCATTCCTTTAACTGCAAAAAAAGATATGTTTCTGCTTTTCATATGAGAACTACGCCTTTAGTGAACTGTTTTTATCTTAAAAAAACGTTTTTAAGGGGATAGCAATACCGAGTATATATCAACCAAAGCATTGAGATGAGAAGACAGCAATGTAAAGCCATTATTTAAACTTGCTAATAGCAGCAAGAAACTCAAGCGCCGAAGAAGGCGAAAGTATGCTCAACCCTTCATTATCTATTCTTACTGATTCTAATGAAGTTGACTATCAAACAAGTCAAAGACCAGCTGAAAGTACAAAACTGATGGTTCACTTGACTGCCTGTACCAGATTAATGCGAAGAAGATGCAAGGAAAGCTCAGAAATGAGGATATGTAGAAAACCAAGTCTTTCAAAGCTCAAGACAGTACTTGAGTTGCTTGTGTTAAAGAGTGCATGGTGAGCCTTCTACTGTAAACTTTATTGACCCCAACAGAATTTGAGATGCTGAAATTGCTACTCTCAGGCGTTTTAAGCTTGTTGAACAACGTAATCTATGAAGAGATGAGACGCATTTGTCAAGAATTAGTTAAACCACCTTGAGCGAAACGCAACCTTTGATACTATTACTTTTGATTTGGATACGTTGCTCATCAGAACTTCTGCAACTACTAGCAAATTGTTATTGACAAGAAGCGCAAGATCAATAGCTACAGGATGCTAGCAGTCTTCAATATACTGAAAGTAGTCGAATTAAAATCTCTCTCCTAGTGCTGAATATGCTATAACCCGATCGATGATCAAGGCTCAGAATGAGCTTTTTATAGAAGTTTTGCTATGTTGCTTAACTTCACCTTAAGCGACATTGATACGACTCTGAGTAGTGAAGAGATAGTCGCCGAAGCCATGAAGATGGCACAACAACAAAGTACCTATGATGTGATAGATTGTTCAGCCAGGAGATTGATTTGCTGTTAAGAATCAAGGACTCAAAATCCAATGAATGGAAATCAAGCAAAACGAAACATATGTTTATTCAACAAAGCAAGAATATCCTTTCCAACTGCTCAATCTTAAGTGCTGTACATGTCAAAAGTAAAGGAAACATCGACAAGCTTGCATTAACCGATTTCATGGGTAAGCCAAAAACGCCCTTAACCTTATTCTTTCTCTTACGATTTCGAACCTGTAGGTACTACCGGATACATGCATTATCTGTCCTTAAAGGACGATACATGTGTTCGAAACACAATCCCGACATTGATCTTGCCTACATACATTGCACACTTTCAGGAAAACAGTGAAAATATGATTCTTGTGGAGAGATTTCCCGAGTGAGATTTCCCGAGTGAGATTATATCTGCTCTAAAAGAATGCATGATCAATCAACAGCTTTCTGGTGTCATCCCATTCTCAACCACTTTCTCAGCACCATCTATAATTTCTACCCTGAAAAGCGCTAAGACAAATTTTACAAAAGCAAACGATGAAGAACAGGTTCAGCAAACATTAATTTTACATATACACATACATATATATATGTATGTATATAAACAACCAATGACTACTATTCACTCCTCTATTATTTCAAAATACTTGAGTAATTCAATTTGTTCAAGCTCTTTATAAATGGTTTGCTATGACACTCTGAGCCGTAACAGACGAAAGAATAGTTACAGCAATAGCTTCGATTCTTACAGTTGTCTCTCATTTTCAATAGAACTCAGTTTAAGTGGATTACTGATTTCTTTTTTTTTAAAGTGATGAGCATTACATCTTATATTTAGCTACTGAGTCAACTAAAACCTCCAAGCATCTTTGAATCAAACCAACATTGAATTGGATCGCTATCAACTACCTTTATCTGCATCAGTTGCATCATCTTAATTTAGCGCTGTAATTGGTACCAACATCTATAGCAACCCTTGACCACTATGTGTATGTTTTTGAAGAAATTTCGAACATGCTATCGATATATGTTTCTTACATCAAATTCATCGTAACTGCTGCACTATTTCAGTTTGTTGTGATCTAGACAGCTCTTTGACTGATGATACTGCAGCAATTAGAAGGTGTCTCAAATAGATTGATTGATAATCCCCCCCCTTCAATTGACTAATTCCGACAGGTCACAATGCATGTATTTTTATCAAAGTGAAAATCATCAGATAGAATGAAGAAGATCATCTGCTTTTACTTTCGATAGTTAGTCAAGTTTGAACAATATAAAGAAAGAAAATAAAAACAAACTGGTTCTGACACTTAAGAAAATGAATACATCATCCAAGAGATGAAGCAGGATAAAACTGGCATTGTGCAGCACGAGATAATTCTACTGTGGTCAATGTTAATGACTTTGAAAGATAAAATGCGCTATGGTTTGCGTATCTTGTGAGCTTATTGTCTAAATGAAACTTAGGGTCTTCATGCTTACTATATTTGAACTAAAGAGAAAAATCGATTTAGTGTTACATTGTGACCTTTCAAAAGGGAGTGAGGTTTGCCGCATTGACTCAATGATGCTTATTTTGAACATAAACAGTGCTCTTTGACTTTTTCTATTGTTAGATAATGAGGCCAAAGTGTTTCAAAATAGGATAGCGTTCCCTCTTTCTGTCTATATCCTACAGCCATGTTATCTTCTCTCTTTTGTGATGTTTGTTCTAACAAAAGTATAATTTCCTTCACTTCCCGCTTAATTCGTCTTTAATCTCAGAAATGCACTGATATATTCATTCCATACTACATTCAGTCTTAACTGTTATATTTTCTTTTCAAACTATATGCTGAGTATGATAGGCGTGCATAAAAAAGGAGAAAGAAAGCTGATAGACCAAAGAAATATGTATCATTCATATGCTATGAAGAAGGAGGGGGTTTCTTGTGTTACACTTACAGTCATTTTGAAAATTATTTTTTTCCCTTCTAAAATCACTCGTCTTTTGCTCTCTCTTTTTTTTTTCTGTGTGTGTGTTATTTTTTTTTCACTCTTTTTTCTTCTTCTTTTATATCCGTTTATCTATCTAAGAAAAAAAAAAGAAGCAAAATGTCAAGCGCGCCTTCCGAGCAATATGATGTCGAAACCATGAGCAATCAAACTCAAGAAGAGCCTTTGACTTTACGCGCTCTTGTGTCAACAAAAGAAGCAGGCGTGATTATTGGCAAAGGAGGCAAAAATGTAGCTGAACTACGCGAAGTCACTGGTGTGAAAGCAGGTGTATCAAAAGTAGTTCAAGGTGTTCATGACCGTGTATTGACTGTGAGCGGTACACTTGAAGGTGTTGCCAAAGTAAGTTAAATTGCCTTCATTCTCTTTTATGTATTGATCATTTACATTAATAATCCAAAAAAAGGCTTATTCTCTTATTGCTCGTACTATCATTGAAAACTCAGTGCAAACACAACAAACCGATGGACAAGAACAGAATAACCATACAGATACAGCTATTGCTACAATACGTCTTTTAATCTCCCATAATCTGATGGGCACAGTCATTGGCCGACAAGGTGCCAAAATCAAATATATACAAGATCTTTCAGGTGTACGTATGACAGCTTCCAAGACATTACTACCTCAATCGACAGAGCGTGTTGTAGAAGTACGTGGCAATGTTCAGAGCATTGAGCAAGCAATGAGCGAAATTGGTACCTGTTTGATCGAAGATAAGGATAGAGCTTATGGCACCATCTTATACAACCCTACAAAAGCAGCTGTGAATGTACAGAACAATAACTTTATGCCACCAAGACAACATCATCAGCAGCAACATCACCACCATCCAAGTAATGTGAATAACACATCTATGGAAGACATTCGCACACAACACATTTCAATCCCAAGTGACATGGTGGGATGCATCATTGGTAAAGGAGGGCAAAAGATCTCGGAAATCAGAAAACTGTCTGGTTCACATATCTCTATTGCCAAATTCCCCCATGATGATTCGGGCGAACGCATGTTTACAATTCAAGGCACAATGGGGTCAAACGAAAAAGCATTATTTTTATTATATGGTCAACTAGAGGCAGAGAAAGAACGTCGCCTTCGTGGTGTTGCTTCTATGCAACCTACTTCTTTGGAAGTTTAGTGACTAGAAAAGTATGAACTAAAAAAGAAAAATATAAGCAAATGTAAATCACACAATCAAAGAGTTCTCTTTATACATTTCACCTACGCGTACACACACATACACACATACACACACACACATATATATTGCAACCACCCTTTATCACCATCTTCTTTCTCTTTACTAAATGTATTTTATTATTGTTATTCTTACCATTTATTTCAACCATAAAAAAAGTGTGTGTGGCATATTGATGATAATAATTACACCAATGTCTTGACAATTTCATCCTTCTTCACTTGATAATCAAGCCAGCTCAATGTACGAGTAGATGAGACAGAGACAATTGTGTTTGAATTTGGTATAAACTTAGGGATTAAGATCTTGGAGGTAGAAGGTGTCTCCATTGAGAATGAGATATTTCGACTGACACCCGTATAACGCAAATCCCAAAAGTTAAGCTTAGATGAACTCTGAGATCCACAACATACAGTGTATCCGTTATCGTGCATATCGAGCTTAATGTAACGAGAAAGATTTTCATTTTCATGCTGGCCAAATCGAAGCTTGATTCCGTCATAGCCAGGGCATCGTTGATCATAAACAGAGAATTGATCCACACAAGAGGATAATCTGTTGGTGTTTAAGAAAAATGAATAAAGATAGAAGGCTATCTGTCAAGTAACTTACGTAATCAGCATGAGATTAGGATTTGCTTTACTTTGATTGATCTGGTTGACTCGTTGACTTAGTCTCATCTCTCTGACAGTAGAATCTGTCTGTAAATCAAAGATAACAAGACGCTCATCAGCACCACCAGAAAATAGATTGCTACGGTATTTGTCATAACAAAGTGACAACAAATAAGACGTATGCTTCAGATTGAGACGATTCACTTCGGATGTTGTGAAATTGTCATCGGGCGATTCTCTCTTAAGATTCCAGATATACTAGATTATGTGTTAGTTTGACGACAAAGTCTATAGGAATCACACTTTACCACACTCTTATCATAACCACCTGTCAAGAAACTACATTTCTCCACATATTGTGTATTGTTGTCACCTGTATCTAAGCTCTGGATGACAGAGATACCACTGTCATGAGGACTGTCATCTAAGCTCTGAATACGGCCCTCTACGTTTGATCGACTTGTCTTGCCAATATGGATCAATTTAACAGGCTCTTCTGATTTCTGAGGAGGGCAGAAGGCTAAAGTAGAAGGTGTTGCCCAACAGATATCGTCAATCCAGGTATCATACAGATGATCTGATCCAATAGTCTTGATTTTCCTATGTACAGCACACTGTTAATTCTATTATCATCATCTCATTTCACTACTCACTTCCTCTCTTGAGCATTCCAGAAGTGTAATTCACCATCCATAGAAGTAGTGATCATAAGCTCACTAATACCTCTAGGTGTATTTTCATTTGCAATGTTGTATAATAAAGATCTTGGCTTCTTCTTAAATGCTGTTTCGCCCTTCTTTTGTCTAGGTGTAAAGATATCTATTTTACTGCTTTGGGCTAGATCGATTTCTTTAAAGACTTTTCGTACAGGTGTGATCTTAACAGGTGCAGGCTTATATAAAGTCAGCTTCGTTTGTGTATACTTCTCCAAAAGGATACTTACAAAAGGAGGTCTATTGGTGGATTTTCTTGTACGCGATGGTGGATCTACAGTCGAAGTAGGCTTGTTGCTCTGTTGTTCTTGCATATCATCGTCACTAATGACAGCAACATTCTTTTTAGCAGAACTAACAGGAGGAAGTGGTGCAGAACGTTTTGCTAATGCAAGCGGAGGTTTTGTCGCCTGCTTTGGAACAGGCGAATTGTAATTGTTGCTGTTGACAGCTTGCATCAGTTGATTTGCATTATAAGTAATCAAACGATTGGTTTTCTTGATCGATTTGTTTATGTGCTTTAACTTTTCGATGTATTTGTTTTGCTTGGATTGTTGGCGTTCAAGCTATCCAGACTGAAATATTAGCATGTATTTAGCATAGTCTGTGTCATGAATACCTTCAGTAAGAGATGATGCATTGTATGATTGATATGGGCACTCGATATGTTGTCTTGTCGAAGCATAGTGGACTCAATATCATTATTATCATCTTCATCTTCATCACTGCTGCTACTACTACTGCTACTGCTGTTATTGTCATGTTCATTATTGCCGTTGTTATCGCTTTCACTATCGTCTACATCCTCAAATATGACAGGTTCTTGTGTTTGGTTACTACGCAAATTATTATTTGATTCAACAAGGACTGCACTATCGCCTCTTGGGGGTGATCCCCGATGCTGAATTAAGCTTCTTCTTCGTCTCTTTTGTGGTTGTGGTTGACTTAACAAAGAAGCTAAAGAATAGCATGTTAATGAAAAAAGAAAAGTCATGTTTGCGTGACAACTTTTGTTTAGATAGAAAAATGTCAAATTATTCACCTAAACTATCTTCAGCATTTTCTCTCTTTAATGTAGAAGCCGAGAAGAGAGAACGAGGCAATAAAGACTCTCTGTCCATAACAATGAAATCAAAGGAAAAGAAAGAAAAAGAATCAAAACAAAATAAAAAAGCTTTTTTTTTTGCAGTTGTTTGAAAGTCAGGCTTTGGATGAGGGGTGTCCCAAAATTCTTTCCCAATTAGCTTTTTTTTTGGCTTTGAGCTATCAAATCATTGTGCTTCTGAGTAGATTTGAACCAACAGCTTTGCAAAGGCATTGTTTTAAGCTAGAGAAGAGGTTGTTGAATAAAGATCTCGAGTGACAACAAGATTTCAATTGTCTTCGCTTCTCTTTCTTTTTTCTAGATATCAATTGCTGAATAACTCATTCGTATGACATTTACACTATTTTCTAGATTTTTGTTAAAGCATCTTGTATATCGGCAGATTCATCTATAGAAAATACACAGGTGAGACAAAAGTAGACATAGAAATCACAAACAAAAAAAATGGCTTTTCATTTGCAAATTGAGCAATGAGACTGCTCGTAGAGTGTCTTCTTTGTTCTCACTTAGTAACCATCGCCTTACTGCTAATCAAAATCCATGAAAATAACCAGGTAATCACTGATACTACAGGCTTAGTTCTGTCATTCTAAGCAGCTTCACCCTCTTTTACATCACTTGGGCTTATCATCTTTTCTTTTGTGATGTCGACTATGCACTCAATGTCGTTTATCTACAAAGTAATCAAAAAAGAAAGTTGAAACAATAGTGAAAGAATAGGTTTATTTTTTTTCACTATCAGGCTGAAGTTCAAATCCACAATAGCAAGTGCCTTGGTAACAAACATGTCGAAGTTCTCGGTTCATTTTGGATCCCTCGCTACCACATTTGACTGCGCAGGCGTTTTCAATCTCATGGCATGTCAGATCACAGTCTTCTTCTCGTTTCTTCAGTAAGCTGGAATCAACATATTGACGACGGTGATAACTTCCAGCTTCTACAGCAAGCAAGCACAATAGCAATAAAAATCCACAATAGATTGATTTCATCTAGTTAATGTTTGATAGAGATAAAAGAAATCTGCTTGTTGTTCACGCTTCATTTATATAATCAGAAATAAGGAGTCTCTAGAAAAGCAGGAGCTACAAGTGACTTTATGCTCCTCAAACATGGAAATAAAGGAGAGAATCTAAAGTTATTTATTGCTTCAAGATGGGTATATAGATTATAAGAATACAAATTAGAGAAAACTAAGAGCCAAGTGAATGTCGCCTTGAAGGTGGGTGCATTGACATTGGATCTATCGGTAAAGCATAATGAGGTGGAGCACTTGGTGTATAGGCGGGCGGGGGTGGTAATTCAGGCGCCATAATCATAGGTGAGCATCGAGTACAAACAGAATGTGCAGGATGAGCATGGCTCGATGTGCTTGGTATACTGTTACTGCCATAACTATCTGCATGCATACCAAAAGCAGTACTATCGTCAACAATAGCATCCAATTCTTTGGCAGTCGGTGCAGAAGGAGAGGGTATGGTTGTTAGAGGCAAAGATGTTGATTGTACTGGATGTGGGTCGTCAGGAATGCATGGGTGCTCTGTTGCTACATGTACTAAACTAGCAGGTGGTGCAGAAGGCTCTATAGGTTGCCTATGCTGCGGGTCATTAGAGGAAGAAGTGATGGATGCTGTTGACACTGCTTGTTCATTAAGGTCAGAGCGATACGTAGAATCGTTATGATTTTCTAAGCTCAATTCAAAAGTTGAGCTCTCATGTTGGTCGTCTTCCATCAATGCACGCTGCTTTCTACTTCTTGCCCTCATGCGAGTGAATATGACGACTGTTGCAACAATAGCAATCACACCTAGCCCTCCTACAAGACTCAGGATAGTAACCATTCGCTTTAGTGCTTGCTGGTCGCTCTCTAAACTTTGTTCTAGACCGGCACTGCTATTGTTGCTATTATTGTTATTATTAGGATCGCCTACGCTGTTAGGCGAGGATGTTTGTTGCTGGTTTGCTGGTGCTGCTACCTCTGTTATGCTATAGATAGTTGGTGTAGCCGAATAAATAATGGTTGTGTAGATTATTTCAGTCTTTACAACTGAAGTTGTTCCTTCTTTGCTTTTTCTTTCCTCATCTCTAGATCCATCTTGACCAGCATTTTCATCGTCTGCATAGACAGGCAATAGAAAGAAAGCAAGGAGTAACATGCAAAACAAGTGATTCCTCATTGGTTGCTTTTATAGAAAATTTGTCTGTTTCTTTTTCTTCCTCTTTCTTTGTTACTTTTTACTAAAGAAAAAAAAATATAAACTTGATAAAATCAAATGACTGACTTTTATTATTGTGTTGGCTCTATCTCAGAATTATTGCAAATCTTTCCAGCATTTGTTGACAACATACTTGCCAGGCTTACAAGAGACAGAGTCAGATACAGATGAAGATTGTTGTGATTAGACTTACATTTGGATAATGGGCTCTTCACTATTGTGATTACTAGA
This sequence comes from Choanephora cucurbitarum, assembly GCA_025331435.1. NCBI lineage: Eukaryota > Fungi > Mucoromycota > Mucoromycetes > Mucorales > Choanephoraceae > Choanephora > Choanephora cucurbitarum. The sequence continues at coordinate 147,848 of JAIWNI010000033.1, forward strand.
ATAATTTTGAAGCTCTTTCCTCATGTTACCATTAGTTTCTAATCCTTTATACACTGAAGCAACAATGTCCATGTATTTCTTGAAAAGAAGATCTTTGTATTTGGTCTCTTTGTAATATTCAGCAGCTATTCAAAAGCTGGTTCTGAGATACCTAAATAGGTAAAAAGAAAAGGTATTAACTTTGTAATACTTCATTGGATACAACGTTGTCCTGAGGTTATCGAATATGGCTTCAACTAAAAGAGCAGTGAAGAGAGGATGGTATTTCTTCAAAGCATTGGCTCTCTTGGTTTGTATAGAATTTGGCTTGAGTTTCCAAAAGTAATCGCAATTCAATTGACGGAAAGTGACTACAAAATGCTGTAGAATAATCAAGATGCCATATGATTATTTCAATGAAAACGGATGAGCTGCATAAAGACATAATGTTCTGTAGCAATCGGAATGAAAAGGTTGCTGTCAATATCATTCTTTCTCTGATGTACTACACTATTGAACAACAACAGTGAGAAAAAAGTAGGTCGTTTTTAGCTATACGGATTAAATAGACTTTAGACTCATCAAAATGTGAAAGGGGCTGTCATAAAGCAAAGTTATTAAAGGGTTGGATGTAGACATTGAAACACACGTTTGGTGTCTTGATAAGCACTCTGAAGGGAAAAGATATCAACACTCATGGCAAATAGCTTAGCACCCGAGTTGACCATGGATAGGGATTGGCAGTTGGTCAAACAAGAGATATCCCCTTCCCCCCTCTTTTTTTGAAGACCAGAACAATCCGTGTCTGTTGCCAATAAAGGCATCATCCAATATGCCCAAGTATGAATCAGGTTTAGGGCGATCTGCATAAAAGAGTTTGCGCTAGTTCCATTTGAACTGGCAGTACCGAGGAAAGTAACCTTATTCGGTCTTATGGGCCCGATTACGTATTTCTGCTGAAGTAATGTGTGTTTCAATCAAGAGGCTACCTTTATTTGGATTACTAACGAACCTGCTTAAATGATGAAAACCTTCTATTGAGCCAATTATAGCCTGAGTGGCAAAGGTACCGGTTGGAAAGCAAAACAGACCCCCGGCTCCGCAGTCAGTTCCTGAGGAGCTATGCTGGAAGCTTTAGGGTTCAAAGGCTTCGTCTTAGAGTCAGGAGATTGGAAGATCACTTTAGGAACATACTTTACTGCAACATCGCTCTCTCTCTCTCTCAGTCGCCTAAGCTCAGAGAACCTCTTTCGAGTTGAGCATACATGAGATAGATAGAAATTAGGAAGAGTACACTTCTTGTATTTAAAGCTATATCTTCCTTAGTGGTGACGAGATGCCATTATTGCTTTGCTGAATGCTTAACCCAGAAATGCATTCCGTCGATACAACAAAATGAAGAGCCAGAAAAGTGCATATGGCATTTGAAAGAAGTACTTCTTTCAATTGATATAAGTAAAACGCAACTCGTAAGATGCCAAATTTTCCAAATTACGATAACTTACTTTGTCTACATTAAAATCCTTCCTTTTTCTTAAAGATATATTTTGGCTTTCACTAACGAAAGAGATGCCTTGTCTGCGACGTGCGCAAGCTCTTTAGCGTTGGAGCAAGGTAACTGAAAACATTTGTTGGCTTTTTATCACCAAAAGAAACAAACGCTTGAAGTATATTATCTTTCTTATATATATAGGCCTGCTAGTACAGTAGCAGAGAGCTTGACTTTTGCTGTCTATTGTTTACCATTCATTGGATGGAAGGTTTAGAATGGCAACTATGAAGGTGACCATAGTCGCAGAGTCTCTTTTATGAGGAAAGTACCATTAATCTGCAGAGCTAAGGCTAGATCAGAATCATCTTTGATAGGTCTTTCCATCAAAAATGTCACGGTATACCGAAGCACTTTTAAGGGAGTTTCATTTGATAAGGTAGAGCAGCCTCACGATTGTTTGGATTATTAAAGAAGGTAGCAAGTTGCCTATATAATGTGATCTGAGCAGTGGTCAGCTTAATGTCCGGCTGACGATGTTCAAGTTGACCTCAAGTGGATCATCAACAGTTTCAGGGTGATATTCCAGAAAAGCATTGACTTCCTCTACCTTGTAAAGTGGTTCTACAAGTTTGTCATTGCCCTCAGCAACTTTTTTGGTTTCTGCCAAAGCGGATTCAGCAATACTGATAGTATTGATGTTTGGCAGGCAATGCAAGTTTAAATTGGCCTCGATTCCAAATGATCTAGTAATAAGCATTTTAGTACCATTGATATTGGATGACGTAGAGGAGTAATGGGCCTTACTCCAAGCGCTTGAACTCCTAATGGAGCTGATCTTGCTTAGCAAGATCTCTCTTCTTGGCGTATTCTTGGCAAATTTTGAGGAATATTAACAGAAAAAATGTGATGATCTAGCATCGTTTGACAGCTCTCCTTTTACTAGCAATTTTGACACAAACGGCGTTCAAAGTCTGCAAATAAAGAAAGACATAGAGATTTCTATGGTCTCCAAAGAATAAGCCAGGAAGAGAAAAAAAAAGAAGAGAAAACAGATTGTTGGTTTCGACACCAAAAAACTGTTGTCATCGAGAAGAAATTGACGATGAGCCAATCTTGCTGGATGGTATCAATGCTATTTACTGTGGCATGATATTTCATTTATCATAACGATTGACTGACTCAGGCTATCATAAAGAAAGAGCCGTCTTCTCCCAAAAAGAAGCAGAAGTAAGACTTATCAAATAAGCTGTATGCTTCTATAGATAGCGTACAATGATTTTATTGAACAAAATGCTTATAGGCACTTTCTGAAGGTAAAGATTTACAGTTAATGGTATCCTATTATACAAAATTTCTAGAAACTTCTTTTCAAAGCACTTAGTTTTCCAAGACAAATCTGAATCTGGGCTTGCCAGCGTTGAAGTCTTCAATGGCCTTGTTGACATCCTTCATGGGGAGAACAGTGATCCAAGGACGGATGTTCTTTTCAGCAGCGAAAGCAAGCATTTCTTCGATTTCCTTGGGAGAACCAATGAGAGAACCACTGATGCTAACTTGAGTCATAATCAAGAGAAGAGGGTTAAGAGGAGGGAACTTCCAGTCAGGAGCGTTTACATTAATGAAATGACCATGAGGTTGAATAAGAGTAAGGTACTTTTCCCCTATAAGAATCGATTAATAAAAAAAGAAAAAAAAACTATACCCAAAATCCCTTATCAACTTACAAGCAAAGTCAGAGCCACAACCAGTCAAGAGAATATGAGTGAATTGACCTCTATAAGCAGCAAGAGCCTTGTCATCACTGGTGTTGATGTATTCGTCACAGCCAAGTTGAGTGGCAGTTTCGCGCTTTCTGTCGCTGCTGGACATACCAACAACCTTAGCACCCATAGCCTTGGCCCAGAGGATGGCATAGTGACCCAAACCACCAATACCCATGACACCAACAACAGACTTTTCGTTGACATTAGTGCGTCTCAAAGGAGCATAGGTAGTGACACCAGCACAGAAGAAGGTAGCAGCGACTTCACTGGGTAAGTTGTCAGGTACCTTGAAGGCAAAGCGGTAGTCACCACGCCACTTGTCAGCATAACCACCGTAAGTCTTATCACCACTAGGCCACTTTGAGTTGTAGGTACCAGTGTGCTTAGCACAGTTGTTTTCGTTACCAGCCTTACAACGAGCACATTCGTGACAAGAGTGACATTGAGCGCCGACACCAGCACGGTCACCAACCTTCAAGTTAGTGACGTTCTTACCAACGCGGGTAACAACACCAACGATTTCGTGACCAACGACACAGGGATAGTTAGTAGGACCCCAATGGGCTTCAAGAGTGTGGATCTTTAAAAATAACACAAAGTTAGGCATTTTTTCTTTTTTTGGAAATTTCGTTTTCTTCAAGTCAACTTACATCACTACCACACATACCACAGTGGGTAATGTTCATTTCGACACTGTCTTCATCCCATTGCTTAAGAGTCAATTCCATCTTCTCGAGAGGTTGGCCTAAACGGTCATTCAATAAAATTCAATCACCTTGTTCTTTCCCTTTTATCAAATGTAGCTTTCTTTTCTTACCCTTGGCGACACCAGCCCAAGCAGTAAAAGTGTTGTTTTCAGTAGACATGTTTTGCTTTAAATTTGTTTTGTTAGATGAGATAAATAGAATATTTTTGCTTTCTTTTTATATATAAAAATCCAGCTGGGATTAGATTGACTCATCTAATTTTTGAGTAACTGAATCATTCCCTTCAACCTCGCCTATTTGACTCAAATCAATGAAACATATCAAGGGCCGCTTTATATGATGAGTAATACAAAAGAACAAAGAAAATGCTGATGATTCCTTGTGTCCATCTTTCCAAAACAGTACAACAAAAGAGAGAAGAACCCCGCCATTACCTTGGGAAAAGCATTTTGCATTTTATCACTTTTCTTTTGAACCCTTGGTAGACAGAAGATCTCTGTTTTTATTTGCTCGGTAAATCAATTCAGTCATCGGCTAAATCGATTTAGCCTACTGAATCCCTCTTTTTTCCTTTTAAATTCATTAAATTTCGATATATTGATGATGAACCCTTTCTGTGCTTGAAATCTTAAAAAATAAAAAAGAAAAGAATGGAAAAATGATCAAAGAACCAATAACAAGCAACGGAACAAAAGAAAAAAAAATGGGTAGCCGAGAACTTAATTAATTTCTTAATCTGTCATGACGTATGAAACCACGCGATAATAAGTTTTTAAAGGGACCTTTTAGCTCAGCTGTCTGATACACAGCTTTATCGTACATATAACTTATATGCAATGATCGAAGTGTGAATACTCAATGTCTGGTTAGTTATTATTTTTCTTGGATTGAGAAAGACTTTAAAACAACCCATGTTGACCATATATTACAAGTAGACAATACCGCCTGTCATGTAGAAAGTGGTTTCAGATAAAAGCCGCTACAAAGATTTTTGACAGTTACCCAACACAAAATTCAAATCTCAATCCTATTGAAAATGTCTAGCTGATTTAAGAAAGTGTTTGTATGGGTGTCAGGGTAAGATTAGCGCTTTACAAGCTTAAGAGCAAGGTCAGTATTATAGTTATAACAATGCGGATATTGTTATTCAACTACCCACTACAGTTTCTGTCACTGACACCGCAAATTACATTGAGCTAAACGCTGCTAACAATAAAGTAGTGCATTCATATGTTTTTGAAGTAGGATGATGTTTTATAGATGTTTGTTCACTAATATCACTTTAAATATCGTATTTTTTTATGGAGACCATTGCTGTTTGCTGATACTGCCAACAACGCTACCATCATTCTCACTATGTACATCGCTTTAATAGTCATATCGTCTCAAATACATATTTGAAATGTATTGGCTACTTGTCATTTGAATAGTGTGGTAATATCCACATCTGTAAACAAAGGTTCTAGAAAAATACAATATGATGAAATTAATTAAAATGTTGTCCCCTTGCTGAGAGCAAACTCGCAGATATAGACTTCGGAGAGGTAATTCTTTTTTCATTAGGTATTTTATACCATCGTAAAGTCATTACAACAACAACAAAAAAAGGAAAACGGTGTTTGAGAAGTGAAGAAGAAACTCACTTCGTTTACCAGTTGTCTCATTATAACGCAGAAGAGCACTTCTTGTTTTGTTGCAACATATAGCTCAATAAGTTGATCAATTTGTTTAATCTAGTTAATTGGAATAAAAACGCATATCCTTTAAGAACATGTGTTCTTTCATTTTGGCTAAGAAGGCTATTCGGCATTAATCTTATACCCAAAATTCTGTATATTCTTATGGGGTAAGTTGTTTATTGAATGCATAAAGCGCACGCTCTTGGAAGTAGGTAGCACTGATCGAGAGATACTCTCTGCGTCTTCATATAACGCTCAGTTTTGTATCTTAGATCGCTGACAAACATCGCAAGATCTATTTCCAATCCTAATCATAACTTTGTAGATCATTTTAAACAGAAACTGATGATGGCCTTTTCAACTAGAAGTTATTTTCTGGGACTGACAGCTTGATTATCTTTAAAAAGTATGTTTTTCCTGATCATCAGAAGTTTGAGTTGAGCTCAGATTAAATCTAAATAAATTAAAATAAAGACAAACGTGTCTTCTTAATGAATATGAAATCCGGCCTATACCAACTGAAAAGCCAAGACATTCTATTGTTCTTGTACTGTTTTAGACAAGAGTGCAAAAGACCAAAAGTCTATGTTAGACAGACTGCATCACACATGGCATTAGCTAATCGATGTTACACGATAGTGTCTCGTAGATCGTGGCAACAACCAGTTTCCAAATCCGCAGTGGTTATGCTGAATAATCAATCGAGAATGACGATGTTCCTTGCATACATCGTCTACTACTGACTCACTTTATTTTGGCGTCTAAATGAACACTTTTGCACAAGTAGCTTCTGTTGCCCTATACAGAAACTATGCAAGCTCAACTCTCAGAGTATATTTAACTTGTTTGTGAACATACTTAAACCTGTTGCATTTTGCTAAAAGATTCAAAGAAAAAGCTCCCCTGAGCAAGTTGTGTTTCTTTCAGTGAAATGGGAAGGCCGATCAAATCGCTTGTAAGATCATGATTTTCATCTAGATCATTTGCTCGGCGCTGTCATAGTAATACAATGTGTATCACATGGGCTTGTTCTTAACTAGTTTCATCCCATTGATAGGAATCAAGTGAGATTCACATAGAATGCTTACAAGGAAACTAGTTGAACCTGAGCTATTGAGATCATTCTATTTACAGACATGGCGGACTTTGGCCAAATTGCGAAACAAGTTTCATCATAGTGTGAGCTTGTTACTGTTCCAGCACTATTTTAATGTTATTTTTTCTTTGATCGAGATTTATTCAAGAGCTCTGGGTTTACCGTTTGACTGGCCTTTACTTTTGACTATTACGTTCTACCTATAGCAGCTTTGCCAAAGGATAAATATGCTCATTTGAGTCACTCTCAACCTTGCTAGACACACTACAGTTTATTCTTTACTGAGAGGGTATTTGTTGAAGACATAATAACAATTCACTGAAACGCTCATTGCAAGAGAAATCATTCAGTAACATCTAGTATAAACGAAGGTGCTGGATCACAGAAAGATAAGAGGACAATGCTATATCTGATTTGATCTTTGTCCCTTGAAATTGAGAATATCTTATTTTCAGTTGTCAGTAAAAATGGGCTTCAAACAGCAAGCGGACCCCTTTTTTAGTATGAGACGTAAGCAGACCCCTTGCTATACCTGACCTAATAGCTGGTTGTTTAAAGTCAGTTTGGGTTCTTATTGTTTTAATCCTATTAACTGCTACTTGTCATGCTTTTAAGCATTTCATTGTTGAACCAAAACAGACTGTTACGCCTATGTAGTACTTTGTTTTTCTTTGTCAGAGGTTATCGACAACTTTCGAAACACTTGCAATCACAAAAGACCCTTAAGTACCGACTGACTTTCCATTGTCATAGCTGTGTTTTGAAAGAATGAAATCTCAGTTTATATTCTTGGTGCCCTTTTTTTCACTTGTTACACACATATCAAAAAATAAATAAATTCTAAAAAGCAACTTTTATCTAAAAATTCAATGGAATAAAATAATGTACAGTTATCTATGGTATAGAGTATCTTAGTTTTCCAAGACAAATCTGAATCTGGGCTTGCCAGCGTTGAAGTCTTCAATGGCCTTGTTGACATCCTTCATGGGGAGAACAGTGATCCAAGGACGGATGTTCTTTTCAGCAGCGAAAGCAAGCATTTCTTCGATTTCTTGGGGAGAACCAATGAGAGAACCACTGATGTTGACTTGACCGAAAGTCAAGATAAGAGGACTAAGAGGAGGGAACTTCCAGTCGGGCAAGTTTACGTTAAGGAAGTGACCGTTGGCACGGATAAGAGTAAGGTACTTTTCCCCTGTAAGAAAGAAAATATATTAGACCCTGTAAACGTTTTTTTCTAGAATACAATGAAAAACTTACATGTGAAATCTTCACCACAACCAGTACAGAGAATGTGAGTAAAAGTATCCTTGTAGGCAGCAAGAGCCTTTTCATCACTGGTGTTGATGTATTCGTCACAGCCAAGTTGAGTGGCAGTTTCGCGCTTTCTGTCGCTGCTGGACATACCAACAACCTTAGCACCCATAGCCTTGGCCCAGAGGATGGCATAGTGACCCAAACCACCAATACCCATGACACCAACAACAGACTTTTCGTTGACATTAGTGCGTCTCAAAGGAGCATAGGTAGTGACACCAGCACAGAAGAAGGTAGCAGCAACTTCGTTAGGCAAATCATCAGGTACCTTGAAGGCGAAACGGTAGTCACCACGCCACTTGTCAGCATAACCACCATAGGTCTTGTCTCCGTTATCCCAGTAAGAGTTGTAAGTACCCTTGAAACCAGCACTACAGTTGTTTTCGCAACCGTCTAAACAGTTTTGACACTTGTGACAGGAGTGACATTGAGCACCAACACCAGCACGGTCACCAACCTTCAAGTTAGTGACGTTCTTACCAACACGGGTAACAACACCAACGATTTCGTGACCAACGACACAAGGATAGTCAGTAGGACCCCAGTGACCTTCGAGGGTGTGCATCTAGTTTCAAAGAAGGAATTGCCATTAACATATGCACTCCTCAAGCTAACACAATCCTACTTACATCACTACCACACATACCACAGTGGGTAATGTTCATTTCGACACTGTCTTCATCCCATTGCTTAAGAGTCAATTCCATCTTCTGAAGGGGTTGACCTACAGGTGATAATAGTGTCAGTCAATTGATCGCGGCACAGCCATGTCAAACTCTGATATCTTACCCTTAGCGACACCAGCCCAAGCAGTAAAAGTGTTGTTTTCGGCAGACATTATAGTTTTTTCTTTATGAAAGATGATTCAATTAAAAAATTTTGTTGACAGAACAAGCTACCTTTAAATCGACTTTTATATGTTTTTAACTTTTTACGGAGCCCAAAATTGACCCTCTCAAACATATGCGGAACTAAGTTTTGTGCCTGCCATTCGATGTTGATTTATTCATTCAACGTAATTGATGTGCTACGGTTCCTTTTTCTGTCTACTCTTGTATCTCCGAAGTTTCTTGATGAATAATCAAACAGAAAGGTTCAAGAAAAATTTTGATGGATCAATCTTGTGGTTACTATAGCAACAATAATGCTTTAATAACCTATTGCTTTAGTATAACTAACATGAATATATACCATGAAGAGGACTAGAACCTTTACTTTTGTCTTCGTTAGGATTACTGAACTTGTATGAAATGTAATGAAACAATAGTTTTTCTCGATCGAAATGTTTGGAAATCTGAGTATTTCAACAGGAGACAGGAGTAATGACTAATCGTTTTCTTTACCTCTTTTCTGAATCAACCTAAGCTTCTTTATTGTACTTGAATGCATCTCGGGTTTCATATATGTTTCTTTAATTGAGAAGAAGTATGCTTAAGTATGATGCTTTTGTTCAGTTAAGGGTGATAAGTCAAAAGTATTAATGAATTTATCAACTGCAGAATTTTTCTTACTTGAATTGCTGCAATAAAGGGTCTTGTGTGACATAAACTGTTATTTTTATTCATCGGTTAAACGATTGCTGCTTGCGCGGAGAGTGAATGCGTTTGCCTCAAAACTAATCACTGAACGTCATTTCTTCCTGTTAAGTGATCAAATTAAATCAAATTAAATAAATTCATGATCAGATCAAACAGATACGATTTATCTGATTCAAAGTAAGAATTTTTTTTTGGTAAAAATGGCAAATAGTCGCTGGTTTCTATTTCCTTTAATGTGTTGCTCCTTATCACATAAAGAATAAGGTCAAACTTATTTTCAAATGTGAATCTATATAGTTATTGTCAACGCACCAACATACTATTGACACTACAAAAAAAGCTTTGGGTCTTGTGCCACTCAATAAGGTTCTCTAACATAAAGAAGAACTTGCTGTTTACACAAGACACTAAAGAAGTATGGTTGTCATTGCACACTATAGCTGTCAAATCAACTCTATTGAGCGTATTATCGTTCCATTATGGAATTTAAAAGCAAGCGGATAGGCTTATTTCCTTTTAAATAAAAAAGAATCTAAGCTAGTTGATCTGGTTTGATGTTTTAGGTCATAAATGTCAGAAGATATCATATGTTTATATGAAACATTAAGTTAACTAAAAACTGATAGTCAAGAAAAGAAATACTAAAAGCTACTTACATAACAACCAAACATCCTAAGTTTCTATTACTTCAAGTGGACGACTGTTCTTGGCATTCGTTTGTATATTTGCCAAGATGTTATCAGTCATATGGGTTTGTCTGTATACATATATACATCTTTTAGCTCCTCACTTACTATAGCTTTTCCTTTGGATTGAAAACAAAAAAAATTGTCTTAATCTATCATTCAGTTTGTTTGAACATTGTTAAGTGTATGTTATTTACACTAATAAGACTATGCCTTTCTTGAGAATACACTAAATATAAGCACGTAAACCTCTAAAAGAGAAAGATGTTAGCACTATAGACAGAGAGACAGTTATTCTAGCTCGAATGTGTATATTCATCAGAAGGCACCTTTTTTAGTTTTGACTCTCAACAAGATAAAACCAATGAGACAAGCTATGAAACTATTGAACAAAGGCACATAATCAGTCAATATTTCTGCTACTCTTTGTTCGTTTGGACAGATGTGTAATGGCTGATACCAGATCGCGAGAAAAAGGAATCACTATGTTCATACAAGAGTCGCTTTATTTAAGAGTGTGCATATTCTTGAGTAATGCACTCTTATATTGAACATACTCTTAAATCGAATGATATTTTAGCGCTTGAAGCGATTTTTAAGTTAAAGCAATGCACTCTTATATCAAGCATACTCCTAGATCAAACACTCTTAAATTGAGCGACTACTGTGTTTAGAATTAATTCATAAATACTGTTGTTAGCCGCACAGCAAAAGCCTAATTATCAGAATTTCTTTGCTCTTCAATAGTTATATCCTGCCAAGTGCACTGTTCATTTCATTTACCCTACACCTCTTAGCCACACTCTATAAATCCGAGTAGTTGCATAAAAAAAGACACTTGGAAGCAAAAAAGAACAATGTTATAGCTTCTTTATTTTTTGGCCTTCCTAAAGTATAAACAGAAAGCAGCTTAAGGATGTGTCAGGCAAATGTATATTTAATCAAAAAGGAAAAGTTCACATTCATTTAATAAAACTGACACCATTTTTCTTCTATCTCAAAGAGAAAGTTGCTCTTCAGTGCAGTAGTCGCTATTCTATATAGAGTATCAATTTACTTGACAATCCCATTCATATCTTGAGTGTACTCTTAAACCAGACTTTTTTTTTTCGCTTCTAGTGATGACTGCATCATAAAGACAAGATGTTGTTATGAAAAGGACTTGTTTTGTAGCTAAGATATAAACAGAAAAAATGAAATTCAACTATTGTCATTTTCAGAGTGATCAACATATTACGTAAAGAACAATTAAGATAACAGAAGTCTTAGGATATTACCCGAAATACTGTGATCAGGTAGTTTTTGGCTATCACTCTAGTTGAAAAAGAAAATCTCACTGTAACAGACTAAGATCATATCTGACTCACACTTTAGTGTAAATTCAATACGGCTAACAATATATAACATGTTCTTCTTTTCCAAAGTTTGATCCGACATTTTTTTGTATGTGTGTTACCAGCCAAGATATTTCATGAGTGCATCGAATGATCCCTAATAAGCTGAGAGGATAATAATTTTTTTTTAAGAAATAGTAGCAAAGATGTTTTGACTATCAATTCGACCCCTTGTAGCGGGTGCTTAAATGAGCTAAAAGAAAGTTAAACAAACAAATAATAGACAACTATAGAAAAGGAAAACAACGAGAAAAAAAAACTGCTTATAGCAAGGTCTCGTGTTATACAGTGCCACTAGAAGACAAAGAATGTGAGTACAACATGTTGTAAAAAAAAGGGATCTCCATAGTGTCACTTGGTGTACAAAAACCCAATTATCAGGGGTATGTAAGATAAGTGGATTACACGTCTTTTTGCTTCATCCTCAATTGACAGGTTTTAAAGTCGATTGGTTTCCGAGTCAATGCGCCGCTTTAATTTAAACTGACAAGACTGTATTGGAAAAAATGAGCTAAAAATATACTAAAAAGTGAGAAACCAAAAAATTATAGAACCATTAAGCAACAGAAACACACAGAGAGAGAAACATGACCCAAAAAATAGTAATCTTTTTCATTTCCCTTTTCTCTTCTTTTCTCTTCTCTTTTTTCGGATATGACTATAGATCCTGACTCTCAGCACGGATATTCAAATAGAGAATACGATCAACAAGAGTCACACAATTTAGGTAGAACAAGGTGAGTACCAAATTTTTCTTTGGATATAAAATATAAATAGCAAAAGAGAGAGAGAAACAACAAATAAAGTATGGCAGACAAGAACACGACTAGTTATCAGCAACAGGTAGAAGGTCGTCTTTGTTCATTGAGCCGGGTACAAAGAGAACGGAAAAAAATTGAGTATGAAAAAGACAACCAGATCAGGTTTCGAGACAAAGAGATCTCGAGTACAACCTCAGATCTCGAGTCATAACATTGGTACTTCAAGAAGGATAGACACGACTAGCGAGACAAACTATACTCTTATCTGATCAACGTTATCTCCACTGTATCTGTTGCCGTGTCAGCATTAAGCTTTTTTTTAAGCAGAGAAAGAAGCTGCAAATGATTTTTTTGTTTATTATTTTCGTTACCAGCCACTGCCCTGGTTGCAGCTTGAAAATATTTTTTTCTCTCTCTCTCTTATTCTATCCTTTTCTCTCTCTCTCTCTCTTTTCTTTTTTTTGTTCTTTTCTCTCTTTGTCTTTGTTTTCTGACTTCTTTTTTCTTCCTTTTAGCCCTTATCATACAGTAAGCATTTCCGAAGGTCAAAAACCTTATCATCATTCAGAGCAACCACACCCGGCTTTAATGCCTATTCCTACACACCAATATACAATTAAAACGGCAATAGAATCATCCCCGCAAAGGTTTGTTTTTTTCTGTTGTGTTTCGTTCCACTTAACACCGTTTTTTGACATGTTACTTTTTTTAGTAGAATCGTCATGTCTTCTCAACCAACCACTCCCCAGCCTACTTCAAATTCCCCTCACTTTGACCATCATGATCATACAGCATCTGCTAGTTATCCATCCTCTCCTTCTGTTGGCATAGATGTCCAACAAAAATATGGTAGCAACAGCTTAGTCAAGCCAAATACTCCCACTTCTTATACTCCTTCTCCTATAGCTGTTCATCCTAGTCGCAAAGAGTCACTTGTGAACGACACTTGCCCTTCATTCGGTCCAACTGAGTATAGCCATAATATCATTTCTATGGATAGACATACAACGTAAGTTTCTTGTGTTTCGAAATCTCTTCAAGATATTAACTTGATATCCCACAGAATTGATGTTCGTCTTCACACAAAGATTGACCGTGGTTTCTTTTTGGCTGATAACGATTGGACTTGTTATCGCCGAAACTACTTTCAAGTCAGCGGTTCGTTTTCTTTGGAAGGTGTAGGTATATTGTATGAAGGACAAGACCTTCCTTGTCTTGGTAAGGATCCTCAAACTGGACAACTAGAAGAAATTCAATGCTTCATGCTGGGTGTTTGTGCACGTCTGTCTGATTGCGAGAAGCCCATTCAATTGATTCAGCATACGCCTAAGCGTGATAAGGGACCTCAAACGACACCCATGCCTAAAATGATTCGTCCCGGAGGAAATGTAGGATTCAGTGCAGTTGGCTCAAGCCAATCGGTTGTCACCTTTGAACGTCTTCAATTCAAGACAGCCACAGCCAACAATGGCAAGCGTAGAGCTGCTCAACAATACTATGTTATCATTGTCGAATTGTTAGCCAAGCTTCGTAATGGCACTACCATAGCTGTTGCCACTTCTAAATCAGCTCCTTTAGTTGTCCGTGGTAGAAGTCCCGGTCATTATGCTGAATCAGATGCCAGTAGCCCAGGCCACACTCGTTCATCCCGTTCCAGCTTAGGTAACGGTGCAGCAGGCGTAATGCATCATGTCTCAAGTACTGCTCCTCATCATCATCCTTATGCACGACCTGCCAACCCTACAACAACAACGACACCTACTGCTGTTAATACCAATAGCTACCCTAGCACACCAGGTGGTACAAGTGTTTCTGCTGCTGGTACACCTACAGCAACACAGAGTCCTGCTGCTACACATGCTGCTGCTGGAAACGGTATGTTTCAACCTACGACCGAGTATATGCCATACGAATATCATGGTGTTGCCTATACCAATTACCATATGCCACCCCCACCTCCACCTATGACACACTCACATTCATATCCTGGTACGCCCAATGTGCCTATGATGCAACAAGCTCAACAACATCACTATTTGCCTCAAACGACGCATGATCGTACTGCTCACCAGAACGCTTCTTCTGAAGCAGCATACCCAGGCCATCCTGAGCATATCAACCACAATGGCCATCCTGCTACTCATCCTCCATCCAATGAATATGATTATGATTATCAGTCTCATGTCAAGGAAAATCAACAACACCATCCACCACCTCAATCACAAACAAACTCGCCTTACTACTGGCAAAGACAAGGTAACACAGGCCATGAAGAAGCACAACAGCATCACCATCACCAACAAACACAAGATAACTGGAACAGAATTAGAATGGCTTCTAGTGCAAGTGGACATTCAAGTGTAGATAATTCACAACACAACTCGCCTTATATGAGTCACCCTCAACCTCAAGCAACATCAGATCATCCTTATTATTCTCATCCACCTCCACCACCTCCACCTTCTCAAGCACAATATGGTCATCATCCTGCCTATAGTCATCATCATCCATTGACTCAAAAGTAAGTCTTAAAGGAAAAAAAAAGACAGCAGCAGTAACTTACTTGTTTATCTCTAGCTTGCCTCCTCCTAGTCCCTCAAATGCAGGCCCTGATCACTACTCTGCTTACCACCAACAACCTCAACATTACGATTGGCAACCTCGTCCTGTTCATACAAAGATGCCTATGTATTCTTATGAAGCTGATAGAAGACCTCATGAATACGAAAGACCTCACCAAACACCTCCACCTCCACAGCCTGGTTCCTCCTCTCCTTCTAAAGAGGTTCAAACCAAACAATAATAATAATAATCTGATAATCACCTTATTTATTTGTTTAAATACAATAATGCACACCCATTTTATATAGTTTTTGACACTTTTCTTTTTATAGTAAAACTTGTATTAATTCAAAAGAAAAAAAAAATAAACCTCGCCTACAAAAAAAAAGTGTGTTGTATTTACAAGAGAACGAATAAGAGGGGGAAGAGGTGTAATATTAAAAGTTTTAGTCAGAAGTGTCATCATCTTCATATCGATCTATAGCATCAAAATTACAATGCACTTTATGCACTGTGCCCACACCAAAATCAGCCTCCATACGAATTTCTGTTAAGCCAAAGTACATTCTAAAACAAAAAAAAGAAGAATGAACAAAGGTTGACTATGGATACAGAAGAGTTTACTTTACCTAACAGTATAACCAATACGCTCCCCATGAGCCACATGAGATAATTTTGGAATTGGGACAGATATAGAAGCCACTTGTTTGACACCGGGATGATCAAAATACCTTGGTTCCTCATCTTCTTCTGTAGCATAAAGCATGATATCTGTTGCCTTCATCAGTCCATAATACACAAACATTTTTTCGCGAATACAGTGATCCACTGGCATGACATCGCCCTTCTTTACAAAAGTAAGAAAGCGAGTTGTGCAGCGTACACTACCGTCTGGTCGAACGATTCGAGAGGAGATAGGATCCAGACGCTCATCAAAAGGTAGACCGGCATTGATACCATACGTTCGGCGAGATACACGCGACTTGATAACGCGAGGATTCAGGCCAAAATAAACAGCACCACGTACAACAGCCATAGAGGCACGAGGTGGACACAAGATCTGATGAATCTTGTTTTCAAACACTTCTTGTATGCGTTGGTATAGATAGTTTGATGATCCGAAGCCGCCTACTAGAAATAGACAAGCCAAGGATTGATCGGGTATTTGACTGTATTGTTTCTCAATCAATGACAACTAGATCGTTTGGATTCATCAGGCTCTACTTTTCTGATCTTTGAAAGACAATAGCCACTTACCACACGTTGAACAACAGGTTCAAATATCTTTTCCTTTAGTTCTTCTGCTCTTAATATCATTGTACCTTCATCCAAGCAGTCTTCTTCTGTATTTAGCTGATTGAGATCAATGGAAGCTGACAGACTCAGATACTGATCATCCAGACCATCAAATTCAGGCTTAATGTTATCCACAAATTGATCCATTAAATTCTGCATGGCAGCTGCTGGTAATTGGCTTGCCTGTTCCCCCAACTTGTCCATGATAAAAGTACGAAAGTTGTAATCCAGAAAGACACTACCACAACTTTCTCCCATGCCCTTTGTCACTTCTTTCAGTCGATGGTTGCTCTGGATATGATCACTGATGACTTCAAACACAATCAGATCTACTGTACCACCACCTGCATCACAGATCATCATACGGTCACCCTTCTTCAGATTGACTTGTTCACACATACGCTCACAATACAAGGCTGCTGCTTCTGGTTCTGAAATCAGCACTAATCTATCTTGTGGATCATCACTCTTGATCAGACCAGCCATAATGGCAGCTCGACGCATAGCATACTTGGCTGAATCTGACCACATAGCTGGTACAGTTAAACAATAACAAAATGTGTCTGGATCGTAATTCTTGGCAAATCCTCGAGTGACATCCTTCAAGACATATTGATGCAATGCTCTAAGATAATCTGCTATATTGCTTACAGCTGATCTAATAAAGAACAGTCAAGTTCCATGCCATTCAAGCCATCTAACTTTCTTTCTCTTTACCTATGATTCTCTGCCACACCTCGATGTAATGTCTCATCCAGATTGAGTTTAAAGTTTGTCAAGATAATATTTTCCTTGGCAGTTTGAGGTTTAAGCATAAGCTTCTTGGCAGCATGACCCCATTCAATCATTTTTGAAGGTTCAGATCGTTTATAGGCTGATATAGTAGGTGTCTTTGGATAGAAGTTTCCTCCTTTCTGTGGCCTGCAACGATATCAGTCAATATAACCACTGACTAGGTTTATTTCTTACCATTTTTGTATATCGAATACTTCGGGTGTAGTGTTGTGTGTAAATGCATAAGATGCCCCTGAAAATGTTGTACCAAAATCATAGGCAATAACAAGCTTGTAATTATCTCTGTTTGATGTCATAGTAAAATATGGATCGACGTGTCCTTTAAAGAGAGAGAGAGAAAGAGTTGAAAAAATAAATAAAGGGGAATTTTCTATTATCATCATTTAGATTTAAAAGGCCGAAGCAAACAGCCAATTGTTCTCTAGCATAAATCACATACATCTCAGCTTTTCTAGAAAAGACAGCTGCTGTCTCACTGTCTCAATGGTCTCAGAATGCATTTTACTTCTTCTGCTTATTTTCTCTTAAAAGACAGAATGGAGTCAATTGGAAAAGAAGAATAGCTATAGAATTCCCTTGTTTTTCCAGTTGGCTTTGAGTAAAGGGTTACACCAAAATAATGTGGCGAAGACAACTCTATACAATCAAACCTATGGCAATCTGGTGTTTTCGAACGGAACCTCAAAAACAAAAGGTCAAATTAACCTTATTACCTAGGTAACCTTAGCCCATTGTTCTTCTCTTTCTTTTCTAGTTTTCTACAACCTATACAATGGCAGCACCTTTCTCTGACAAAGATTATCCTATTGTTATTGGTATTGACTTTGGTAAGAAGAAACCAAAGTCATCTATATTGAGATCTCACTTTAACGATCTGTAAGGTACCACTTTCTCTGGTGCGTCATATGCATACCTGAACGACAGCGACATTAACGACATCAGCAAGTGGTAAGAACAAGTCTCTAACGAACTTCAACTCGCTTAATTCTCTATTCCTTTTTTAGGCCTGGACAACCTGATTATAGTTACCCAAAAGTACAAATAGAAAAGAAACGCTTTTTTCTTGATCCATTAACCCCTTCTTTCCTTTCCTTCTTTATAGTGTCCGACAATATGTGTATGTCCTAAGCCAATCATGTTTATTGCATAGACTAAACTCTTTCTTTCTTTCTATAGCTTTATAATAGAGATAACAATGTAAGTCATGTCATGAAAGAAAGAAGAGAGTGAAACTAAGACTTTATTAGGAATTGATTCAATGGGGCAGATCAGCTAAATCCGGTAAATCAAAATTACCCAATGTTACTGTATTGCAACAATTCAAACTGTATTTGGATGATAAGCTTGAAGGAATCATCAGACAGCCACCTTTAGAACTGACTTCAACAGACATTATTGCAGGTAAGAAACAGAGTCAATTGAACAGATCCCTAAGCCTATGTATGGAATAGACTATCTTCAGAAATTCTTCAACTATGTCAAGATTGATATGACAAAAAAGGGATTTCATCAAGGCTTTGAGAATCAAGTGAGATTCTGTTTAACTGTAAGTGTATTTCTTTGTTGGTTTACTTCAACAAGACTCACCGCTTTCTCCAAAGGTACCTGCTATGTGGACAGATAAATCAAAGCAAATTATGCGTGATGCAGCCATTCAATCCAACTTGATCCAGGCCACAGATCATCGTGATAGACTAATGCTGATTTCTGAACCTGAGGCAGCTGCTCTTTACTGTGAAAGGACATGCGACAAATTCACAATGACACACGGGGATGAATTCATGATCTGTGATGCAGGTGGAGGTACTGTTGATCTGATTGTGTTTCGTGTAGAGATGGATGCTGCTGGTAATAGAACGTTTAGAGAGAGTACAAAAGGTATTGGTAAATCCTGTGGTTCTACCTTTATCGACCGTAACTTTCGAAAACTTTTGAGAAAGAAGTTGAAGAAAGTCATTCGTCGTTCACCTAATGGTGCTATTGAAATCCCTGAGGCACCCTTAGAACATATGATGGATATCTTTGTTGGTAAAGTGTTGTCTAAGAAGCAATATTTTCCTTTTGTTTAACTGTGCGCTTTAGACAACCTGAAGCCTTTGTTTGATGGCACAGATGATCTGTATTCAGATATCTCTATGGGTTTCGATCTCATCACAAAGACAGAGCCCTCCATTGGACTAGATGAAGGCAACATGACATTTACAAAGGAAGAACTCAAGAAGCATGTCTTTGATCCAGTTGTCTCTGAAGTGGTGCAATTATGCCGAGATTTACAAAAGGACACAACTAACTTGAAAGCTATTTTCATGGTAGGCGGATTTGGTTCATCTGCCTATCTCTATAGCCAAATGGAAAAGGAATTTGCTCCACAAAACATTCGTATTGTTCAGCCTGATCGTCCAGGTAACCTAAGTCTACTTTTATACAAAACAATCACTTACACTCGGTAGAAATGGCTGTGGCTCGTGGTGCTGTTATCTTTGGTATGAATCCTACCAAAGTGACTACTCGAGTACCTCGCTTTTGGTATGGTATTGAAATCACCAATATTTTCGACCCTGCAATTGATCCACCAGAATACAAAGTAACAAGACCAGATGGAAGTGTTCGTTGCGATAATCGATTTTCAACTTATGTGGAGCGTGGAAAACCATTAGGTAAAGCAATAACAAGTAGCACTTGGTTGTATAGATGATTTATCTCTTTGAACTATTTAGATATCGACAGTTGTGTTTCACGTAATTATATCACTTATTATCCAAGTCATACAGCCTGTACTTTCTATGCTTCTGATAGTGAAATAGAACCAAGATATACTATTTCAACACCTACAACAAATGTGAGAAGAGTCTTTGATTTTGAGATTCCTATGCCTACGCTGCCTCATGTCAAACATGGCGATCCAGTACCTTTGACGATTAAAGTAAGTTGCTTTGTAATTGATACTGATGCTCTTGTCTTATGTGGCTATCATAGATGTATTTTGGTGAAGTTGAACTCCGAGTTGAAGCTGTCATTGATAATCAGACATATGCTGTTGTTTGTAATTTCAATGTATAATGCTCATCAAACAAAAAAAAAAGGCGGCTATGTAGATTACTATAATTCATGCTTATTAAATCCCGTTGTCTTATCATGACAGAGAATAAAATGGTTGAACATATAAAATATCAATAGAGGCTAGTCTTTAGTACAAGCTCCTCTTAAGGCACATAATGTTTGTTAGACGAATAAGAAAGAAAGAAAGATGGGCTTAAATAGATAAAGAGGGAGTATGAAAAAAGTTGGCTAGCATAGCCTATCTCACTCAAACTTTCTCTTTTTCTCTCCTTAAAGCCTCAAAGAAAAGAATGTTTAGTCTTGTGATCAGATGACAAGTGAAGCTACTTTAGGGTTTTCGTTTAGCTAAATTGCTTGTTTGCAAGGAAAACAAATGTCGATCACTAAAAGCAATCCACAAATTGGTCAGTAACGAAATGAGTATTTGGCCAACAATACGAACGTTGTTTATTCAGGGGATTCCCAAAAGACTGTTGCTTATTATCATATGATTCTACTGTAGTTTTCTAGATATTTTCTCAGCAAGGGCCCTTGACGATTGCATTTTCTCTCCTTTTCTTTTATAGAAAAAACAAGCAATTCAAACGGTGAATGAATAGAAATAGACTTCCATGCCCAACTCAATAGAGAAGGCGTCTTTTTCAATGAGAAAATTCTTTCATTATCAAGGCCTTTAATGTGCTTGGTGTAACTCTTATTCGAGTCAGACAAGAAAGGTGTAAACATTTTGTGACACATACCTTGTCAAACACCAACTTTAATGCATAATTCAGAAAAAAAAAAGATAATGCACCTTCAGAAAAAGGGGAATGTCATTTATCAACTCAATTTCTGTCCTGCATCCGTCTTGTGTGCCCGAATGTGATATTTTATTAGAGAGTTTCTAAAGAAGGAAGGACTCGTTCTAAAATAAAATGATATGACCTCTCCCTTTTTCTGTGACAACATAAGGTCTATCTTGTCCAATGAGAGTTGACTTTGATTTGAGGCAAGCGTTTTCTTAATCAACGTCTTGATTAGGTTGTATCATAGCGTGTTTGGATTTTTTATATTGAAAGTTGCTTAAAACTGTTGTTATTTAACCTTTTTTGGGTTCTCTCATTTGTCAACAATACCAATCAACTCTTTCTTCTTTTCTCTTCTAAAGCAGTAAAAAGAGGGGAACTATCTGAATACACTTTTTATTCATTTCCTTGGCCCTCCTATCTAGCATGACTTTGAAAATAAACTTTCTTTTGACAAATTCAAGATAAGCTTACTGTCTTAAATTCAATCTTATCCTAACTAAAATACACTTACTCTCATCACTGAAAAGTAATGTCGCTTTCGTCACAAGCCAAAGTTAAAGAAAGGAAAACAAACAACTTTCATAGTTGCCTTTTTTAAAGAGAGAAAACAATCAAATATACACTATTTCCGAAATTATTCACTCACGAAAAGAAAAAACAATACTCACTTAAAACATCACTCTTAAGAAAATTAAATCAATGCTCAGAATAAAAGTTGTCTGTTTGACCTTCTATTTCTCTTTGTCTTTAAATTTCTCAGAAAGAAATTCAACATGAGAAAAAAACAAAGATCCCTCTAGCCTCACCGATCGTCTCGAAACTTGGCAGAGAGCTTCCTTTACCTTACAGGACATACCTGGGCAGAAAAAAGTCAACACTTTTTTTTTGCAGAATTTCTAACAAAAAAATATCAGCTGAGTTCTCATCTGTGCCGTAGTGTATAATAGAGGATGTATTGGCCTCAGAAGCTGCCGCTAAGAATGCCACTCTTATTGCTTGGTTTGAATGCAATAGAGTCGATCCCTATGCAAATCAGTTTTTATACACTGAATTCCCTGAGCACTTTACATGAGATATATACTGAAAGTTTCACCCCAAACTTTAACTTTGATTAATACCCATTCAACAAGAAATAGACCTGAATGAATCAGAATGTCATGGCTGGAAAATTCTTTTTCTTCCCAAGCATACTGGAAAGCTTGATGGAAGAAGAGCTGAAGGAGTACAAGAAGAGCAGAGGAAACAGCTTGATGTTTCAGCTCATTAAGGTCGCTAAGTATATGTATGTATATATGTATATATCTGTTAGACACTTTTATTCATTGGGTCTTTTTTATTTTAGCTTAGAAAATCTTGAGTACTGGAAGAAGTACAAGTATGATAGCGAAGATGAACAAGTGCATCGTGTAAAAGGGCTGCTGAGAATTATTTTCCGCGACGCAAAAACCCTGAAGATTCAGACGTAAGTTATATGCATTTTCTTTCTTAAGCACTTGCTGACGCATGTCATAGAGGCGAGCATACTTCTGCAGTATCCAAGATAGTCCAAAGATATAACGAAGCAAACTTTGGAAATACGAATGTTTTCTTGAGCTCTTTTGAGGCATCCGCATCAGCAACAACAACAGCATCATCATCCAGCAAGATCATCGGCCGAAAGGTTGATATGATGCTTGTTGGCAGCAACAATATAGAACTTGCAATTTGCGAGTTTAAGGTCGGTGACAATGCGACCAAATTGGAAGAACAACAAGAAAAGTGCCTTCGCTTGAATGCGAGCATTTTGAAGCATCTGAAGTGCACAAAAGAAGAAGAAGAAGTCGTTGCTTTCGTTTGGGGTGGAATGTCAGGAGAGCTCTTTTCTTTGAGACAAGACAAAGATGGTATGATGATTGCGAAGTCGCTTTCGAAGTTGCTCCTGCCACGGGATATCCGTTTAATAAATGAGCAATTCAAGCAATCAATCATTGCACTGTACAATTGGAAGGCTTTCTTGGTACAACAAGATGATAGACTGGAGTTGGCTGTGCCTGGTGTAAGAAGCTACTGCCCTGAAGCACCAGAGATTTGCTTTAGCCCAAAGAGGCAAAATCAGACTCTTTTTATATATATACCTGCTCTACTAGTTAGTTAGTTAGCCATTTATTATAGACAGATGTCCTTATCAAATAAATCGACAGAAATTATCTATCTTCTTCTAAAAAGAAACACTCTTTTCTTGTAATCTCACAATTGCAAAGTATTATACAGATCTTATCGGAATACAACTGCAAAGGCATTAAATCAAATTAAAGAGGAACCATTTACAAGACAACCTTTATATAGAGCAAACAATAAAACTATAAGCAATAAGCTCTACTTGAAGGAAAGAGTTTTGAAGACTCTAGATAGTTGTATTATTCTGGCATCTTTGTTTAAAGGTTATCATTTATCTTACTTATCAGAATTGGATTTACTTTTTATTTCACGTAAAGGAATTGTCTATTCTATCTTACTATCTAACAGACGTTATCGAGACAAGCATTTGACTTGAGTTAGCCTTTTGATAATCTTTGATTGTATACTTTATCAATGCAAGCTACTATATAGCGTAGTGCTCATTGCAACTCATTTATCAAATTATAACACTGATCACATATATACCATATGGTGAGCTACGAAAATGAGAGTTTTTCCCAGACGCAAACTTCGTTCGAGTTCTTACTAGCATTGTGGTTTTATATAGCTGCTGTAGCAATTCACCATTCGACTATATGGTTTCCCAGTACAAGCAGCAATATTATACAGTCTAAGCGAAAATTGTCTCTTCCTGTAAGTAACTTTCAAAAACCAGCGCGTATATGTGTCTATGTATAAAAAGAGACGAGCATTTGATCAACTCTATGATAATGTATAGACACTTTGCAAGCACCTTCAAACTTAGACAACTTGTATCACTTCAATCCAGAACTAGATTCATGCCCATCACCTACATGGAGAAAAAACGAAAACAAGTAACAGTACGCAAATCTCCAAACAGAATATTTTTATGAGTGATGCTTTAATTTCTTAGTGAGCAATGTTTTTGTGAGCGAATAATTTCTAGAAATAGTGTGCATATACAACTCTTTTTTTTTTTAAAGTTTGCTAATCACACGTTAAAAAAACGCACACATATTTTCATTATCTTACTTTCCATATCAAACATAATCGCGGCTGCCTAGTTCCTTTCTCGAGCATGTTGTCTCACTATAGGCACTCTGTTGTATATAATCTAATCATCAAATCATATCTGAAGCGGAAATCGATTTTATTTATAAAAGAATTATGCATATCACCAGATATTGGAGATTGGAAATCAGTTTTAAAAAAAGAACAGTGCCTGACAATCTAAGCGAATAAACTGGCTTAGACACAAAAAGAAAAAAAAGTAGAGGGAATGGTTCTATTTCACGGTATCCTCTTTTTCCACCCTTTTTTTTTAAAAATAAAAATGCGCTAAGCAGTAAAGGAATGAGCATATGAAAACATACTACGTCTTATAGGAATTCGGTCACAAGCTTTATCCGTCAAACGGGATTGATTTTCCGCACCACCTATCAAACTATTTAAACAAATCAATTTCTTTTCTTTTTTTTTTTTCTTTTCCTTACTTTGCCTTTATTCCCCCCCCTTTTTTTTTTCTTTTAAAATCGTATGTGTACAGAACATATAACTATACAAAACTTCGAAAGCCTATCTCTATCAAACTCAACTTCTCCTTCTGTCAGCCGACATTCAAGTGTAGCTGAATATGACGACAAAAGCTTACCGGTGACACCAAATCTGTTACCTGAAAATGAGAAAGAACCTATCCAGATAGGTAAGAGCAAGTGTCCTCTTTCAAGTTCAATATCACTTATACTGTTCGATAGACAATACAATACTATCCAATGAGATAAACCATCCTTTTCTGTCATTTTACTTGACACCTATCCATTCGACAACATCCTGCAGACAGCTAGGAAAGCAACCAGGCCGTCTCTCTCTCAGTGACTTCAATATCAAAAAGACAATTGGTACAGGATCAACAGCCCGTGTCCATCTTGCCAGAAGTAGAGTGAATGGTTGTTACTACGCCATCAAGGCAATAGACAAAAAGGATTTAGTATCCAAGCGTCAAGTTGAACATGCGCACAATGAAAAGGAAATCCTAAGTGAAGTGAAGCACCCATTCCTTGTCAACTATCATGGATCCTTTCAGACATCAACCCATGTATTCCTTGTCATGGATTATGTTGTCGGTGGTGAACTATTTCAGTTGATAAGAGAGAAAAAGGTAAAAAAAAAAATTCACCTTTATTTCATGCAATGACTCATGAATGTTGAATTAGAAATTGACTGAAACTGAGACACGCTTCTATGCTGCGCAAGTAGTGTTGGCAATTGACTACCTTCATCGTCAAAATATCGTTTACCGTGACTTGAAACCAGAGAACATATTGATAGACAAACAAGGTTATATTAAGATTACTGATTTCGGCTTTGCAAAAAAGATAACGCAGGATCGCACATGGACATTGTGTGGCACCCCAGACTATATTGCACCTGAAATTATTCGTTCGCAAGGTTATACAAAAGCAGTTGATTGGTGGAGTCTTGGTGTGTTGATCTATGAAATGATGACTGGGTAATGATAGGAAATCAATTCAACGTATTATGTATTCACTCTTTTTTTTTTTTTTTGTCTAAAGTGAGCCCCCTTTTACTGCTAAAAATCCTATTGAACAGTATCAAAAGATTCTAGAAGGTGATGTAAATTGGCCAGATAACATCAATGCCGAGGCTAGAGATCTACTTGAAAACCTGCTCAAGACAAAGGCTTCTGAACGTATTGGCAATCTCAAGGATGGTGTAAATGACATTAAGCGTCATCCATGGTTTAGTTCAATTGACTTTGACCATATCCTGGCTCAGACAATAACACCGCCACATATGCCTACTATTCAACATGAGGGAGATACGCATCATTTTGCCATTTATGAAGAGTTACCCATGAGTTACGATAAAGCTCATCTAAAGGATCCTTATCAAGGTCGTTTTATTCACTTTTAAACCAACATTTTATTATTTTACTGTACATAGCAATTCGGTTATTTAGCCCATATCCCCCCCCTCCCTCTTTTTCTTATTTATATATTGTTTATATCATTTCTGTAAATCAACTCCTTTATATAAAATAGATTGTCTGTTTCTTTTCCATATACATACAAAAGAAAGGAGAAAATGACCTGTTATTTTAAGCTTTAATTAAATTAGATTTGTTGTTTACTAAAGCGACTAGAAGTGAGCACAATGACAACAGATTTTATAGTATTCTTTTGGTAAGTCCATTGAAAAACAAATAAACTTGTTGAAGTGAGCAAATATTTACTGATACAGAACCTTGTGACAGACAGCAAGGAAGGTGCATGTGCATTATTCATTGTACGTTTGATGCACTAGACAAACAAATAGGAGCCAAACACACAGTGTCATCTTCTCTCTTTTCTCATTGAATTCCTGTAAATATAGTAATATAGATGTTATTTGCCCTTTTTCTTTGTTGTTGTGAATTGAAATTTCAATAAATCAGCTTATACTATCTATGCTTCTTAGAAACCCAAGCTTTTCTTCTGTGATTGAAATAAAAAATATGCCTATAAAGCTAAAAAAATCCCCCAAAGCTAATCATGGAATTAATTTCTTCCTTCTGGAATTGAAGAGAACACGCCTAGCTGATGAATCATACTCTGATCAAGGTAATTCTTTTTCTTTGTCATATCTACAAAGATGTTGGCTCAAATGCTACAAGAAAGATATCCACAAAAGAATAAGCTTATTGATAGACAAGCCCATATACGCTATTGCTTAATTCAATGCTATATGAATAGAATTGCCAGCATTGACAACTTGAGCCTGAATTATCTTACTTGTTTTAGTGCATGATTGATTTTCCGGCAGGGATAAAGTATACAGTAAGCTACTCATGATATTGTAAGCATTTATCGGAGTCAGTCTCTTAAACATGTTCCGCGGGAACAGAAAAAATAAAATAAAATAATAATTGACCCTAAATTCCCTTGCTTTCTTTCTTTTTTTTTCGTTTTCCTTTCCTTTTTACGTGTCATTTAAGATATGAGGTTAATTATTAGAAATGATTATGACGAAGTTTCAGAATGGGTTGGTAAGTTGACAACATTCGATTTTATAGCGTATTCGCTGACACTCTATAAAGCACATTACATTAAGGAGCGGATCAATCAGTTTGAACCAACCAAAGATAGACCCTTTGTACTCGGTTTACCAACAGGGTCTTCACCTATGAATGCCTATAGACGTCTAGCAGAATTCGTTAAAGAAGGCAAACTATCCTTTAAATATGTTGTCACTTTCAATATGGATGAATATGTGGGTATACCACGGTAAGTTTCTTTTCTCTGTTGAGAAAAAAAATTTCTCACACACAAGCTTTTTTTTTTTTTAGTGCTCATAAGCAATCTTATTATTCTTTTATGTGGACCAATCTATTTCAACATATCGATATTCCTACTGAAAACATCAATTTCTTGGATGGAAATGCACCTGACTTGGAAGCAGAATGTAGACGATACGAAGCTGAGATTGCAAAATATGGCGGCATTGAATTATTTGTTGGTGGCATTGGGCCTGATGGGCATATAGCATTCAATGAGCCTGGATCTTCA
The DNA here is from genome assembly GCA_025331435.1 of Choanephora cucurbitarum. NCBI lineage: Eukaryota > Fungi > Mucoromycota > Mucoromycetes > Mucorales > Choanephoraceae > Choanephora > Choanephora cucurbitarum. Next base: position 175,465 of record JAIWNI010000033.1, read on the forward strand.
TTAACATCTCGCACCCGAGTAAAGACATTGGCTTACGAAACCATCATTGCCAATGCTCGCTTTTTTGAAGGAGATATCACAAAAGTACCCAAATTAGCCTTAACAGTGGGTGTAGCGTGAGTAGTGTATTAGAAGAGAAATGAAGGGCATAAGAACTTATTTCTCTATGTTAATAGTACAGTGATGGATGCTCGAGAAGTGTGTATTATTATCACAGGTGCTCATAGAAGGTAAGTAAATAAGTTTTGTTGATGATGATTCAGGTATTCAATTGGTTTTGAATTGGTAGTATTGCATTAGCAAAATGTGTGGAGGAAGGAGTCAATCATATGTGGACAGTATCTGCTATTCAAATGCATCCAAAAGGCTTGATTGTTTGTGATGAAGATGCCACTTTAGAACTTCATGTTAAGGTAAATAGTATTAAGAGAGAGATATAAAAAAAAAGAGCTAAGTGTATTTGAAATCAGACAGTGAAATACTTTAAATCCATTGAACATGTTCACCAAGCGTTAATTGGGCATGAAAATCTCGGTTTACAAGGTGAACTATTGTCCACCAAAAGAGTCAGATCAGATAAACTGCAGAGAGAAATGATGGTTAGGAGACTGATGAATGAAGAACTCAACAAAGACCAGGAAGATGATATTGACTTTGATGAACTTCATTATTCACCAAGAAAAAAACGCCTTGTCACTAACAGTTCACCTTCACCCTAAGTACATTTTATTTTCTAGTTTGTAAATTCTCTTTTTTTTTTTTTTTATTTATTCCCAACTCTCTATCTTTCTCCAAAACACATCATCTAATACATTATCGTGCTTTTTCACAACTGTCTCTCCCTTCTCTCTGGCTAAATAGTATAATGTATGAATACCCGCTTCCTTCAAATAAACAGGTAACTTGTGATAATACAGGCCAACATCTTTAGGACCATGACAGTCATCCGAAAGAGTGAATTTGCCTCCTTTTTGAAGAATAGCCTAGATCATATCTTTAGCTAATCTACATTCCTGTTTTTTTTCAGTTTCTTTACCTGAATGATATCTCGTTGTGGATAAGCATCACGTAGTCCCTTTTTCCAGGATCGAGAATTGATCTCAAATAACCCACCATAAGCAACAACACAGTCAAGGTTACGCACAATACGTTTCCATACATTTGGCAATAACAATGTGGCATCAGCAACCGATTGATCTGCAAAGAGACGAATAAGATCAAAATGACCCACTACTTCAGGTTGAACAGACTGAAGCATGAGATACTGCTCATCAAAATATTGAATAAACAATCTCTCCAATTGACCATCAGCTTGCTCTAGTGCTTGTTGAAACATGTCTGGTGAGAAATCAATAGGAATCGAATAGGCATGGTGAAGCGAGCCAACAATGTATTCGATCCCGTAAGTGTCTCGTAGCTGTTGGACATGGTGTGCATAATCTGGTGTGATAAACTCGATTTCGGCACCAATCAACAAATGAATTTTATCCTTGTATGCGTCTCTTATACGTCTAGCCTCTACTTGGAAATCATTATAAGTTGTTTCCAATGTCTTGGGTGTACAATGAGCCTGTCAAAAAGAAGTCAGAAAAAAAGAACAGTATAGTCTTGTGGTATTACTTCAATTTCTTCAGGATAAAGTTCAGTGTCAATGTATCGGGGCATATGTTCACTTAGACCGTATGTATGGAAGCCTTTGCGTACGGCTTCTTTTACCACGTCTTCGAGCAGTCCATACCCATGCTTACAAAATTGACCTGAGTGACTATGGAAAGAATAAGGCATGATTAAGAGAAGAAAAAAGGATGTCAGATAAGACAGGTGTTCTGAAAAAGGGGTGTATTCGGAGTTTCAAACATAGAATATAGTCACAAGTCTTCTTGTGTCATCTGGCTGTGAAGAAATGCATAAATAAGCTTTAGATGCACCTGATTGAATATAAAGAAACATGTTTATTAAGCTGTAGCAACTCTATTCAAATTGTAACAAGAAAAACAAAAGAGTTTCAACACTAAGGTTGTTTGTATGTGTGTTTCTTGATACGGCGAGATGGTTGGAGTGTGGATCAAGGACTATCATTTCTTTTTGCGAGCATATGGGCTGTCAATCTTCACCCTAAATGTGTCTTTCCTGTAGTCCAGAAATGACTACCACATACGTTTACGACATACGGTCCAGCTTGAAGCAGTGGAAAAACCTGCTATCTACAGGATCTTTCATTAAAGAACAAGTTGTTTGTCTCTGCTTCCAAAAAAAAAAAATGCGCCTAAACAACATCAGTTAGTTGTTCATCTTTACAAAGACTTTCAGGAATTGCAAGTTCGACACTGTCTTCAATATAAATACCTCTTCTACAATCACACCAAACATAAACCTTCTAATGAATTGTTCAGTAAATTGCTTATCTTGCACACCAGACAAATGGATACGCTTATACTCTCCTAAAGTATGATGCCCCTTGCATGTGGTATGGCCACAATAAACCAAAGTGAATTGTGCAGATACTAAACACTTTGTAACTGTCAGTGGATTTTCACAAAAAAAAAGTATATTTTTGACCCTTGATAAGCTTCAACAACAAAGGATTCCTTATGAGTGGTGTTGATAAATTGCACTTTGAAGTTATCTGCTTTATTTTTTCTTCTGACATTTTAAGAAAGAGGCACAGGCTATATTTTGTACCTTACTGGCTTGTCTTGCTATCTAAAATTTTGGTACATCCTCTTCAGTATACCTGTTTGCCTGTCCTCATTCAGTTAAGGATAGACGCACTGCAACAGTTTCTTAAGCTATTCTAAAGTACCTCTTTTGAGAGATAAAATCTTGGGTAGAGAACTAACTCGTATTTAAACAGGATCTCTACAGATAGATAGTCTTTGATTCTAAGAGAAGCATACTGTCCTTCAAGTCACTCTGCCTTTATTTCGCTCTATAGGATTTAAAAGTCAAACAATCATAAGTTGGATCATTCTCTTCCCCCCCTTTGTGACTGAATTAACATTTCAATGTCCACAAAGTTACATCTATTGCCTATGAAGTCAATGTACCGAGTATCTTAAATTTTGGTGTTGCCAACTACCAATGTCAGGATCAAATCCTTCTTGACTGCCAATAATACAAGAAATACTTGCGTTAAAGTCATGTTCATCTTATACGCTAAACGAATCATGTACTAGTATAAAGAAAACAACAGATGTTACTTCCCAATATGTCAATACATGTATGTTTGATCTATGACATCGATTTGTAACCTTAATTTCAATTGGCTGTCTGAAAATAAGAGAGAGAAAAAAAAATTGACACTTTGCTGATGAAGAACATCATTGGATGAGAGCTCTAATACTCCAATGAGTCAGATTCATATCATTTTTTTAACTTAAAAAGCATAACTTTTCATCTGTTCTCTTCTTTTCTTCTTACATACACCCCCTTCTCTAGAAACCATGTCTTACAACCGTACAGTGATTACTGAAGGTAAAAGGAAACAATAAAGGAGTCTATGGATAATTACTAAGAAAGCATTCAATGATAAGCCTTAAATGAACTTGATGACAAGCGTATCAAGGGCATTAAGCCTCTTATTCCACCTCAAATTTTGATGGAAGATATTCCTCTGACTCTCAAGGCTGCCACTACCATCTTAGAAGGCAGAAGAGCAGCTGAGAACGTGATTAAGGGTACTGATGATCGACTTTTGGTGGTGGTTGGTCCTTGTTCTATCCATGATGTCAAGGCCGCTAAAGAATATGGTAAGATAGATAGATCAAATGGTATCTTTATGCGTTTGCTAAAAAAAAGGTCATTTTGATAGCTGAACTATTGATTGAGTACAGTGAGCAAGCTAAAGAGGATCTTTTGATTGTCATGCGTGTCTATTTCGAAAAGCCTAGAACGACTGTAGGTTGGAAGGGTTTGATCAACGATCCTTTCATGAACAACAGGTAAGGCAGACGAGGATGATGTTCTGACTGATCTAATGTCTAACTTTTTTTTTGATAGTTATGAGATCAACAAGGGTCTTCGTATTGCTCGTCAGCTTTTACTTGATTTGGTAAGTTCAGAAAGAGAGAGAAAAGGAAAAGGATAGATTGAATTTACGTTATGCTCTCTATAGAACGAAATGGGTATTCCTACAGGTTGTGAGTTCTTGGATACTGTAAGGATAATATAGATAACTTCTATGTGTGTGTATGTGTTTGGATACTAAAAAAAAAAGGGAAAACATAGATCTCTCCTCAATACACTGGTGATCTTGTTTCTTGGGGTAAGAAATAGAAGAAGAATGGGATAGGATGAGAACTGACAACATTGTATAGGTGCTATTGGTGCTAGAACCACTGAATCCCAAATCCATCGTGAATTAGCCTCTGGTTTATCTTGTCCAGTTGGTTTCAAGAACGGTAAGTGACCAATCCAGATACATGCTATGGAATGACTTATTTATTGCTTTCATTAGGTACTGACGGTACAAATGGTGTTGCCTATGATGCCATCAGAGCTGCCAGCAATGGTCACCATTTCTTGTCTGTCACTAAACAAGGTTTATCTGCTATTGTTCAGACAGAAGGTAACGATGCTTGTCATGTCATTCTCCGTGGTGGTAAATCAGGTACCAACTATGATGTGGAGTCCATCAAGAAGACTGCTAGTGAACTTCAAAAGGTCAAGTTGGCTCCTGTTGTCATGGTTGACTGTAGTCATGGTAACTCTTCCAAGGATCATAAGCGTCAACCTCTTGTAGCACAATCTATTGTATGTCATTCAATGTATGGGCGATCATGTAACTCATCTTTTTTCTTTTTATAGTCTGAACAATTAGCTCAGCCCAAGGTGACAGGTGATAACATTGTTGGTGTCATGATTGAATCTAATCTTGTAGAAGGTAATGGGTGGTTATAATCAGAGTGAATTCATCAGTTCATTGACCATGTTTATCATTTTTAGGTCGCCAAGATGTGCCTAGTGAAGGTCCTCATCGTTTGACTTACGGTCAATCTATTACTGATGCATGTATCAACTGGGAAGAAACTGTCAAGGTCTTGGATAACTTGCGTGAAGGTGTCCGTGCACGTCGTAATGCTAGAAATGCTTAAAAACAATTAATCGAACTACATTAAAAAGATTTCAGAGATGTATAGTGCTTCCATCTCTAATTCAATAAAAAAAAAGTATATAACAAGATCTTTGTATACAAAGCTTGTATTTTCTGATCTATGGCAACTCTTCTTAAGAGAAATAAAACACACAATAGATCTATTATCTATTGAGTTTCGCTTTGTAATCATGGAAATGAGAGTTTATTCAAGCTGTCTCTTCAATCTTTTCTGTTCATCAGATCCAGGACAGTGGCTTCTACCCTCAAGTTTAAAAAACCGACACCCCTCCTAAAAAGAAAAATAAAGAAGGTCGGGCTTTCTTTTGTGCTTTCTTCCATCTCTTTTTTTTCTTGATAGAATATGCATAGACTATTTAGACAATGCCTCCATAAACCAACCTCTGTAAATACACACAGACCACCTAGACAGCTTGCTTATATTTATCATGCCTATCGCATGCACACTCAAACAATTCAACATGAAGCTCCTACTAGCCTATTACTAAAATATCAAAATGAATCACACAAACACAAGGATCTATGGCAAGTCTATGAGACATTAGGCTCACAAAACCGCCTATCGCAACTTCAACGAGAAGATTTCCTGATGCTTCGATCTGATCTATGGAAACAGGCCAATTGGGGCACAGAAGATCGCATCCTTCAAGTGTTAGACGACATGAAATCCATCGGCCACACTTGGTCCCTGCACGAATACAACGAATACTTTATGGCCAAGCTGTTTAAAGCCGAATACAACGATATCCTACAGATGTACAACTCGGACCCATTTCGCCAACAACAACGTCTTTTGAGCGTAGGCTCTTTCAATGTGATCTTGGCTACCTATATTCAACTAGGTCAACATGACCAAGCTGTCAAGTTGATCCAACAGGTGATTGAGCAAGACGATGTGATACCGGACATTCGTGATTTCGATCGCACTATGCATCGCTGTATGCCCAAGAACACACAGGTGATCCAGAAAGCAAAAGAACTGATCGTGTCTCATGCGTTTGTCAGCACCAAAGTGTTGAATGCCAACCTGATTCATCTGTTTCGAGAAAAACGCATGCACGACATCAAGTGGATTGTGGACCAACAAAAGCAGCTTGATCTCTCAACCTACAATGTGCTGATCAAAGGGTTTTTCGATGCTCGTATGGTGCGTGATGCCACTCAGATCTATCGCCGTATGCAACAAGAACGTATTCGACCTAATCACTACATCTGTGTCAGTATGTTAGCCATCTATGCACACACGCGTGATGTGGCTGCTGCTGAACAAGTCGTTCGAGAAACAGTGATGGGTGGCCATAAACTGGACGAAGTTGTCTACAACCAACTCATCAAGGTCTACTTTAAGGCGCGTCAATCGAAAAGAGCATTTCAGGCGTTTGAAGAGGTCCAGAGAGATCCTGATTTGAAAGTGAACGATGTGATCTTGAACACCATGATCAATGGTCTGATTATTAACAGGGAATTGAAGGTAGCAGGCACTCTTTACCGACAGATGATTGAGTGCCAACTCAAGCCTGATATGGTCACACTCAATACCATGTTGAAGGGGTATGTACGTGCTGATGATATGGTCTCGGCAGCCGGTATTATCTCTGATATGTTCAAGTTGGGCATGGAACCTGATTCTGTCACGTTGACGACATTGGTGGACTCTGTCTTTGATAAGCGACAGCCCAAGACGGCAGATGAGATGATGCGACTTGTGCAGCAGATGGGTATTTCACCCAACATCTTCACCTACAATGCTGTCCTGAATGGCTGGATTCAAGCCAACCAACTTCAGGAGGCAGAAAAGACACTTGAGTTGATGAAGAAACAGCATATACATCCAACCATTCACACCTATACAAATCTGATACAAGGCTACATTACTCATATGAACCTGCCCAAGGCCATGGAGACATTTCAGCGTTTGATGCAGTCTGGTATTCAACCGGATAGAGCCACCTTTAACTTTATGATTGTGGGCTTTTTAAACCATGGTCGTCTACATGATGCTTATACCTGTCTTGATCATATGCTTCAGATGAACTTGAGTCCCACAAAGGATACGTGGTTGTTGATGTTGGATGATTGTTGTCGATCCAAAGATTGGCAGACAGGCAAGAAGATCATAGAGAAATTAGACCAAAGTGGGTTTGTGATAAAATCAGATTCCTTGAAGCGGTCTTATGCCAAGGTGAAATCACATTGTTCATAAATAAAATATTAACAAGGGAGGCCCTTTTGTAGATGATGTAATCAGAAGTAATGAAATTAGATGATTTAGTTAAAGATTTCATAATTTAGAGAATCATATAACTTTATTAAATGAATATTTAGATTAGAAAATCAACCAAAATAGCTGGATGAGATTAGATAAATAAGGGAAGGAGGGGGGGGGGAATGTTTGTAAGAAATGAGTTACAACAAAGTAATGCAGGTAAATACATGTTGCCTATTAAACATAAGAAATGCTATTCATGCCAAAAGGAATAAGGTTTTTTTTTAAAATAGATGTTTTATGCTGTAGATCCCAAAAATCTTTTTTTTCATATAAGATGAGCATGAAGAACGCTTTGTTATGTATAATTCTTGGAAAGAGTAAAGTATGAATGAATGAAGAAGGGGGGCATCATCTGCACGATCATCTCAATGAATTCAACTGCCTCTGAAAGTCAATTACCAGTTGGTATGTATAGAAATGTTGACTAGTGTTAGATGTCAACAAAACTACTGAAGTCTATAGGTAAGTTATGTTCATCTAAAAGAAGCAAGTTGACAATTTACTTTATCTTATCGTATGGATAGCTTAATAAAGTTACCTTCCATTACTTCTTTTAATGTGTGTGTGTATATCTGTATGAGTTAACTACCTTCAATATAAATTGAATAAGCTACTAAAATATCTCGTTCAAACAAAAGAACCTATAGAGTCTGACATACCACTCTCTTGTCTGATGCTATGATCCCCCTCTTAGTATCTTTCTCCCCCCTCAAGAAGAATGAGAAGGAATTTCTTTTGCTTAAGATCCGCTCATTATCAGTGCTCTCCTGCCTCCGCTAACTTTGACTTCTTCTTAGATGATGACTAAAGAAAAACTATTTTTTTTTGGTTATCTATATACGTGCACTCTTTCTAACCCTTGTCTAATCCATAAGTTGTGCAGTAGATCACTGATATGCATTTTTAAGGCAGAAAATGTTCCTTAAATAGCTATTTTCAGAAGGTAGAATTTGAAATATCAATAAGTCCTACTTGCATGAATTTTTTTTTTTTTGGAAAATGGATTTTAATAGAAAATAAAATAAGCCTTCATGGCACTACAATACTAATTATTAAAAAAAAAGAAAGAGAAAAGCTATTTGATATCTTTTCAATTTCTGTGATAAATAAAGAATATGAAAGAAAAAGTAAGGGGGAAAGAGAGATCAAGAGGATGAATAGAGAGAATGAACAATAAAGAAGAACCAAAGAGTGAAAATGTGTGTATATGAGAGAAATGCATGTAATGTATGATGTGCATGGAATAATTATTTTGTATGTTAATAAGCTTTTTTTTTTTTTATCAAGACCAACTTTGATTTTGTTGTGTTGCTGTTGCTTGAGAATAGAAATGATTACGGATCATAGGTAAATGAACATGATTATGTGTTTGTTGATCTAAAAGTTGTCTTTGTTCATAATCTTGTTGTTGCAACATCATTCTCTGTTGTTGTTGTTGTTGTTGAATATTAGTCTGAGAATAATAAAGTGATTGATCATAATGTGAATGATTATTACTCGGCACTTGTTGTGGTGGACGAGAAGGAACGACCATCACTGGTTGATAATTCGTGTTGGTATCAAATGTGAAAGGCACGTCATTGACAGTGGATAAGGGAGTGGTAGAAGAGGGTGAGGTGGTACTGCTGATATCCGAAGTATAATGCGTATTCTGTTGAGGTAATGAAAATGTACGTGCAGCTGAATAATGAGAAGGATGGGAGTGACCCATCATCATGGAGTCAGGTATAGGGGGTGACTGAAGCATACTTTCATGGTGTTTATAGCTATTGAAATCCAGACGCTGGTGAATGGAGGATGAAGAAGAAGGTGAGATGGGAGATGCTAGATTGAAGACATGACTAAAGGCACCTGCTGTCATCACATGAGGAGGGGGTGAAGTAGGCTGAGGTATGGCTGCCATCAGGTCTTGAAAGGCACGACGACTGTTCTGTTGAGAACTGGGCTCGGATAAGGAACGTAAAGGTTGAGATCGTACATACATGGTGCAATCAGGAATAGCCACTGACAAGTGTTCTGATAACATGGTCGTCTTTCGCTTTCTTGAGTTAGTCTGACGATGTTTAGGTTCCTGTCTTGTTCGACGGCTGGCAGCGTTCTTTTGAGTGGTGGTATGATCGATATTGGAATAGATGGCCAAAGGGTTCAGATCGACCAGTTCATCTAATGCATGAGGGGGTAATTTGCTACATTGTCTGTAGTTCTCTACCATCTTGACCAGGTCATTTTCTACACAGGAAGCCCAATCTTCATTGGCAGCCACAACGGAGCACAAACGCGTGGACGCCATGATCAGTTTTTGGATGCGCCCCGCAATTTTTGCTGAAATAGGGAGATCACCTTTGTAATCTGGGAATTCAAGTTGAATGATTTCTTGAATGTCAGACCGACTGGCATTCTCAGCCAACAGTTGGTCAATGCGAAGTTGAATTTGTCTGGGCAAGAAGATCCATTTGGAAAGTGCTGATTGAGCCAATATCATGGATTGTTTCTCTTGTTGATCTTGATAGAGAGTAACGCGCATAGACTAAAAAATAAATTAAGATTTGACAAGTCAAACTAGCTTAATATTCTTAATTTACATTTTGAATAGATTCATTTTTCATCTGAAGGCCGTGTTTTAAGCAGAATTCTTGACAGCTGTCCAAGGCCTCTTGGCTTGAATTAAATGTTTGATTCAATAGTGTAGTTTCCATCTAATCAGCCAATGATAAGTAAAATCTTGAATCAATCGTTTCAATCACTTACAATAGAATAAAGTAAAGTAACAAAAAAAAAAGAAAAAAAAATTAAAAAAGCAACAACAAACAATTATATAGTTTTCCCCCCTTGAAATACACACACAAAAATAAAAAGGAGAAGAATTTGTAAACATAAAAGTAAGGAGCTTTGTCTGAGAATTCATAGTCAATTGCGAAAGATAGAAAATAAGAACAAGTAGAGTAGATTGTTGAATGGAATTATCATTTGGTTCAAATCTCCCCTTGAATTCTCTTCACTTTTTTTTCTCTGATTGATGAAAGAAGTAAGCTCCTTTTTTTTTGAGTTACGTCGTCAAGGAGTAAAAACTTTTTTTTTGGCGGGTAATTGAGCGAATACTTAAAAGGGAAAGTGAAAGAATTCGTTTCAAAAGTTTCAAAAGTTGGCTTATCATTGATGAAGAGTGTGTACAAAGGAGAGAAAAAAAAGGGGAGTGGAGGTTGAAAACAGGTGGCTTATCTGACATTGAAATCTGCTTGAATGCGATAGGGTTTTATTGTTTTTTTTTTAATTGTTTTTTCAAGATAATGCCACACCTTGAATTATTAGCAACATTAGAAGGCAATCTATCTTTACACTCTTGAGTTCCCTCATAACTGATATCTATTCTTTCAACAGGTCACCAAGATCGCGTCTGGCAAGCTGCTTGGCACCCCACAAAAACACTCTTGGCCACTTGTTCAGGCGATAAAACAGTACGTCTATGGCAACCTGCTTCTCATGACAACTTTAGCGAATGGCATTGTGTAGAAACCCTAGAGGGAGCCCATAAACGCACTATTCGTAGTGTAGTCTGGTCACCTACCGGAAGTGAACTAGCCACCGCCAGTTTCGATGCCACCACCGGCATCTGGGAAAACGATCCTCGAGAGAACGATTGGGAATGTGTTGCTACCTTAGAGGGCCATGAAAACGAGATCAAGTCTGTCTCTTGGTCATCCACAGGTGCTCTCCTGGCCACCTGTAGTCGTGACAAGAGTGTCTGGATCTGGGAAGTGGAACAAGACAACGATTTCGAGTGTCTCAGTGTCTTACAGGAACACACACAGGATGTCAAGATGGTAGCATGGCATCCTAAATTAGAAATACTTGCTTCAGCCAGTTATGATGATACCATCAAGATCTGGAAAGAGGATGATGATGATTGGTACTGTGCCGATACACTACAGGGACATACATCGACTGTGTGGTCATTGGATTTCAATGCTGAGGGAGATCAGATTGTGTCTGCCTCGGATGATCAGACATTGCGTATCTGGAAAATGTACAAGGCAAATAATCCTCAGGGTGTGATGACACCCCATGGTGATGCTGCCTGGAAATCGATCTGTACACTCTCTGGCTTTCATGAGAGATGTATCTATTCTGTCTCATGGTCTAAAGTCAATGATCGGATTGCCAGTGTCAGTGGCGATAATAGCATTCGTATTTTTGAGAAGGTTAGAACAACAAATGACATTGTGTGAAGTTTATTGATCTCTAGATATAGGATATGGAAGCAACACACGATCAAGATGCGCCTGTCTACAAGAATGTGACATCGACAACAGATGCCCATGGTGTGTATGATATCAATGGGGTAGCATGGTTCCCAACTGAAAAGCATGGAGATTGGTTATCTACTGTAGGCGATGATGGACTAGTTCGTATATGGCGTTTGGTTGAATAAAAGATTTATAGTTGAGACCATAATTCATTCAAGAATCCCGAAATGTCATTGATATGAGCCATCACACGTTCGCGTTCTTTATCTGATCCTTGAAAGTGTCGCATATAACGTGTCACGAACTTGTCTGGGTGATAGCGTGCCTGTTCTTTACGTACATTCTTTTTGTTATCTGCTTTAGATGCAGAGGGATCAATGACGAACTGACGCACGGCCTCCAAGGTGAATGATGTGCCCGAGATAGGCCAAGGAATGTCCTTGCTGCGAACACACGCCAGATGCTCCAGTCGTTTCCATCGGTCAACAAATCGAGTGCGTTGTGTTGTCTGTTCCAACAGCTGTCGATAGATACGATCGTTTCGTTCTTGTTCTTGACGGACGCGTTCCTTTTCTGCCTTGCGTTTGGCTCGTTCAGCCTTCCGTCGTTCCTCTTCAGCTATCTCGTCTGCATGTTTGCGTCTGTACATGCCCTCGACTATATACTGACGGTGTTCTTCATCGGACATGCGTGGTGTAGGTTGAGTGTATTGTGTATAGAAAGGGTCTTGTCCTTCATCGTCCATCATGGCTTCAAACAGACGTTCTCGCCATGCCTGATCGTGGTCGTGTTTCGGTGAGCTTGAGGGTGGTATCCAACCTGTTTCTTCTTCATAGAGTGTAGGAGGTTCATAGTATTTCTCTCGATGACGTCGACTTGAGTGTTTCTTCTCTTTTCTCTTACTCTCCTTAAACCGTAGTTTCGGCATAATAAAAAAAAAATGAGCGTTCTAGACAATCATATCAGAAGAAAGAAAATGAATGAAAATCTAACTTGACAAAAAAAAAAAAAATAAAAAAGTTTTTTTTTAAGTGACTCAAATTCTTATTTCATAGGGTCTTCTAAGATCAAATCAAAATGACCCCCTCTTTAACACTTCCAATATATAATTTCAATCGTCTTTAATTCTCACTGTGAAAGAAGGAGTTCGTAATTCTAATTGATTATTCTGTTGACTTCTAGGTTTTAAATGCACGAAGGTCTTTCTATACAGTAGAACATGGTGTGTTCCTTATTTGGCAGTCTTTTCTTCCTAAAATGTCATACTTCATGTGTTATATCATCATGAAGTGTAGAGGGGGTTTAGGTTAAATGGAAAACCCAAATGAAGCACACAATGGTATTACTGCTTTTAATGGGAACAAAGTCATGTCTTGATCTGTTACAATCACAAGGGTTCTCTTAATTGTTTTACTGGTACTTTACCTCTCTAAGAAAAACTCCTATGAACTCTATTACAAAGCATGAACGTCTTTTTCTTTTTAAACAAAAATTGTACTTGACAACTTCTTTCAATGATAAACTGCCTATTTTTTTAAAAAAAAAAGGTGTTTGACTATAATAGGTGAAAGAGAGAGAGCCTAGACTTGTTTAAGAAAAGTAAGGTCTTAGGTAAATGCTTCATGTTAACAAAAAATGAAACACAGAGAAAGTTAAACTTTAAAATAATAAAAAGGTTAGAGGCACGACCATAGAACCGTGCAACTTGTTAAAATAAGTCATTCAACAGAACGAGCTGTTGTAACCTTTATGATTGACAACAATCCTTAGAGAAGACATTGGAGACAAAATAAAAGATACCTAGGAAAGGAAATGATTGGGATCTTTTCTGTTTAAAAAAAAAAAACCTATATTTGGAAATGTAAATATGAAATGGTTTATCCTTAAAGAACATTGGTTCCCGCATGGTGTGTTTCCTCAATTAAAAAACGCCACAACAACATATATAAAGTGATAGACAAAAATCCATCTATTTGAGGAACGAATTAACAAATATGTGAAGAAAGTTAGTGACACTTTACACACACATTGTTAAGAGAATCTCGACTCAATAAAGATATTTAGAAAATATTGAAAGAGGGAACAGAAAATGCTTTTGGATGGTCTTATTGGTTGAATCTCAATTTAATTAAACGTATCACCGATGATCTTTAACCTTTTCACTTTTTTGGATGATTTAAGGGCAAAAAAGAAAGCCAAAAATAACTTTTGAACGCTTTGACATTTTTTTTTAGTCCTACTTGAATAGTATTATAAACGGTAAAACTCCGTGATTTCAATCGGCAGCTTAGTAAAAGTAAGTATGACTAATGGATAGAGAAATATTTTGTTTTTTTTTATTATTATTATCATTATTAGTATCATAAAGTAAGCTTATATATATATATGTATATAATTAAAAAAAAGAAGTAAACTTTTCTTGACATAAATTAATAAAGAAAGGGGCAAAAAAGAAAGAAAGACTTTATACACGTATTTTTTTTTTTAACTAAAAAAAAAAAAAAAAGGGGGGGAGGAGGGAAACAAGGAATGTATGGTATTATAAAAAAAAAAAAAAGTGGTATTTTTTTTAAAAAAAAGAAAAAAAGTGTCTTACATATAATCAGCAAAACTCATCGTATGATGAACATCCAGACTGCCTCTCTTTTCTTTGCTGTCAATGTAAGCCATAGTAGCTGACTTTAATTCATCGGCTTTGACCATAGTATCTGCTGTGCTACTGCCGGCAGTAACAATTCCGTTTGTAGCTTCATCTAATGAATTACGATGATAATCCACATATTTAACATGAGGATGCCATGATCCAGATGGACTAGGGTGATTAGAGGGCACCAATGGGGGTGAAGATAAGAGAAGATCGTTTTTATCTTGGAAATAAAAGTTGTCAGGTCGAATGATAGATTTGTTATAGACCATACGATGTTGTGGAAGCTGAAACGAGGGCATGGTAGTACAGGTATCCATGTAACCACCTGTCGTTGGTTTCACTGAATGCTTTGTAAAACCAAGCGCTTCTTCAAGCTGTTGAATATGTAACTTTTGTTCATCGATCTGGATAAAGGCCTTTTGGAGTTGACCTTCATATTCCTTTCGTTCTTGTTCATGCTTCTGCTTCATTTGGTAGTACTGCAATCGATAGTCTTGTGGTTGAAAGAGTGGGTTAAGGATATCTTCATCTGACTGGAGTTGGAAGTGAGGGGATGCAAGAGAGGAAAGATGATGGATAAGGTTAGGTGATGTGGTGGCAGAGACTGGTTCAGATGTACTGAAGCCTGGTTGTAATTGAGATGTGTTGTAGTCAGGAAGGGTAGGTAACATACTATTAACAGATGAGATAGAAGAAGAACGACGGGTGTGATCATCACGGACAATGAGGACCATGTTGTCTTGATCCATCTCTACAGATTCATCATCCCCAGAGCCTACATTTAAGATCGTCTCAGGGTCTTCTTCAGACAGAGAAGCCTTAGCCTTTGACTTCCTAGAGTAACGAGTGGCCTTTCTTCGGATCATATGGAATAGATCACGACGGTTAGGTTTAAAGCAAGGATGATACCATCGACAGGATTCCTTTTCTTTTGTATCCTTTGATTTTCTAGCATCTGTATCTCTTTGGAAACCATAGATCTAATAAGAGTCATGAGTCTCAAGTCAATAGACTAGCAATATCATTACGTTACATTCAATTGGCGTACAAAAGAAGCAAATTTACAATGCTTAAAGAGACGAGGCAAGACAATTTCAGTGAATTCTAAATAGAATTTAGTATGAATGATTATAGATAGATATATATTTTACCTGGAATACAATCAATGACAAACATATCTTTGCCTTCATGTTGACACCATCTTGCATATTTCTGGTTACTTTCAGGTGACTGTAAACATCTAAATGACTGGGATAAGTATAGATAACAGATAATTTAATCATGTACTTACTGGTATAGTTTAGACACAAAACCAGCAATACCACGTTCTGAAGGAGCAACATGATGACTAGCGACATGTGTAGGATATTCATCATGAAGAGGATTCCAAGGGTGTTGAAAGTGTTGATTGGTAGGAATGGGATTCATAGGGTGAATCAGCATCAGTGGGTTATTCTCTTCACTTAAGATAGGTGAAGAATGGATGGCATTGCTATCAAACATAACAGATGGTCTCTCATTAAACATAGCATATTGATTGACAACTGCATTAAATGTTGAAGGGCGATCTTGTTCTCTGCCTAAAATAGTGTCTGTTGTATAAGTGTAATTCATGTTGAAATAGAATAAAGAAAAAAAAAAGAAAAAGAAAAGAAAATTAAATGTGAGGTAGTATTTATATGAAATAAATTAAAAAAAAAAAATAAGGGTTTCTTTTAATAGGAGTGTGTGTGTGATATACTATTAGAAAACAGAAGAGAGAGGAGAAAGAGAGGAGAAAGAGGGGAGGCAAAATGATAGAAAATAATACTCTCTCTAAATATATCAAGGAAAGAGAAAGAAAATAAAATAAAAAAAAATAAAAAAAATAGGCCCTTTTTGTTTGATTTATGGTCAATGGGTGACTTGCATTAACATACTTTCTTTGCGTCACTATGAACATGTTTGCTTCTTTAACAGGTAGAGAGAGAAAGAAAAAAGCTTAAATCATCGGAGAGAATGAACTTTGTTATATTGACCTGAGCGTAAATCTGTAACACTTTACAAAAAAATTTTTTTTTAGAATACAGGTACTAAAGTTAGAAACTATCACAAAACAAATGGTCCCCCAACATGTGATAAGAGGCCCTTTTTTTTTTACCAATTATTTGGGTAAGACATAACCGAATTAAAATTACCCTTCACCCTTTTATTCTGTTTATGCGATGTAATTCATGCTTTCCTTTTTAGGTACAACTGAAGACAAAGTCTTTTTTTTTTTAACACGTACCTTTTAGGGCATTTTGTCTAATTTTAAGTTTCAAGATCTATAAGGTTACAACAAGATTTATAAAACGAAAATTAAACTTTTTTTTTTTTCTTTAGATGACAACAATTTGAATTGATTTCTTTTCAGAAAAAAAAAAGAGGAGCCTGATCATCGATAGGAGTATAAGAAAGGGGGATTCAATGAGCGCCAAAATATGACAGTGTCTCTAGAAAGGTATGATTAAAATGCACTCTCTAAATGAAATCAAGGGGGGGAATCTGTCAAATAGTAAACACGCAATAAGTTTTGAGTTTTGTTCTATTAATTTAACAAAGAATGTTGCATCCCTTAAACAAAACAATAAACAACAGATGTCCTGCACAGTCTTTTCATGTATTTTATATGAAGGAGAGCATAGAAAATAATAGAATAAAAAAAAAACCAGATCGAATGTCTTGTTTTGGAATGTAAGATTGATTGGATGAGGTCATAAGGAGCTCTCTGTTGTATGCTACAAAAGAATGAATTCATTTCAATCTATATAGAGCAAATAATAGATCTTGACCCTGAAACCCTTTTCTCACATTCTTTCCATCTCTTCTAATCTTTTTCATTCCCTCCCCTCTCTCTCTTGCCACCCAAACATTATCCATAGTAAATCAAGATTTGCCTTAATTAAACTCATCCCGATCTTATAGGTAGGTGAGTCAATTTGTAGGTTATCTTTTTTAAGGATTTTTTTTTTTTTGGATAAGGCATCTGAGATTCACTTTTTCTTTTTTTTTTAAAGACCTTTATTTCAATGGACATTGTCTTCCCCTCCAAAATGTTCCCCCCCCCCCTTTTATAAAGAATATCTCTCCTATATTTTGTATATATAAGCACTCTTAGAATGTACTTTCAATTCTAAAAAGCACCTTTTTTTTTAAGCTATCTCATTTTATTTCATATGTTCATGATGTTAGTAGGCTTTATTCACTCTACAAATCAGAAGCCATAGGATAGGGGAGATGCTCTCTTATTCTTGAATAAGCTATCTCTTAAGGAAGTCACACTCACTTTGGATGGAGCGCGTTTCTTTTTTTTTTCTTTTTCTTTCTAATTTATTTTAGTATTTCTCTCTATAACAATGGTAATCTCACTTGTCATTACTCTCTTGTCATCCTAACCATATACTTCACTAGTTGTTCTATTCTTTCTTCAAGACACTTGTAGATCAACAAGTGACAGTGGAACTGAAGAATGACCTTGCCATCACAGGCATATTGAAATCAGTAGACCAGTTCTTGAATATTCGTTTAGATGACATTAAAGTAGTGGATGAAGAACGTTATCCTCATATGGTAAATATCATTATCTATCTTATATTGTATACTAAGACACTTCTTTATAGATTTCTGTCAAGAATTGTTTCATTCGAGGTTCTGTTGTTCGTTATGTTCAACTTCCTCCTCAGGCAATTGATACTGCTCTCTTACAAGATGCTGCCAGAAGAGAGGCAGCACAACCATCCACAGCACAACCTGCTAATGTCAAAGTCAAATAAAATGGATAATCATTAAAAAAATAGAAGAGAGAGGGGGTTTTTTTTAGCTGATACGGATTTAATTTTAACCAATTGAATGGATAAATGTTTCAAATGATGTAGATGAGAGGGAAAATGATCAACTTCAAATTAGAGTTGCATCATTATTTATGATTCATTTTACGCTTGTTTCTATTAGACCACTTTTTTCTTAATTGAACACTTGGAGAAATAAGCTTTTTTTTATCTGGACTTATGAAAAGAGAGACAAATGTATTCAAAAAAGGAAACCTGAAAATCATTTAAAAATATGCAGCCAAGTTTATTTTTTATTTTTTTTTATCTTTTTTCCCTTATTTCATTAAATGCCATTGTTTAGCCTGAAAAAGAAATTCTCACCTCATTCATTTTCTTCACTTGGCCTAAGAAAGACACAATCCACAGGCGATATTGATGATGGTGCATTAACTCCTCTTTCCTCAAGTTCAGTCAGTCTTCATCCTCAAAGGATAGTGATTGTGAATCACAAAAGCACAGATACTATCGTCAGTATCTTACGCTCTCCAGATCAACCACCACCTCTTTCTCCACCCATCTCAGAACCTGCTTCTGATGATAAGGAACTGGCAACCAAATTGCGTGAGATTACAGCCTGTGATATGGATCTCTTGCTCTCTCTAGAGACACAGGCAAGGATGGATGTACAGGAAAAGAAACAGAGAGCCTCACGCGTTCGATTTGAACTGCCCCTCACTCCACCCAGATCACATTCACCTGATTCAGAACAGCAACAGTTTATCTATGCCAGACAAAGACGTTGGTCTTTACCGGAAGATGGGTCAGAGGACATGCTCAAGAAAGATAGCTTTACTCTCAGCAGACTCAGTCGTTGGAGTCGACTGATGAAACAACAGCAACAGGAAGAAGCTAAAAATAACCAGCTCTTGTTAAGACAGAGCAACAGTAGTCTTGAAGAACTGTCAGATAATGATAATGCAGATAGTGTCACACAAACACATCCCCAGTCTATTACCATTGGTTCTAAAGTTAAATTGTTTAAGCGTCCACTACCTTTAATTGGAAAAGTCCAGTTTATTGGCCATGTTCATTGGGATAAAGAACATGAATGGTTGGGTATTGAATTAGATGGTAGAGGTAAGTAAACCTTTTTTGATTCACATAATCTATCTGTGTTAATTAGAATTCTTTAAAAAAGTGGGCAATACAGATGGTAAAATAGATCAGATAAGGTACTTTCAAACAAGTCCTCATTGTGGTATATTTGTAAAAAGGGAAGATACAATCAAAGTACCATGATTATTATGTTAGTATTAAAACAAGCATTTCTAACACACAGTACCTTGTCACATTCCCGCTTTTCTTTCTTTTAGAGTAATAATAAGGTATACTTAGGAGGTCTTTATTGTTTTCTTATTTGAGGGTCTGTTGAAAGGAATTTATTTTTACATATTCTATTCAGCCTTGGACTGGTTTTTGTTCTTGAGAATACATAGAGTAATAACTTCTTTAAGAAAATCGAATAAGGTTTTGACAAAGTCTTCTTCTTGTATATAGAATAAAAGGGTTGTATCCAAATAAAGCCCTTGGTGTTTATTTTCCTATTGATTAAAACAACATTTTCTTATGTTCTCTCTCTTCATCACAACAAAGTGAGTTTTCTCAAAAAAGGAAAGTGGTCGGAACAAGGGTTAAGCTAGATCAGAACCATGGATTTTTTATATAGCTTCATGAGAAAATAAGTTTTTTCTTTATAGATTATACTAAATGGACTGTCATTTAGAAATGCATTTTTTCTTAAAGTACGAAAAAAAGGCTTAAATCAAAAAAAAGAGTTTAAAGAGGTTACAACATTCTTGTTGGCTTAAGGGCTGTACGACACCATTCAAAAGAAATTTTCCAAAAATAGACTTATTTGTCTATTTCAGGCCCTTTCCTACACTTTAAATGTTTATACATCATGCATAAGCATATATTAAAAAAAAAGATCAACTCTATAGGGAAAATACAGTAGGAGATAAACAACAACACACTGTCTGTAGGATATGAATGTAGGAGGCAGGATAGATTCAGTCAACAACATCATCTGTTCACAAATGATGGTCTTCTCTATTTAGGAGCAAACATAGATGTGTCCTTTATATAAAACCCTTCCCAGGGAGAGTGAAAAGAATGTGGAAGGAGAGGGGGGAGTTTATTGATGGGGAGTACTGATGAGAATAGGTGTAATTCGTCGTTTCTTTGGTTTTTCAGAATGAGCTGTAGGTGGCGATAGACCCGTTGACGGTGATGTCACTTCAACATGTGTTGTCTTGACCACATTCAACGTGGTCTGTGTTGGCAATTCAACTAGAGATGCTTTACGTTTCATAGGCTTGGCCCATTCATCTATCTGTTTGCTGGGAATATCCATCATCTCTACATCTTGCTCTGTTCTCTCTTGTTGGATACCTAATTCATCATTGGCAAAGACAACAGCAGAACAATAACCATCTGCAGAAGAAAACATCAGGATGGATCCATCATGCGACCTAAATAAAAAAAAAAAAGTGAGTCTAGGGGTTGCTAAGACGGCTATTTGTTTTACCATGCAAGGTCAGTCAATGATGCAAAATGCATCCCTGACATAACACATAGAGGGCGAGTTTGTTGGGTATCATAGATATAAACAGAATCCTGTGTGGCTGTTGCATAGATCATGCGATAAGGTAATGCAAAGGAGGATGGTACATTCGATCTTTTGTTGAATAACATAGGACACCATCGGATAGCAATCGAAGGTTTTGGATGATTGCCAATAAGGCCAATAGGGTGTCTAAGAGATCAAAAGGTGAATGGGCTATTGAGTAGCAAATATTGACCTTACTTTAATATTAAATTACGAGGAAAGATATAGGCACAATGAAGCATATCCTCATTTGCTTCATCTAGATCCAATGACTGTTGATTGGCTTCTGTGGGTCTATTCAGACCGGCTGGTGTGATCAAGAGAGCACCGTCTGGACTGAACGATAGTCGTCTAAAGAACGATACTAGATTCTCATCATGATAGAGACGATAAGATCCTGTTGTACTTGGAGTCTCTTCCACTACTGTCGTTAATTTGCCTTTATCAAAACGAGTAAACTTTCGAGAACAAGGTCCAAACACAAGTTTACCATTCTGTGCCTTTTTGTATCGATAGATAGCTACAGAACGATCACTGGATTGTGTTGCTACATACTGTCCAAGTGGATCCCAAGATACGCCTTGAACATAATGTGTATGATCTGCAAATACATGCACACATGTCTCTAAAAAAAAAAGCTTTAGATCAGTTGTCTCTTTTTGATCCATTTGCTCCACATACTCTCTGTCAAACACCAAACTCGAGCTGTATTATCAATGGATGCCGTAATTAAGAATTTACCACATGGTGACCATGCTAAATCATACACTTCCTTGTTATGTCCACTACAAGATGGTGTCATCAGTTTCTCTTTTGTCTTGCACACTCTTTTTTTTTAAAGGCTTCCTTACTAAAACATAGATACAACAGTCCAAGTCTCTTTTTCATATTCATTATAATCACTTCCAAATGTTGCTTCCTTCATAGGTGATAGTTTCCATACAATGATACAAGTATCTAGATCATTGGATCAGTGGACTGTCTAAATTTTTTTTTTTTTTTTTTTTAGAATTCACTTTACCATCACCTGCAGAAGCTAATAAATCACCTTTAGGTGAAAACCGAACAGCATTGACAGGAGAAGAGTGTCGTTTCAGTTCTGAAAGAAAATCGATATTGACAGGTAAGGAATCAACCGAGTGTTTGTTGAATTGCTTTTTGGCATTGGACAATGTAGAAGAAGATGCTATCGTGTCTGTTCGTTTTTGAATACTCCAAATCTATGACATGATGAGTTGAAACCAAAAAAAATAAAAAAGGACATAAGCATTTACTCGGATAGAATTATCAGCACCTGCTGTGGCATACCGGGAGCCATCTGAAGAGAAGTCAATAGAATAAATGGCTTGTCCATCATGCCAATTAATTTCTAACGTTTTTGCAAGCATAACTGTATAAAAAAAAACGTTGACTGAAAAAAAAAAGAGAGTGATCCAAAAAAGGAACGCGTCAAGTTTAAAGACAGTTTACGCGTTGATGGGATTGTAGACATTATCATTCGCGTTCATTCACTTTATAGGTAAAAAAAATTTTTTTTTTTTGAAGATGTCATTGTATGTTTATTTCTCTAAAGAACATCATGATTTCTAGAAGTTTTGATGTATTCAAGCAATAGACTACCATTCTAAAAGAGTAACTTCCATTTTCTTGGACTGTGCTTTGCATGATCTCGATTAATAAGTATGATATGATCAGAAAAATCTTTTATACAAAAAAAGAAGGATGTCGTTTGAAGTTAGGAGTGATTGTACTCGTGCACTCAACAGTAGATCTTTTTTGATCGATGGTTGTTGTTCTTTTCTTTGTCAATGAATGAATCAGCGATTTCTATGTGCCAAGGGCGATTGAAATGTACACATCAATAGGGTTAATATAAGGAGATAAGTAGTCTTTAAAACTGCTTTTTGTAGGTATCCTTAAATCACCCGAGGAACATTCAGTTCAGTGTATCAAGATAAAAATGATATTATCTACTAAACACCAACACTGCATTCAATCAAACACAAAGCTTTAACTTGATTGCTGCTTATGATTTTGTATAGCTTATTTAAAAAAAAATAGAAGCTTAGAGAAAGCGAATAGTTGATAGTAGAACCATAAAGTCTAATATACTGAGTTTGCTTTGGCGTTTAAAATACATGTAAGATAACCTTGCAAGTTCAACGGAATATGTTTGGAGATTATGTTTTTTTTTGAGGAAAGGGTGGGAGAGATAAACAAAAGACTCCTTATACAAAACAAGCGGGATTGAATGCATACGTGTTATACTCAAAAGAAAAGAGATGCCGTATTTCACTTGTTTCTTAAAATATACCTCTTTCATTGCATTTAAATTGAAATTGACTTGGCTTTCAGAAAAGCGGTAGACCATGCAGACAAGATAACACTGCTTGTCATTTTCTTTTGTAGTACAAAGTAATAAATCAAGTAAAGATGTTTATCGGAAAGAATCAAACCTGTTTCCCCCCCCCCTTATCCGTAGAAACAGCAGTAACAAGAGTCTATGTAGATACAATGATGCCTGTTTGACCTATAGTTAACAGAGAGCAAAAGAAGAAGAAGAAGAAAATAAAACAAAGTTTAGCGTGAAATATCATGTAATCTGTCAACATGTCCGACCATGGCGTCTTCTAAACCTCTGTTTCTCTTTTATGCTTTTCTCGCTCTATTGAATAACAGGAATTAAAGCGGGAAACAAACTATAGTCAATATCTTCTCTTCATCCAGCTTGGGTCTCTTTGGTCATGTTGCCTCTCTTTCTCTCTTTTCCTTGGATAGCCCTGACTGACTTTTGAAGTTTAAAAAAAAATGGCTATACGGACTTTAAAGATTTTCTCACTGATTGGATGATTTTTTAACGTTTCATTTCTTGTTCTGAAAAAACATAAATTTCATTATCCACAAAACTTCTTTTTTTTTTTTTTTACTTCTTTCTCATCTCGAAAAACCGACTTCTTACTCTTACACAATGACTCAACGCGGTAAGTAGATGAGAGGAATTGGAAAGGCTTGGCTTCTTTTTGTGCTTATTGAGCAATTTCTTTGTAGAGGTTTATATTGCTGCTGCTGTTCGTACCCCTCTTGGTGGTTTTAACGGTTCCTTGGCTTCTTTGCCTGCTACTAAGCTCGGTTCTATTGCTATTGAAGGTAAGCAAATGTGTTTCCTTAGGGAAATCATGGAAACAAAAGAAGAGGAGCAGAGAGAGAAGTGACTACGAAAGGGATGGTGGAATTAATAAGCACAAGAACAAAGAACTCATTCCCTTTTTTAAAAAAAAAAGCTGCCGTTAAGAAGGTCAACTTGCCCGTTGAAGCTGTTGAAGAAGTCGTCTTTGGTTGTGTTTTGTCTGCCAATCTTGGTCAAAACCCTGCTCGTCAAGCTGCTCTCGGTGCTGGTCTTGCTGACACCACTGTTGCCACCACTGTCAACAAGGTCTGTGCTTCCGGTATGAAGGGTAAGTTTGATTTGAGAAAAAGCACGGATACAGGGAATTAAATGGCCTTCCATTAGCTGTCATTTTGGCTGCTCAAACTATCATGCTCGGTAATGCTGAAGTTGTGGTTGCTGGTGGTATGGAATCCATGAGCAACACCCCTTACTACTTGCCCAAGCAACGTTTCGGTTCTACCTATGGTAACACCGAAGTTGTGGATGGTATTGTCAAGGATGGTCTTACCGATGTCTACAACAACTACTTGATGGGTATTGCTGCCGAAGAATGTGCTGCTGAATACGAAATCACTCGTGACCAACAAGATGACTTTGCCATTGAATCCTACAAGCGTGCCCAA
The DNA here is from genome assembly GCA_025331435.1 of Choanephora cucurbitarum. NCBI lineage: Eukaryota > Fungi > Mucoromycota > Mucoromycetes > Mucorales > Choanephoraceae > Choanephora > Choanephora cucurbitarum. The sequence continues at coordinate 199,989 of JAIWNI010000033.1, forward strand.
GCTGCCTTTGCTGCTGGTCACTACAAGGAAGAAATCGTGCCTGTCACTGTCTCCGGTGGCCGTGGTAAGCCTGATCGCGTCATTGAGCAAGATGATGAAGTTGCCAAGTTGAACGAAGAAAAGCTCCGTGCTGTCCGCCCTGCTTTCCAACCCAAGAACGGTACTGTCACTGCTCCCAACTCCTCTCCTCTTTCTGATGGTGCTTCTGCCTTGATCCTCGTCTCCAAGGAAGCTGCCGAAAAGTACAACCTTCCTTTGATTGCCAAGATCAAGGGTTGGGGTGAAGCTGCCCAAGCTCCCGCTCGCTTCACTACCTCTCCTGCTCTTGCTATCCCTAAGGCTATCAAGCATGCTGGTTTGACTGCTGAAGAGATTGAATTTTACGAAATCAACGAAGCTTTCTCTGTTGTCGCTTGTGCCAACAAGAAGATCTTGAACCTTCCTGATAACAAGGTTAACGTTTGGGGTGGTGCTGTTGCCATGGGTCATCCCTTGGGTTGTTCTGGTGCTCGTATCATCACTACTCTTTCATCTGTCTTGAAGGGACACAATGCCAAGTATGGTGTTGCCGGTGTTTGTAACGGTGGTGGTGGTGCCTCTGCCATTGTTATTGAACGTTTGTAAATTGTGTAATGTTAAGCATGCACACAATACCATCTGTTTCTTTTCTAAAAAAGAAGAAATGGATAAACATTATACATATCGCTTGATTCTTTCTTTTCTACAAAATAACACTTTACATTAAAACATTAATCCCTTTGTATACTATCATCTCATATTACAACAACTAAAAAAAAATATAGTTAAATAAAGCATCAAAGTGATATCATTTTATAATGATGATCACTTGTTATAATCGCACTGTAGTAAAGACGAGTAAATACGTTCATGGTATTTTCTTTTTAGACTAAAGTTAAGCAACAGCCTAAGATAATAGTGAGAGGTGATTGCCTAGTCATCTTTAGAGTTTAACATTCGTCTTGAAATGAATCATTAGAGCCTCGATATGCCGGAGATATGTACCCTTGTATCAAATAGACTCTTAAATAAGGCATTCTCAAATCGAGCGACTGCTATGATGGTGGACTACACATACAACATCACTAATAGTTTCAATGTTTGTATTGCAGCTCGTGTCTTCATATGCTTTTACGAAAGAAAAAGTAGTTTGCAAAGCTTATTAGAACCATGAATTACTCAGATAGAAAAAACCAACTCGTTTCTTTTACAGCTTTAATAATACATATTTCAAATGAACTTCTCTCTCTCTTTTTTTTTGGCTGTTCATTAAGAATGGCCAAGTCTATGATTCAACAGCATAAAATTTGTTCCAAAAAAAGAAAAATCGAAACCAAATTTTAAATTTCAGATGACGTGTAGCTTTTCAACATAATCAGGCATTATTTGTTGCTGTTCTTTCTCAAAACTTTAAAATGATGAACCAACAACAACTCGAAGAATTGAAGAAATTCTTTGAAGCCAAGTTTGACGCCTTGAATAAAAGATTGGACAAATTGGAAAATGCGCAAAAATGCTGTAAGGCTCATGATAAAGAATCAAACATCGTTCCTGCTCCTTCTTATTTTGATAAGGAAAGGGGCAAGTCCAAGAAACAGACAATTACCACCAAACTTATAAAGGAAGCCATTGAAGACATTGGATTTGATAGACAGACTGAAGTCATCTACCATAACATTCGACAAGCTTGTTACAACCAAGCAAGTGATATGGTGCATAATATATATTTGAACAAGCCTGTCAAATGGTCTTTGGTCGATGCGAACACTAGATCAAATGCTATAAATAAGGCGACTGAAAAAATCTACAAAAGTATCGGTTATGACTTCCATCAGTTTGAAGACGACTGGGCGATCCATCATTTAATCAGAAGAGCTTATGCGAATAAATACTCCTACTATCTCAAGATGGTAGAAGCAGGGTAAGCAATATCTCTTCAAGGTGTTCTTATCACTCAATGTCTGAGCACAATCTCATTGCATCTTTCTTGATATAGCACAGATGAAGATGAAATTCAGAAACTCATGCGATACCTTGCAAAAGAAGATCTGATAGAAATTGAAGATGATAATGATAGTCAAATCGAACACGACTCTTGTGGAATAACCGAAATGGCCAAGGTTAACCAAAAGAGTGAGACAATGCCTGCGACTCGAAAGAGAAAAGCAGAGCCAGTATCAGTCTCTACTCAGACTTCTAAAACAAAAAAAAATCCTTGTAAAGAAAAAGAAAGGTAAATGCGTCATATACACATATAAATTTGTCTAACCTGTCATTCTTCAATAGGGCTTAGATATCAATCAAGAAGAGCTGCATTCAGAAAAAGAGAACTTAAGCCAAAATACCCTTTGAAATCGATAGATGTTTGTTCAGATGTATATATGTATTAACTATGTCGATAAAAGTGATTTGTATATGGTAGCCTGTAACATGTAACTCAAATTCAATTCTGTCAAATGTCAGATTTGATTGACTCCAATGTTTTATTTTAAGCAGACCAAGGCTATTTTTGGGGGTCGAATATCGAAATTAACTTACGTTGACATTACAACAGCATGAGCATTAAAAAAAAAAGACTAAGCAGATAAGCCAAGGTTTTATTCTGGTATGACAGATTTTCAAGGCATTCATGTTTAACAAAATGTCTTTTCAATCACAAATGTTGTTCTATCTTTAGCAGATTTTAATTATCGAATGGCTTCAATTTAATTTTTTCTTGACCACAAGCGTCTTCCATAATTCAATTGAATGCTCTTTTTTTTGGCACTGGTATATAGTCTAGATAACAGTCTATTTCAAAACGATAGCCTGCGTCTAATTTTCTTTCAACTTTGGTATACATTGATAATGAACATCGTCTCATAAAAATTTCAAGATAAGGATTGTTACATGAAAGCTCATGATAAGCATTGGTACTGTAATTCTAAGAGTTAGAATCATAGGAAGTTGTGTTTGTTTTGTTTATCTTAACAAGGTAAGCGCTGTGTATCTTCTGTTACTGTTTTTCAAACTCTTTGTAATTTTTATTTTAAGTAGTAAAGTGGTCATATAAAGCGCAGTGCTTTAATAAAGCCAGCAACCAAGCCTTTTCAAAGATCGGCTTTCCACTTTACATGTCATTTCCTCATCTACTTTGTCTTCTTCTAGCGATCGCTCTACTATGTACAGAAAGGAAAAAATAAAGAAAAAAAAATGAAAGGGTAAGAAGTTTAGGCCTAAATTATCAAAAGGTTTTTTTTTTTTTGGAAAAGTTCTATTAATACATAATACATTTACGCACAATGGGCTTGGCAAAGAAAGCCCTCTTTTTTGTTTTATTTTGGGCAATTGTTTACTATGTTTATTTTTAACAATAACAAGTAAGATTCTTTTCTTTTTTTTTCTTTACCTTCTTTCTCACTCTTTCTTTTATTCCTACTTATTATGTGGACCCAAGATATCTATGCTTGGATTGTTTATAGCATCGCCTTTGCATTTCTATCAGCCCTGCTGGCTGCCAAATTAATCAAGAGACAGTGGCATTTAACACCCTTGACTCTTTTCTCGATAGCTTTCACGTTTGGTCATGTATATATTGCCTCTCATGCTGATTATTATGCTGAAGAAGATATTGAATGGATCTATCAAGAGCCTATTCTGAATCAATTGCCTATCTTTTCTATTCTCGTTTTCGGTGGCATCATTGAATTACAGTTTATCTATATCAAATTTGTTGTAGCTGCCCTCAGAAACTATAGACGATGGGGTAGTCTGCATCCAGTCATGATGGAAGAGGACTCGAACAGTGAAGATTCAGAAAAGACAAAAGTAATACCCAACAACGAATTGATCAACATACCACTCACCAGTCCACCACCACAATCATCAACACCATTGTCTAGTTTTATGGCTTCAATCAGCACAGTGATGTTGTGGGTCAATGTGTCTGCGATTGTTATCTACGCCATTGTTCTGATTGTCTTTTTATCATGTAAAGGCATAATGGAAGATGGCCAGCCTACCCAGTTGATATCAGCTATCTGTATCACTATCATGGCAGTATTGGGTGTCCTGAACTTCCTTGTTATCATGAGTATTACACTTCAATGTCTGAATGAAATCAAGCGCATTCTTCAACAAAATAGACAAGATGCCTATGTACTTACACTCATCTCGTTCCTGTTTATGGTAGTAATGATCAACACTGCCATTATTAGTTGGATGGCAGTCATTCAGCCATCTACCTTGAAACCATTCTCATCATCATCAACTGATATTACTGCCTGGATTATCTTCAAGTCATTCACTGTCTATCTTCCACTTACTCTATTACTGATCTTCTGCCATCTTAAAGGTTCCAGTGATATCAGTCTCTTGAGAGAAACAGATCAAGCAAGACAGGCCGAAGAAAAGACAAGCAGTTCCAATGCAGCATTAATGAATAGACTACATAGCGAAGAACGTATGAATAAACGATTAATGCTTGTTTAATTTTTTCTTTTTCTTTTTGTGCTTTCACTTTGATTTTTTTTAAGTATGGTAGTATCTATGGATATCACATTTTTGGGCACTGGTAGTGCTCAGCCAAGTGCCACACGTAACCATCAAGCAATGGCACTTAGAGTGGATGGTGATATATGGCTGTTTGACTGTGGAGAAGCCACACAACATCAGTTTCAAAAGAGTCAATTAAAAATGGGCAAAATCACGCGTATCTTTATCACTCATATGCATGGCGATCATTGTTTTGGTTTGGGCCCGTTACTCTGTAGTATGACCGATAATTTAAATCCCAACCAAGAAGCCAAAGGAGATGAGAAACCCATCGAGATCTATGGACCTAGTCCATTACGAACCTGGATCCGTACCACACTCAAGTCAACCTACTCTAACTTGGGTCGCACTTATCGTGTTCATGAGCTGTTGCATGAGCATGATCCTGTTGATCTTCAACAGGATCGTCATCCAAATGAGTTGGAGGGTCAGAATGTACTTATTGATAATAACAAATTTGATCTCCCTTGTTTTGATGGTGACTATCGTGTTCAAGCAGCGCCTATCGAACACTCCATTCCTTCTCTCGGGTATGTGATACATGAGGCTGAGATTCCTGGGAAGCTGGACAGTCTGATTCCTTTGATCAAGAAAAATGCCGAGGCACTGAAGGCACAAGGTATTAAGAATCCTATGTCTCTCTTGGGTCAAGTGCAACGGACTCAAAAGTCTTACGATTTACCCGATGGGAGTAAATTGACACCACCTCCTAAGCGACCTGGTCGACAGTTAGTTATTTTAGGAGACACCAAGGATCCCTCTTCACTCATCCCACTTGTCCATCGTCCTACTCTGCTTGTCCATGAAGCTACAAATGCATTGACTCGATTGGATCTTGATGCAAAAGATCCTATGACCTTGGAGCAAGTAGAGGAACGCACAAAAAATCATGGTCATTCTACGCCTCAGATGGCTGCTCATTTTGCAAAGAAAATCAGCTGTAGCAAGCTAATTTTGACTCATTTCAGTGCTCGGTATCGCGGTGATGAAGACCCTGAAGCCGTAGAGGTAATGGAAGAAATCAGAAAGTTGGCTGTAGATGTATTTGATAAAAGAGATCAAGATGTGTTCTGTGCAAGGGATTTATGGTCTTTTGATATTAAACTAGAATCATAATGACTTGTTTTTTTTTATTTCAAAGACTATTGCATTCTCTTGCTAAATGTCCCACCTAAAATAAGATTAGTGAATAAATGAAACTTTTAGACTAATTTATGTATTTACCTTATTACACCTATAACATGTAAATGGTTGATGTGGCTCACGCTTACTAAATGCTTGACTCTTGTTACGTCTAAAATGGTCAAATTCATCCATCATAGATTTAGTCCCAAGTCCTGTATATCTATTTTCATTTGCGCCCCCTAGTCGATTGTCATTTCTTCCTAAGGGCTTTGATGTATAGCCTGAATGATTAGGTCTAGCTGATGATGATGAATAAGAAGACATAGGGTGATGCGAAAAACCTTGTTGCAATAGATTGGGAGGAGGAGATCGGCTTCGACTTCTGCTTCGACTTCTGCTTCGACTTCTGCTTCTGCTTCGACTACGACTATGACTACGACTTCGGCTTCGACTGAAACTTCGTCTCTGATATCCTCTAGATGATGGGCTTCTGCCTCTTTGTCTATGATAGTATGGACTGGGGCTACGGTTACGACTACGACTGCGACTACGACTGCGACTGCGACTACGGCTACGGCTACGACTACGACTACGACTAAGGCTACGGTCATAACTACGACTTCTGGGACTATAACTATCTCTATGATAATGGCGCCGAGATGATCTACTTCTGCCTCTTTGATGATCTGCACTCTCTGATCGCTCTGAACTGGTGCGCAATCTAGCCTGCTTTTGTTGATGAATCATGGCTGTATAGTCATCCAGATAATTCTTTTCCCAACCCTGAGGATCGATATGAGATGAAGCGGCCTGTTCATCCACAATGATATCATCTACTGTCTTTAGATCCAATCCCTGATAAAATTCATCTACAGCTGCCATCAATTCCTTTGTGGGTGGTGGGCGTGGAGGAACTCTGATTTGATTTGGATCTATTGGTTGGTAGTCTTCGGTCTAATCGCCGTTTAATAATCGGAAGCTTTTTTAATAAAGAGATATAAATGGTACTTACTTTGACAAGTAACATGAGACCAGCTGGTAACTCATGATAAGGCTTAGGAGGAGGGGGAGGAAGGGGAGTGTGTATCGCAGGTGGCGTAGAGGATGGTGGTGCTGAAGGTATAAACATAGGTGCCATTCTGTTAGGTGGAGGAGGAGGAGGTGGTGGTGGTTGATAGGTTTGAAATGAATTATAAAATGGTTGTGAAGTAATGTCATGCCTAATTTGTTGTATAACTTGAGGCTCAAAGATATGCTTTTCGCCCCAGAAACCAACAGTCTAGGATGATATATGTTATGGCATGTACTGAACTGACTAATAAATTCCACTTACTTTCATAATCTTAGCTTCATATTCTGGCGATCCGGCCGCTTCATAGGCTAATCTCAGCATAGGCACCAACAAAGGTAACATAGCATCTCTCATCCATAGTAACTGTTTCCTAACTCTTTAAAACTCATTTTGAGATAGCAATAGATTGAATAGTTTCAATTTATCTTACGTATGAAAGACAACATCGTTTAAGAGATAAATGACATGCAGTCTATCAGTGGGTGAACTTCTTGATTTCGATAGAGCCAACATGTACTCCAAGACAGCCACTATATGATGAGGTTGATGACAGTGCTCAAATACCCAACCTTTGCCTGTCTATAACTTGTTTTTAGTCGATCGAGAAAATCAAAAACAGTTATTTTCCATTACTTCTATATTGGCTTTTGAACATTCGTGCATAATGAGATGAAGAATGACACGAAAATCTTCAACACTTTTCTTTGTAGTGTTTCTAGAAGAGCCATCTAACATGTGTTGACATAGTTGTTGAAAATAAGCAGGTAAAGGCAAGTCCTGCATTTTATATGTATAGAAAAAAAAAATAAGAACAAAGGTTAAAATTTTCATTTTGATACAAAACAAAAAAAAAACTTTATTGAGCCCAAGTAATTTTACATTGATGAAGTGTTGAGTTGATCAGATGGTCAATTGTTGTCTTGGGGGTGGCATCAAGTTTATGGGTGATGCTGAACGGACGCTGGATCTGCTTGAGACCATCGATCAGACCTTGACTACAGACAAAGCGATCGAGTTCGATCAGTTTTATGTTTTTAAGGGCACTTGTAAACTCAGCCAGTGCTTCTTCTGCATCGTCTTTAAGATCAGGTTGTAGCAGACGCTGGACAGTCAACTGAGGGTTCTCGCGTTTGCCGTTCCAGGCAGCTAGCGACAGGTAATTTAGATTACCTGCACAGGGTATCATACATTCTCGCCAAACACGTGAGGTAAACGAACGAACAGAACCCAACGACAATGAAGTCAGTTGAGTCAAGCAGCTCAACACATTGTATTTGAGAACCATTGTTCTTTCCATCTCAATCCAATTGGCGATCATATCGTCTTGATTTGCAATCTCATCTTGATGTTGTGTAATAATCTGCATGGCCTCTGCTTGTCGAGTTCGACGTCTATCTGGAAGGACAGGAACATCATGAAATAAATCACGTAGCTGGACATCAAACAAGAGCTCTTCAGAGTCATACACACCGTGTAGTGAAAATGTCTTTAGACTCTTAGGTAGTCGTTCTGACAACAGATTACGATCACTGTTTAAGAAGGCAGTCGCTCGATTGAAGCCAAGGCAACAAGGCACATAGAAATCGATGGCCAAGTGCTCTAGTTGGCGCAATCGTGAAAACATGCTTAGTCGTAGGGTAGGTCGTTGGCCAACTAATGTCTTTTGACACACCAAAGTGGTAAGACAGTCTAGCCAGGATATAAGACGATCAATGTCTGCTAGATACATGGATGTCAACTGAAGCTCTTTCAGTTGATCAAAGGGTGGTATTCTGATATCTGTTGCAAACAGGGGCATCTCTTGTTTATCGTTCAAGATACTGAGGGATCGTATATAATGAAGTTGATCAAATCGTCGTCGTGGTGAATGCAAAGCTTTGATCTGCCTGTTCAATGCACTCCAATTAGTATGAACCTTTCGCCACTTTTTATATCGAAATCAAAAGATGAGCTTAACTTTCTCAAAATACTAACGAAACATTACATACTTACAATGATAGGTTGACTGGCTATGGCACGCCAGGTACTACAGACTTGTAGTATTGTACAATAATTCTCAAAGCATTCACAATAAGCAAAGATGGCTAACAAACAATCCACAGAGAGCCGACTGATAGGCACATCGTATTCATCAGCGAATCCGTTTTGTTGACCTCCTTTGGCATTCTCATTCTTCCGACTACCCAATCTCACTAGTGTTCGTTTTTTGGTTTTTGGACTAACGTTACAACTAGTGGTAGGAGAAGGTGTAGGAGAAGGTGTATCTTTTGACGATTCGGGTGGTGATTGGGATGATTTTTCTTCTATGTTGTCTGATTTTTTATTATTCTTTTTCGAGCGTAACGGTGACCACTTTTATAAGAATTATTAAGCTATGCCAACCAGGACAAAAAGAAAGTGGGTTATACCTACACCATAAGGCTTTAGGCGTTGCATCTTTTCTAGTGCATGGTTATCTAATTTAGGCGGTGGTGATATTTGATTTGATTTGCTATTAACACTCTTTTCTTCAAGAGGTGTCCTCTGTATTGACATTATAATTGTTTGCGAGAAGAAAAACAAAGAGTGCCGGTATACTGAACTTCAAAAAAAAGACGCGTCTCTAAAAAAAACATAAAAGAGTGACTTTTTAAGCACAACACGCTTTTGCTGAATAATTTGCTCAGGGTCAAAACTGTATTTATACTACTAATGTCTTCATATAAAAGATATTGCGTCTTAAGAGAAGATACAGGTGTTGAATTAGTCTCGCAAGCTGATGATGAATTGTTTCTTGTTCCATCTGCTATAACGAGAATGATCCTTTGCTTATTGAAAAAATATATTGCAGTAACTCGAAAAGGGTGAGCGGTCGCCATTACTATGCGTTAGGGTCTTTTTGTGGGACCTTGATGGCAGCAGGATCTTCTGAATATATCGCTTGTTTGAAGCAGCTTGTGGCGAGTATATACATTTGCCTTGTGGCTTTCATTCAATAAGGCTTTGATAAAAAGCAACAGGTTACTTTTGGTGAAACATGGCAGATCAGCCATATTGGTAGACAATAGCCAAGCGTATCTTTCGAGTCAATTAAGTCATAAAACCAATTAGCGTCTGTCATACCACAAAACATTGAGGCAGACAATGAATTCTATCGCGATCATAGGACAAAACTAAGTTATTAGAGCATACAAAGACTTCTTCAAGGAACTTCTTTTTTAAGAATAGAAGTTTCTGATGCACATATTCTGCATCCCATGCACATCCAAAATAAGTACAATGAGATTCGAAAAAGAAAAAGAGCTTCATAGATAGACCGTCCATTGTGCTATAACCTGGTATCAACGAGTTAGCGTACTGATACACACAAATGTATCTTTTTTTGCCTCATTATAGATATGGAGAAAGAAAAGATCTCCGTTTATAAAGAGAATAACTCCAAAGCATAATAGTCACATAAAAAACAACTGTTTACTCTTTTATCAAATAGTGTATAATGTAATCTTGTTTTGAGTGTAGACCTTGTTCTGTAATGGCAAATAAGTCATACATTTACATGCATTATAAATAGATTTCCGACAAATCTCCTTGAACCATACAAAGGGCAGTCTTTAGACCTTTCTCTGAATGAACACCATACATAAGCACATGCAATAAGGACTATTATGGATAGATCGGATGTAGTATGTCAACATTCAGAGGATCTATAGTGCTCGTGTGAGTGTTACACTTTTATCTTGACATTCGATTCTGAATTCCTCTTGGTAAATATGCTAACAAGCATATTAAATACATCGATTGATCCTTAAAAAAAACCGATCTGCACTATGTCTTGATCAAGTACATATCTTCAACTTGATGTTGCTTTTCATACCTTAAATATCACTCATAGCGAAACAATTGTTTCTTGAACTATGTACCGTATCAACAATCATTTTCAAAGTTCATCCAGAAGATAATATTGAATTCGATAATCAAGATGAGTTGGTATTTTTTGCCGGAAAATAAGGATTGAAGAAGTTGTATGGGCTGTAAAGCCACTGTACATCGCAGTGCTATTGCTTTACGAATGATTCTAGTATGTTATATGTTGTCACAATTGTTACTTCTGCTCTCTACGATAATATATCCCAAAGGCATTTGATTTGCATAATCAAAACAGATTATGGGCACACAAAACACTGATGATCGCTGATCTAAATCTTAGCCTTGGATTAACTTTTGGGATTAGAACAAGATCGAAAAAGTTGGGTCTGACGATGATAATTGCGATCAGAGAAAAGGAAGTTTGACTCCAAGCTTAACAAAACTGACGAGATGAAGTCGGAGTAATCTTTACTATCCACATAAACCAGTATTTGTTGAGAAAGTAATCATCAACTGTTTGCACAGATGAATGACTACAAACTATTCGAATTAGTACAAGGCAGATACAAGTATTTATTTGATGAACAAGCGTTTTGGTTGCCTGTAATATTATGCTTCCACTTTTGTTCACATCATACAATTCGCTTATTCTACACAACATTAAAAAACGAATGTTGAGGCATAAAGGTAGCTTAGTCTGTTAGAAAGAAAGCCAGGTTATTATCTAAAAAAACAGTCTAATTCATTAACACTTGAATGAACCAACTTGATCTCTAGAATTGACCAGATGATGCTTATAAAGCCCTATTTTCCTTTCAACGAATCATCGAGCTATCAGAGGAGAGGAAGCAAACTAATTGTGAACAAAGACAAGTGATTAATGCCATGAATAGTCTATCAGCTATAGATTGTACAGTCACGCTGGGGTATTACAAAACGCACGTAGGACTTTCATAAAAGTCCACTTCGCGAACTTTTTTTTTCTCGTACTTTCTTTTGTTGCTGCTGAAATGGAGATCAACGAACAGACCTATGCCACCTTACAACAGTACTTGTTACAGACTTTGAATCCTGCTACACAGAAAGAGGGTAGGCTATAATATGAATTGCACTTGCACAACATTGACACCATTTTCTTTATGCATAAGCTGCATTCAACTTGAGTCAAGTGGAAGTACAGCAAGGCTTTCCTATGCTTTTGCTAAGAGCCATTAGCGATGAAGCTGGTGACATGACTATTAGAATGGCCGGTGCTGTCTACTTCAAGAACTACATTAAGCGTAATTGGGTTTTGGTACGCATCAGACAAAGTTTTCTTTATGCTGGTCTCTTGCTTAAAAGTTATTTTATCTTCTAAATTTAGGAAAATGAAAACGAAGCCGATAAAATTGCCTTGCAGGATCGTCTCGAAATTAAGCGACAGATCGTTCAATTGATGATTACTGTACCCGATAAGCTTCAATTGCAAATCAGTGACGCGCTTAGTTTGATTGCTGCTTCCGACTTTCCTGAAAAATGGGATACATTATTGCCTGTAAGTGATGGGTGGAATGGATAGTGTCAGTTTCCGCAGTAATTAATTCTCGTCATTTCTCTATAGGAACTGATCAGTAAATTAAGCCCTACTGATTACCGAGTCAACAATGGTATTCTTGGTACTGCTCATTCTATTTTCAAGAGGTAAAGAAATACATTTTAATCCTTTTTTTTGGGCCGATACAATCACAATATTAACAATTATTTTGTTTAGATGGAGATCCGCATTCAGATCAGATGAACTGTTCCTTAGTATCAAGTATGTTCTCGATTTGTTCTGTGAGCCTTATATGCAACTCTTCCAGGTAACATAAGAAAAAATGGGATTAGGAAACCCGTGATTGACGACTTTGAGATAGATTACGGACAAGTTGATTGAGGAAAACAGTAACAACGTGCAAGCACTTCAAATCTTGGCTCGTTCACTTATTTTGTTGATCAAGATCTACTACGATTTGAACTGTCAAGATTTACCTGAATTTTTTGAAGATAATTTGACAACATTCATGGGTTTGTTTGAGAAGTACTTGGTCTACCAAAACCCTTTATTGGTTACAGATGATGAAGAGGAAGAGGGACCTTTAGAGCAAATCAAGACAGGCATCTGTTATATTCTCGAATTATACGCCTCTCGTTACGAAGAAGCATTCCCTCAATTGAACATCTTTGTGCCCATCGTCATCAATCTACTTACCAACACAAACGGTGATTCTAAATATGATACTGTAAGCTTTATCCTGAAAAAAGGTTATGTATGTATGTTACTCATCCCTCTTTCCTTTCTTTTATGTTAGACTGTTTGTAAAGCATTCTCTGTCTTGTCAGTCATCGTCAGAATTGATCGTCACAGTGATTATTTTGCTAATGAAGCTACCCTCAGTACAATGTGTGAACGTATCGCTTTACCCAACATTGCTATTCGTGCCTCAGATGAAGAGTTATACGAAGACAACCCTATTGAATACATTCGCCGAGATTTAGAAGGATCCGATCACGATACACGCCGTCGTGCTGCTGCTGATTTCATTCGTGGCTTGATGGAGCGCTTTGAAACACAGGTCACCAAGATCATGTCAGAATATGTCGGTCGTTTCTTGCAGAACTACAATGCCAATCCTAAGGCTAACTGGAAAGACAAGAACACAGCCATCTTCTTGTTGGTGGCTATTGCTACCCGTTCTTCTACATTGCAACTCGGTGTTACCAAGACAAATGAGTTGGTGGATGTTGTCGACTTCTTTTCAAAACATGTCTTGTGCGACTTGCAATCGGAAGTCAACACAGATATTCCTATTCTTAAGATGGATGCCATCAAGTATGTCTATACCTTTAGAAACCAATTGACTAAGGAGCAATTGTTGACTGTATTTCCCTTGCTTGTCAAACATCTCGAATCCACTGATTACGTCGTACACACCTATGCTGCTATTGCCATCGAGCGTATCTTGTTTATTCGTCAAGGAAAGACAATGATGTAAGTGATTGGATATTATTATTCTGATTTATGTCTCTTTCTTATTTTAACCTATGTTTTTGATAATTAGGTTCACTGCTACTGACATTAAGCCTTATACAGAAACCCTTTTGACTCAGTTGTTTAGATTGATTGAGTTGGGTCAAACACCTGAAAAGTTATCTGAAAACGATTATTTGATGAGAGCTGTTATGCGTGTGATTATTACTAGTCGTCAAGACATGGAACCTTATGTCACTGCCATCATGACTAAGTTGACTCATATCTTGGCCATTGTCAGCAAGAACCCCAGCAACCCCAAGTTCAACCACTATGTCTTTGAAAGCATTGGTGCCTTGATTCGTTTCATTTGCCCTATTTCCGAAGGTGCCTTGAGTCAATTTGAAAACTTATGTTTTGGTCCCTTCCAGACTATCTTATCACAAGAAGTGCAAGAATTCAGTCCTTATGTCTTCCAACTGTTGGCTCAATTGCTTGAGCAACACAAGGGTAATGAACTGACTCCTGCCTATATGGCTCTCTTGACCCCCTTGTTGAATCCTTCTCTTTGGGAACAAGGTAATATCCCTGCTCTTGTCCGATTGATGCAAGCTTATCTAGATAAGGGTGCTCAAACAATTTTGGCCAATAACCAATTTGAACCTATTTTGGGTATCTTCCAACAAAAATTGGTTTACTCTCGACAATTCGATCATTATGGTATGCTCTTGTTAGAGACAATCACCAAGCGTATTCCCTTAAGCGTGCTCGGTAATTATCTGCCTGTCTTGTGTAATGCTGTCTTGAAGCGACTCTTGAGCAAGAAGAAGGGAGATGAAATTACTTTTGATAGATTCACACGTAACTTCACCTTATGGATGTGTACCTGTTTCTTGGCAGAATCCATGAACGGACCAGACAGTATCATTCGTGTCTTCGAAACCATACAACCAGGGTAAGAAAAGCAACATGTTGTGTTTTATGTGTTTACTTATCTTATATACGCCAGTTTGTTTGGTCAAGTCATGAACTTTTTCGTTCTTCCTGATTTGAGCAAGCTTCACAAACCTATAGATCGTCGTATTGCTAGCGTTGGTATGACTCACCTACTGACACGATCTGACTCTATGGTCAGCCCACCTTATTCTGAAGAGCTCTGGCCCAAATCTATGTTTGCTTTGCTAGCACTTTTAGAACTACCTGCTGCTGCAGAGACAGATGGACCTGATGAATTGTATACCTTGGATATTGAAGAAGGAGGCTATCAAACTACATTTGCCAAATTGGCTACCAGTCATCCTATTCAAGAAGATCCTACTGCCAATTTGCCTATCAGTCAAATCTATCTGGTTCAACAATTGGTTGCCATGCCTGTTGAAAAGCGTAACGTGGCTAGAGATTTATGTTCTAAATTGCCTGAAGCTACTCAATGCTTACCTGCTTATTTTGAACGTGCTAATATTCCTTTGACTCAATTTTAGAGTTTTGTAATTTTCCCTAAAGAAAAATCGGTCGTTTTTTTTACATGATAAAATATCTATTTACACACACACACACACATACACATACATACAGCATACATGCGCATGCGCTTGACAATAAACACACCTCTCAGAAAGAAACTATATTCATAATCATATCGCTATTTGGGTTTTCTCTTTAAATTATTCTTTTACATGCAAATACATATGAGACTAAGGCTACCTCTCAGTATATGTATGTCCTCTTACAATTACATTGACTGATCATAATCAGGTTCGAGTATGCCAGCATATTGACAATAAGGTATCGATGCAATTGTCAAGTTTTTTTGACGCACAAAATCCAATCAAGAAGCAATGTACCAACAGACACTCTATTCTGATGACATCGTGACAATACCCTATCGACTTTTTTTCCTTCACATTTGTACATGATCAGATATGCTTTATTATTACGATCTGCTAAGATTAAATTGCTATTGAACACTATGTATAGGTTTATGTATCAAAAACAGGAAAGTTTACTTTAAAATCCGAGGTTATTTTGAGGCGAAGACGATGGATTGTTAGATGATCCAAATGTATGTTGGTTATCTATTGAGACATGGGTTGGTCTTTGATGTATAGGCTCCAATGGTGCAGTTGTGATGTAAGAAGGTGTATATTTTCGAATGATCTTTTTGAGGGCATGCGGTAATGTTCTCCAGGAAAATACCTTGACATCTTTCTCGATATTGCGTGGCTTTGGATGAGGAAAGGACATGATCAACTTGAAAAACTCTGCGCAATCCGATTTGCATTTGGACACAGTCAATGGGCGGAAACCCTCCAGGTTTCTACGGATACGGTTCTTCTCTTCCACCGTAAAGTGGATACCAATGATACTTTCCAATAAATAGATACAGTCTACGGAAGTGATGTAGTAATCGTTTCTTTCGCGCCAATAAATACATGAAATAACAATAGGCGATGTCGTGGTGTCGGGCCGACTTGAGTTACCGAAATCGCTATGGGTCAGACTAGAGACGCCTGAAGGTGAATTAGATACGGCGGCTGCCGCTGCCGCTGCCGCTGCTACTGCTGCTACATTGTCTCGCATCCTCTGTTGATGGTATGTGTGCTGATCCATAGGCTCAAACCCACATTCGACCATTGTTAAGTTTCCTTCTGCATTGTAAGTTGTTTCTCTCCAGAAGTGAACTAAGCGGCGACTCAGTTGCCATTCTTGCATGTTCCAGTTGGTCATCATTTCTGCTAAATCGCCATTAAGCTTCAGATGAGCTTTGTTTAAGGCAGGACCGTTGTGGCTAACATTGTTGGTGTTGGAGACTGTATGCATAGGTTGAGCAGGTGCAGAGGCACGTCTTTGGATATCAAGCATAGGAGGACGAGCAGATTGAGGTGTTGTGTCTGAAAGACTGAACTGTCGTTGTCTTTGAGACGAGTACTGTTGTTGCTGCTGATGATATTGTCTTTGCATCATGTTTTGCAATAGGTAGTTTGGATGATAGTTGAATGAATTCATGTAATTGTTGACTGGTTGTGGCATCATAGATGAAGAGACCTGATTGAGTTTGAATTGCTGGCGCTGCTGCATTTCGATGAATGCGTGATACATATTTTCTTTTGACAGAATTTTGTCTAATGAAGGAGGGTTGACTGGGTTAGTTACAAGGTCGTACATTCCCGTAGGTGTATTTTGATGAAAGCTTTCTGACATGAATCCTTGATGACTAGTTGTCGGATAAGAAGGATAGGTGAGAGGTGCACTTGGTGTAGTAGTGTAGTTTGGTTGAGCATGCGAGCTCAAATCATCCATGGACCACGTAGATAGTTCATGAGATGAAGAAGTCGAAGAGTTAGAGAGTGCAGGAGGGGGCGGTGTAGGCGTAGAAACCCAGTTGCCTTGAGTAGTCATACTTGTGTTCAAAATAGGATCATATGGAGCCAAAAGTTTCAATAGCTGATCATCCACCTCCTCTTGAACTAAAGGTAGCCATCATTCAGTATCAAGAAATACATAGCTCAAAATCAGAGTGACTTACCTGATTTTTTCGTACCGAATGTATTTTTCTTGTTTGGACATTCATCTGGCTCGCAAGATAATGCGCGCTTGCGTCCATTTGATCGGACGCCTAAAATGGAAAAAACAATAAGTAAACAAATATTATGCATTAATGTGGAGAAGGAAAAAAAATCAACATACCTTCTGTATAAGTGAAGAAACCTATTTGCATTGATCTCGGTACTCTTTCAAGATGCTCTAAATCAATTAGAGTGATTGAAATAGGCACTTGTTCGCCTTCAGATTGTGTTTCTTTAATGGGTGGTATAGAAGCCATTAATGTGATCCAGACAGTGGATGAATTTTCATGTTGCATTCGATGGTGGTGCTGTGCTGTCTCAACACTCAATTGACCAAACATGATTCGCATATTCCAATGAATTTCTCTATCATATTCAAGTACAATGGTCATCATACCCGATGCTTGACCTTGCTGAGGACTCCATTGAACTACTCTAGGAAGTAGAGAGGGTGATGCAACTGCCTTTTTATGCTGGTCGCTGAAAAACTCATTGAATATTTCGTCTTCTTCTAGTTTAGTACTTTCTGATTCGTTGCTCTCAACATCTTTTAGAAGCATGTCATAGTCTATTATACTTTGAATTAAATACAATGTATCACACAGTTTTTATATGTTTACACTTACCAAACAATGTATCTGACATATCAGCTGTTAGTTTCATTACTTTTTTATCGGCAATTGTAGGTGTCACTGGTAAAATATCGCTATCCGCAATTGTCATACTGTTTCTTTTTGTCTTCTCTTTTTTTGTATTTTTTTATTACTAGTATTCTCTAAGAAAGAAGAAAAAAAAAAGAAGAGATAGAAGAAAAAGGAAGGAAAAAAGAAAGAGAAAAAGAGACAATAAACATTCTCGCTTAATATCATAACCCTCGTCAATGCAATTGAACAAATAAATCTTTTTTTTTTCTTTTTTTTTTTGCCCTAGCATTATAAAACAATAGAAGAAGACGATTTTGACAGACAATGATGCAATGAAGGCTTATTTGGAGAAAAAACAACAAGTAACAAACAAATCTCATATTTTTTGTTCACTGTATAGAATAAAATTGCCTTTTTCATATTTTTGTTCACTTCACAGTGCATGCACTTCAAGTGCTCTGTTAGAGGGTTTTTATTATGAACACAATTTATCGCTTTCATATGATTCTATGCCTGGAATCATATGAATCTGATTTATGAATGATAAAATGGTTTTCTCTCTAAAGAAGAGGAGGGGAAAGACCTTCTTTCTCTTTTCTTATACATAGCATATGTTGCTGATTCAAGAAAAGGCTTAGAATTAATAAAACGTATTGCTCCTTTTAGCATAGACTCAATATGAGGTTTTTATCTCAACTTGGCAATAAGGCAACAGTAAGACTGAAATCTTTCAACTTTTATGTCACACAACAATTGACCCTCTTCCAATAAATTAAAGTTTTGACACATTTCCTAATCAGTCAAAGTCCTGCTTCCTGCCTGCCAAGGACCATCTCAACACTAGATGTGTGATATTGTGGTATTATAGAATAGAAGCAAATGGAAATTCAGCAATCGAATGGATCAATCATATCAATCAAATTTACTTCTAGATAAATATATTTCCTAAAAAGTAAAATAGGTGAATCTTGAATTCGTCTCTTCAGCATTTATTCAGCTTAGACAACTTGACATGAGACTGATTTTACATCATTTCTCAACCAGTTCTAACAATAAGCCTAAAGAACAAAGACCTGCTTGGGATTTTGAGTGACATCTTAGAGTCAAAGAAGAGGAAGATTATTCATTAGATTGACTTCATTTTTTTTTAAATAAAAACCAATCGAACCATAATTAGTAAGACATTAGCTAAGCATCCGAAATCGAGCATCGTTGCACTAATATAACTACGGTAGGATAAAGAACGATTCATCATGGAGTTGTTTGTTTGCTCATGTAGATCATGCATTTGTTCTCCAAAACATCCTTTATACTGTGATGCCTCCCTCTTCCTTTTTTTTGTTGTTTGTGAACAAATACATAGGCCCTTTGCTGTCAGAACAAGTGCAACTTGCATCATTAAGTAAACATCGACCAGTCAATTTGATTTGTACGTGCTGACCTAAAAGACCTAGACTTCAGTCAGTGTTGAGAGTGAAAAGAATCATCAGCAAATCGACTAGCTATTCGAATTAAATTGCTCTTACTGAGAACCAATCAGCATGCATAGTTGAAGTTCATCGATTTTCACCTGCAATCCTCGATTAGTCCAGGATTTCATTTCTTCCGATTCCAAACTAGTAAGAATCAGCACACAGGTTATTTTTTTTTGGTTGCTGCAAAAAAAACAGATATAGATGATTGTCAGTATATCATAAACCTCAGTGAGTGCGAGTTACTAACATCAGGGTTACTCTACTAGTCACTTGACTGGTTGTCATATACGCGCATTTCTGATTATCAAGTCTGTAACCAGTAAGAAGATAAACCTGAAGCGCGACATTTTGAATGTTAAGATATTGAATCCTGGTTCATATATAAGCTTAATAGTATCTACATATTTTTGATGTCTTATGAGCTATAAAGTACTGACAACATTTGTATTTAATCATGATGACTTGTCCTATAAGGAAAATCAAAATTAAAAAAAAATGGACGTGTAAGCTATATGGACCTAGTTCGTGCTTTCTTTTCTTTGTAAATATGAACATGGCTATTACTCTTTATTGATAAGGATTATATAGAATACATTAAGATAAATAAGTTTTTTTTTTAGGCTGGTGTGCCTCTATAATTAGAAAGCAAAAGCAAGGACAGCTACAGTAGCAACAAAAGGCAGGACACCAGTGTACATGCCATTAGCACCAGAGCCAGTCTGGGAAGCATGGTCATGATCATGGTCATGGCCATGGGCATCAGTAGAATTAGAAGTGCTGTTGGCCTTGATAGCAATAGCATCAGCAGCAGCTTGGGTAGCATTCTTGACGACTACAAGAGAGGGTGCTGTTTCACCAGAATCACCTTGCTTAACGTAGGTCCAGTTGGCAGTACCATTAAGACAGGTTTGAATGGCAGGGAAATAGTATGTCACGTTAGAGACAGAGCTCAAATCAACATTGGGAACAGAGAGGTTCAAGGGGAAGTCGAGAGCATCATGAGCACCCAAAAGACCACCAGACCAGGTAATGGTCTTGACAGAGGTGTTGGAGGCATCACTGTATTCAGTAGTCAAAGTCTATAAAGAAGAACATTTAAGGTAAGTTGAAGTTTCATTTCCAATGGTGACTTCAGTACTTTACCCAGTTAGTCAATTGTTGAGGCTTCACGTTGGAGACTTGATCAGGTACAGAGACAGAGATGCTGATGGTATCAGATCCACTACAGCCGTGAGGGACATGGAAAGCAGTAGAGACATTTTGTCCAGGTTCAACAAACTTGGGAGTCAAAGTAACATGAGCATCAGCAGAACCCAACAGAGCCAAAGAAGCACAAGCAGCAACCAAAGTAGAACGGAAGATAGCCATGATGTAAGAAAGAAAGTAGTTTGAGACAAAGAAAAAACAAAAAACAAGGAGAAAATTATAGCTTATTATATACTTGAAAGTAGCAGCAAAAATTTCTCAAAAAACTACCAATGGTAGTTTGACTTTGATCTGTTTACTTTAAATAATCACCGAACCTGATTTCTTTTTGAGGCACAGATACAATAGAAGGTCGAGAAGCCAAGTTGACTTGATCCACTATTTGCTTACTCTGTTTTCCTTATGTAAAGAAGCGGTTTCTGCTTTATTGTTTCAATTTGTATTTTCATTAAGCTACCTTTCTCGTTTTCAGTTTCTTGTTTTCAGTTTATTATTGTTCATAAAGACGCGTTTCTTTTTTTTTTGGAAAATAAAAGGATTTCCGTTACTCTATCCAATCAAATCTATTAGAATAGCTAAAGTCTCTCCCTCTCTCTCTCTCTTTTTATTCTCGATTGTGCTACCATTCCAATAAGAACAGTCCACTCAGGGCCTGATCTGTTTGACTTTTGACAGTTAGTACAGTTGATCGAGATGGAATTAGTTTGACATCTAGAGAGATTGACATTGAATTCATTTGAGACACTTTTCTCTTAATAATAGAAAGAGAAACTACAAACGAAATTTGAACCTATTGAAAAACTCTAACCTTAATTTAAAAAAAAAAGGAAACAGGCGATGCTTATGTCTGGAGAAATTTTTGATTCACAGAGAATTCCGGAAATAACCTTATTTGAAAAATTTCTGTAAAAAGTGTCACGTAGCATCTCATTTCCTCCTTAAGAAGTGAAAGTTTATTTGTTTTGATAATTAAAGCTGTCCTTTGATATCAATTTTCTTAAACTTCTTTACAGCTTCCATCAGTTCTATCAATGCAACCTTTGATTCCAAACAGTTGGCTTCTGGGTTCTTCAAGGCCTTTTGTTCCACCAGAAACTTGACTGTCTGTTCCTTACTCTCAAAACCTAATTCCGTCTCTAAAAAGGCAATCGGAATCTCTGGACGACATCTGGAAAGGATTGTTTTAGTTATCAACTCAATGAGTGGATACATTTCACTTACGCTTTACATAGAATCAGCAGAGCATTGACTCGTTCTCGTTCACAAAACTGGTCCATCAGATAGCCACCCATATTAGGTGCTTGCTTATACAGTGAAAAAAATCGATGATAATTGCCAGTAGCAAGTGAGGAGCGAACACCCAATGCATGTTGAACAGCTGGATCCTGCTTTTGATCCAAAGTCAAGTTTGCCATGGTAGCATTGACATCTAAACACAAAACTCAGTATATATCAATCTATATTGGTTTCTTTGTCTTTTGTTACCTGCCCAGTTTTGTGTATGAAGGAAATAGAGAATGCGATAGGCTGTAAATTCCATGACATTACCTGATATACCCTTTGTATATAACTCTTTTAGTTGTGTTTGACATTGATTGTATTCACCCAAATCACTCTACAAATAATGAAAGGGATAAACAAATCATTGTCTGGTTGACTTATCCTTTAGTTACCTTTTCTAATGCTATACGTGCATGGATCTCATAGACTTGCACTGTAAATTCATTTTTAATATGTTGTACAGTTAAATCTTGTCGCATGGATTTAAATTGATCACAAATATACGTATAGTTGGCTTCTGTTGTCCATTTCTGCTTTAACAATTCCAATGTCTGTTTCAATACCTCCAAAGGTCTGACAGTAGAAGGATCAGGGGCAGCAGTCAATCTTAGATAGTTTTTCTCTAGTTTTTGACAGGTACCAACGACTGCTGCACCACTTGTTTGATTGAAATCACTCTGTTCCATAGGTGACTGAGTTCTGAACTGAGCAGCATCTTCTTCAAATCGTCTTAATCTCTTCAATCGTTTGGCTTCTTCTTCTGATGATATAGGTCTCTGTGGTTGTAAATAATTCTTTGTTTGTAAGCCTTTTTTACTAATAAAAAGCATGTTAGACCTACATTCATTGTCATCATTGTTGCTTTCACAACTTACCCTTTCTTCTTTTTTGCAGGTCTTTGTACACATGCACTATAACCATTTGAGAAATAGTTATGTATGTTACAGGGAAATCACATAGTTAAATACAATCAAACTGTTACCTTGGTAAATCCATTTCACTCCAATCAGTCGTAAGTAGAGTTCCTGCTCTATGACTCTCTAAAATCAATTGTCGAAGTTGTTCCTCTGCTAAATCACGTTTCTCATGAAGACAGTTGGCAAATACATCTTGAACGTATTGTCTATACAAGAGAAATGGTTAGATTTCCTTTTAAACTTATCCTTGTTACTTACTTGAGTGAAGGTGGCCAAGTTTCAACGGCCATAGCATTCTTTTCATTCGCCTTTTCCTCTTCTGTACGAGCTGATGGTGTAGAAGGAGAGTTTTGAATAGCTAATGTTGAAAAGGAATTGGTAGGTTCAGAAGAAGAAGAAGAGGGTAATGACGATGGTGGTGGTGGTGGTGGACGAGTAGGAGCGGTGTTTGGAGTTGAATGATAAGCAGGCTGTTTCTTTGACCATGGAGGAACTTTTGGACCTGGACCTAGTATAGGTTATGATTGTATGTTCAAATTAGAAATAAAGCAGACTTACGTATAGCAGGTGATGTTTGTTGATAAGCAAGATTAGAAGGTGGAGGTGGAGGTGGGGGTGGGCGCCCCATTGATGGAGGAGGCGGAGGAGGTGGAGGTCTAAGATGATCAATACATTTTCTTTCCATTGGATACTTTAAAGGCCAGAGGATTTACCTTGGTGTTTGTTGTTGCGTATAATAAGGCGGTGCACTATAACTATTAGAAGAAGTAGTAGTAGTAGAAGTAGAAGGCGGAGGAGGAGGTGGAGGTGAATGCGCATAATTCGATTGGTTATATGGATAATAGTATTGGCTATAGTTATAGTCATAACCTGTATTGTTAGTAGAAGAAGAAGTGTTAGCACCAGAAGAACCATCACCGTAGTGCTGATAGTATTGTTGATAATATTGATGATGAGAATATGGCTGTTGTTGTTGCTGCTGTTGTTGTTGTTGATGAGGCTGTTGTTGGTAATAAGATGCGTAAGGGTAAGCTTGTGATGTAGTTACATTACTGCTTGTATCATAAGGTGCTTGCCATTGCTGCTGCTGTTGTTGTTGTTGTTGTTGTTGGTTATTGTTATTTGTGGACCTAGGGAAAAACACAATAAAGAAGGAAGCAGTCAAAAAAAAAGTAACTTTATTCCTATGCCTTTATTGTTCTTTACCAAGGAGGGTTCACTGCAGGTCTTGTTGGAGATGCCACTTTGTCTAATTTAAGAATGAGGATAAAGGGGGGGAAAGAAAGTCTTTTTTTTTTTCTATTTGTTTAAAAAGGAAAAAAAAATAGTATTTTACGCGTATCTTTTTTTTTCGACCCTTATTAATGTCAGACACGCATAATCCAAAGGCTTGGTTTGAGAAATTAAAGCCTATAGCTGACCAAATCCAAGGGATCGAAATCACACCATCGAACAGCAAGCAAGCTACTCAATTGCTTGTACAACTCAAGAATCTACTTGAATCCATAGACGATCCCGAACAAGGATTGACTGCTGTCAATGTCCATAGTCTTCTCTTGCCACTCTTGAAACTCTTTCGATCCCTGACTCAGGGCTATGAGGCAGTCATTGAACCTTGGTTAGACGTCTTGCAGTTCTTGTTATCGAAGACATTGATCAGAACATGGCTTACACCTGCCTTTACAATGCAACTCATCGTCTTGTTCACTCATCTGATGGACCCAACTCGATCAGAAGAGATCAAGCTTAAGGCCGTTGGCTGTCTGTCGGCCACTTTGCCCGCTCAGTACAAAGAAGGACGATTTATAGAACAGTCGATCTATGCTAATCTGATCGCAATGATTCAGGAACAATTACCTGCTATATCACATACGATCATGACTCTATTGCAGCTCATTCAACATGAACATCACGTCGATCTTCGCCTAAGTGCCATTCGTACTCTCTCTCAATTGTTGCTTGATAACCTCTACACACCTGACATTTTGGCTGGGCTTTTGCCTGGTGTAGTATCCAAATTATGTGCAGCAATTAGAAGACGGCAGGAAAAGGAAAACCATCAAGTGACGTGTGATCTATTGGCTCTTTTGGGTCAATTGATCCAGCATGTTATGAATGACGACCATAATACAACATTGGCAGAGGTGCGCTCCTTTCATGATCTTTTGCCTACTGTAACTGAGACAGATGTATCTGTCCGTAATGCAGAATGGTATCGTCAGTCAAAGGAACGCATGTTACCTATTTTAAGTCAAATCTTAAAGCCAGATGCTTATTATCCACACTGGCAATCACGCTTAGCCTTTGTTGAATTTGCCTACATCCTCTTATTCTATTGTTCTCGTACACTGGATAATTGTATCAAGCCATTGACAGAGATGTTAGTTGTTCATCTAGACGATCCCTTTGATCAAGTTACTACTACATGTCAATTGAGAGTACAAGTGTTGATGTCAAATCCTTCTTTCGAGACAGCCATTGCACCAGTCCTTAAAGATGATCTGTACGATTGGATGCAACGGTTACCTCATATCATTTTGACAAAGGCTGAACAAGAAAAACAGATGGCCATGGCTATGGTTACAGGTTTACTGATCTTACTGGCCGAACAAGCGCATAGTATCTTGAGCTTCAGTTTACCCCGTATCTCAGATGGTTGGATGACAGCCTTTGCTATGGATCTAGAGAGTCTGAAGATAGTGGAGCAAGACGCCAACCAGTTTATCACATTTGATCATCAACAGGCAGTAAAGACGATGTACCCTCGCATTCGATTCAAACATGTTGTTTCAGATAATGCTATGCTCCAATCTGTGCGAATGTTGAATACTATAGGTCAATATGGCGATGTGGATATGTGGGTGCATCATTTTATGCGTTACCTCTCTTCTGAGTCTAACGATCCTCAAGCTGCCTTCATTATTCATGCATTATTGGAAGGTGCGATGACCTCTACTGAAGATTGGGTGCCATCAGACAGAACCTTAGTCCTTCAAGTGATGAACAGCATCATGGATACACTCACATTGGACAGACAATTCAACAAATCTACACGAACCTTAACGGCAAACCAACTAGATGATGAAGCCAGCTCCATCTTGCTTGTCTGTATCTCCCTTCAGATTGTAGGTCTATGCTGCACTCTTTTGAGTCAAGAACAACTACAAGAGCAGCTAATTACCTTACTCTATCCTCTCTTATCTCATCTGGGCTCTACCAATCGTTCCATTCATACCTATGCTCTCATTACTTTGGATTGTATAGCGCTTCAATGCGGTTTTAAGGAGGGTGGAGCTAAAGAACTGGCGATTGCTAATATTGATTATGTCATCAATACTATCTCTCAGCATATCACCATGTTAACACAGCATGTTCGTGTCCTGTTTGTCTTGAGAGCCTTGATCCAAGTAGGCGGCCGTAAGAGTATAGATTATTTAGATGATTCTGTAGAAGAAATCTTTGATGCCCTTGAGCGCTATGGAGATCATGAATGGTTGTCGGTGCAGTTGTGTAGTATTCTGTCTGATATTGTGCAAACATTGGAAAAAGAGTATCCCTTGGAGATCAAGCAGAATGACGTCAAGCTATCCTCACCAGCATCGGCTGTTTCCGTTGAAGTCAACGCCTGGATAGAACAGATGCAGATAGCAGTAGTGGATGGTGAGCATGCCTCGATGGAGGCAATTGGCAAATACTTTTTGGATAGACAACAACAAGGGCTCAATGACAATCTTACATTAGCTCAGACAATGGAACAAGGTAATCTGTCTCAAGAAGAAGAACAACAAAAAGATGAAGGAGAAGAACATGAAGAAAAAGAGATGCCATTAAACCATGAGCAACAAATGGCTTTGGCTATCATGACTACATCTGGCCATTTCTTGACTTCTTCTTCGCCTCAACTACGTGCAAAAATGCTTCATTTACTCTCTCAAGGTTGTTGTATACTGGCCAGCCATCCAAACAAACTAAATCCTCTGATTCACAGTATGTGGACCAATATCGTCTATCGATTTAGAGACACACACAACTATGTTGTTTATGCAGCTGCTCAGCTATTAGAGACACTGTCTCAAATCTCAACTGATTTCTTATCCAGTCGATTCGAAAAGGACCTTTGGCCACATATGCAGCATCTGTTACAACAAGGTGAAGCAGCGGCTAAATCAGATTCAAACAAAACAGGTTACTCTATTTATTCTGTCTACAACCGGACCCAACTCTGTCTTCTAAGGACATTAACACAAGTGGCTTATCATGTACCTCTTCCACAGCCTTTGATTAAGGCCATCTTACAGGCATCACAGTTTTATTGCTCCTCCCTTGTCCATCAACAATTGAATGAAGCTTGTCATGCTTTATTTAATGCATTAGAGACACAACAACCCGATACTGTCTGGCTCTATCGACTGACAAGTCCACCTATACCTACTAGTTCTATATTGGAACCAATAAAATGGCCTCTGATAAAATCTTGATCCTAAAAACAAAGAGATGTCTCTTTCTTTTCGGAAAATAAGCCAGAATATGCCTTATTACTTTTTATTTAGAACCACATCTCCTCCTTTTTTCTCTCTTTTTCTTCTTCTTTTACTTCATCTATCTTTCTCTCTTCTTCTTTTCTTGAACATATTCAATTTTGGTAGCTTCTTAACTTAACAATGCCATTTTGTCGTTGTGGAGAAGTATGCTATGGTGTACAATGTAAAAAATGTGGGTTCAAATTCGATAGTAAACCTACAAAAAAAGGTAGATGAACAAACCATTATAATCTCTTCTTTGAAAGAACTTTAAAAGCTTAAATTTCCGAATAAAGAAACCCCACAGGCTGCTTCAGGGGAACCACCTATGATGGTCGTAGACCGATGGCAATCCAGGCAAGTAAGATTTTGTATCATTAAAACTCTTTTCTTTTAATCACAAAAAAAAAACCACGATAAAGGTATCTTGGAAGTGTCATTGGTTTAGACAGTCTCTCTAAAAAAGCCGTTGAATTAAACAAATCACCCCCCGCAAAGACACCTTTAGACTATGGACTTTTAGATAGTCGCAAAGTTAGATCTTCTCAAAGTATGAATATTCGATCTACTACAACAACCAAGACAGAATGTCATTCATGTAAAAAGAAACTTAGCGGCAAGACAGTACGATTGCCCGATGGTTCAGCCAAATATCATTGGCATTGTCTTCAATGCAAAGGTTGTGGATTACCCTTTGAAGATCCTTCTTTCTATATTGATCCCTTCAAGCATATTTATCATCCTCAAGTAAGATTCTCTACCTTTATCTCTTTAAAGCTAAGAGACTTGACCTTCATTTTTTTCTCTTAGTGTGCACCTTCTATTCAGACCTGTTCTCGATGCTCACAAGCCATTGCTGATACATATTTACATTATAATACACAAATTCTACATCCTCGTGTAAGTTAATTGGTTTTTGCTAAACTACTTATACTTAATTTGTTGTCAGTGTTTCCGATGTACTGGATGTCAAAAGATCCTTCATCCTACCTCCATCTATACTGACTTTCAAGGACCTTATTGTCAGACTTGTACTCATGAAAAACTAGATCAAGACAAGCAAGTTTTATCTGATCATCTCAAGATTGTTCCATCTCCCATCAGTAAAAATCACGAGATGGTTGCCAGTCCCGTGACTCCTCTATCGCCTCTAACACAAATACCAGAGAATGTCAAACCTTCTGCCTTGATGAGCTCAAGAGGCCGTCCCTTACCCAAGTTTGGTCTTGTACGCGATTGTGCAGGGTGTCATGAACGTATTGTGTCTGTTCATGAAGAGATACCAGGACCTAAAGCAAGCAAATGGCATAAGAAATGTCTCGTCTGTCAAGGCTGTCTCAAGTCATTGGATTCAGGTGCTTCAGTCGATGAAGAAGAAGGGAAATTGAAGCCCTGGTGTACAACATGTTTGGTAAGGAATCATTTGATTTTTATTGTAGCAGTACTCATTCAACTTTTTTTTTTTACTTAGTTAACAAGAAAAAAGCGCATGGCAACATCATTATCGCAAAGACTGACCACTTTAAAAATAAACTAAAATAATAAACAATGAGTGTATAATAAAAGGAGCTTTCCTCCAAAAATAAGGAGAAGAAGAGTGTTCTCTCTTTCTCTTCTTTTCTTCTTCCTTTTTTCTTTTCTCTTTTTTTTTTCTGATATTTTGTGATGAGTGATGCACCTTCTACCTCTGTTTCACCTAACGTACCTACAGATCATATCTACTATCATCCCTATCATAGTAAACGAGTTTGTCAAATCTGTCGAAATCGATATTTACCTTCCAATGTCCGAGATATTGGTCCTTACTTAATTCATCGACGTCACCCGGGTCTTCATCCAACCTGTCCATGTCGCTATGGAGCTCATGCTGTTTGTATTAAACAGTATGGAACTGACTTTGTCTGCCAAAATTGTAATTATATATATCATGTCAGTCATATCCGTTTTGCTCAGTTCTTCTGTTTTCTAAGTCATACCCTCAGTCTTGCCTCTGTGATTGCCTTGGTGGT
The DNA here is from genome assembly GCA_025331435.1 of Choanephora cucurbitarum. Taxonomy (NCBI): domain Eukaryota; kingdom Fungi; phylum Mucoromycota; class Mucoromycetes; order Mucorales; family Choanephoraceae; genus Choanephora; species Choanephora cucurbitarum. The sequence goes on from JAIWNI010000033.1 coordinate 229,190, forward strand.
TGGACTAGCTCATTTGGGAAAAGCTCTAGATGAACTCGGGTTAGGAGAAGAAAAAGGTCCCAAATTAGATGGTGATGAAAAATGGCATGATCATGAGCTAAATGAAATTGTCAATTGGCTCAATACGGTTCATTATGCTACAGGTATAGCAGGTGAAGCCATGTTGGGTTTAGTCTATATGGTGGGTGTCTGTTTGGTGATTGGACTGGATCGAACTGTACTGATGGTGTGGCATATCTTGTACCTTAATCTTGAATGGCTTGGTAAAACCCGTATGGGAAAGAGTGTGTTGTATATCGCTCTATGCTGTTTAGGCTTGCTAATGGGTACATACCTCTTGTTTTTTTCTTGGGTTTGGGCTAGTTTGTTACATCATGTCAAAAGGCGCGTACTAAATATCAAGAAAGCTCCACTAGATGTCTAGAAAGTGTAACATCATATAATTTATCATATTCATCAATTTCCGTGCATATGTGTGTGTGATAGCTCGTCTATCAGTGTATTCATTTCTTCGCTTTAAATCTAATAAATGTATCTCCCTCCCTCCCCCCCTTTGTCTCATCTCTATTTTTTAGACTTCTTTCAATACTTACATGTATATTTATATGTATTTCAAATCATTGATTTTCTTCCTTTCTTCTTCTCTTTTCTCTTTCTTTCCTTATCTCTGCTTGTTCGTGTGTGGGTGCAAACATACGCATTCCTTTGATTAGCCTCACGTTTACCTACTTTCTCGTCTGCTCAGTTTTCTTTTGATAAATATTGATATCGGAATAATCCTTTTTTTATTTATTTTTAAACTTATATGCCAAGTAATAAGAGAAAAGCCACTCGAAAGAGAAAGGCAGTTGAAGAATCAGAAGACAACTGGTCGGATGATTATATCTATCCTTCATCTATCAAGAGGAGGCGTAGATTTTCGGTACAAGAAACAAATAAGCTAGAAGAAGAATACAGTTTCAATGCAAGTCCAAGTCAAGAAAGACTTCAACAGATTGCTAATGAAATAGGTACCGCTCGAAAGATCGTGACTACTTGGTTTCAAAATAGAAGGGCTAAACACAAGCGCAACGAAAAGAAAGAAGAGACAGTAATGAGTGATAGAGAGATAAGCCTCACCAGAGATGTTCGTTATGATGTGCCGCAGATCCATTATAATAACCAAATAGTTGACATCTGTCGTCTCCCAGAAACAAGCACAGACAACCCAGAATACTCCATGGATGATTCATCTGTGATGTATCCTCCATGCATGAATACTCTGCAAAGTCATGCCATGTTGAATCTTGTCGAACCTGATTCTTGGATATCTACAGATGAAGTGCAAGAAGAGCATTTCATGCTTCCTTATTCCATTGAAACAAACGACGGCTCACTGTATATTAATCCCTCTCAGTTATTATTAAACTATCAGCTGTGAAATCCATCTTTTTTTTGTGTTTGTTTGTACCATTGTCGGTTCATTTCGACTTGCTGATTGATCTGATACTTTGCTTCTTTTTTTCTTTTTGACTGATTTTTTTGGTGTTTGTTTGAAAGCATCAACTGTACCTCAGAAAATGATAAAAATCATTACTTCCTCAGTCACTTACTTTCTTTCTTTTTGAGGGAAACTCCTCTTCTTACTGATTGTTCTCGCTCTAACCTTGCCTGTGTCATAGAGATTCAGCATTCCCTTGATGGTTAAAGAACCATTCTCCGAGATGAAGACACACATTCTTTTAAAGAGCATTCTCATCATTGAATTGAAGCAACTTTGCTTAAATTGATGACTTAATTCTCTTTGAAATAGTCCCCCTTTTTTTTTAGTTTGCCACATAACAAACAAATAAGAAGGCCTGTGCTTAGATCGTTTATGTTACTTTCTAATGAGAGCCAGTTGACTATATAATCAGTAAGGAAAAGGGGGAAATAAAAACACATTGATTGCAAACTAATATAAGGTATAATCATTGTATTGTTTTTAAGTATACGTACAGAGTTGATTCGGTTATCAAGTTTATGAAAACAAAGTAGGCTTATTACCTTACTCTAACCTTGAGAGAGCGGCTTAGCTCGGAGTTTAGATGAACACTAAATTCATACCTCTTCCTTGAGGGGAGGGTGAAAGTTCATGGCTCCCAATTTTTTCTTTCTTAGCTGAGATTTTCAACTTATATCTATCTGTCTCCTCTTTTTCTCTCTTATCAATATCATGGCTTCTAACGGTGTTTATATTTTCCGTCATATCCAAACAAAGCAAGTTCTTGTTAGTCTAAAGCCTAACATGAAGGTATGGAGATGAGGCATACAGACAAACCCATTCGCTAATCCAATGTTTCTTAGTCAAAAGTGATCCAACAACTTGCTACAACACAACGCCCTGTCGCCTTGAGAAAAGATTTATGGCGTCCCTTAGTAGCCTTGACAGGCTTCCAAACACCTCAAACAGCACAAGCAGTGTCAGACGCTCTTTTGCAACGCTCTAAAATTCGTCAAATCGATCTTGCCACTAGCCCTGAGCATCTTGCTCGACCTAAGCGTTTAAGAGTAGTAGACGAAAAAGATTTGATCGAAAAGTCTGTCATCTCGCTGCGTGAATCTTTAGCCTCAGCAGCCAAGAATGAGACCAGCGTTTTAGCTCTTTGGGAACAACCTCATTTTATGGAATTAAAGGGTGAAGGCGAATGGCCATCATTTTTACAACATGGACAATTAGAGTTGAAGAACAATCGATTTGTAAAGGAAGAACCTAAGCATGTATAGACTATAAATAATTACAATAAAAGAAACAATTGGAGAAGGGAAATCATTTTGCATTAAGTCCTTTTTTCTTTTCTTTAACCAGGGATTAATGGAGTGTTAACAAGCAAAAACAACAAAACCATTAAAACTCAGTTCCGAGCTTTTGATACTTGCTTGTCTTTTTTTTCACCTTTTCTTTCCTTCATTTGAATTCACTTCTCACCATGTCAACTAATCAAGGATCTGCTCGAGATTACATCAGATCTTATGTAAAAGAAGCTTCCCTTGAAGATGACTATTTGAAATCAGAACAGCCTCAGTACGATCCTAGCAAACCTATTCCATCGGCACCATCGGTCGTTGACGAAAAAGCTGCACCTGCTACTACTTCTACTGCTAACCAGCAGCAAGAAACTACATTCAACATTCATTTACCGACTCAAAACCCTATCCCATCCAATGAAAATGAACAAGAAAGAATTCAAGAGAGACCGGCTATTCAACTTACGGCAGGCGATTTCAAAGAGCAACGCAAAGACGTGCATGATACTGCATTGACGGTATGTGTTGATTTGCATGAGCAGCTCTTGAGTTGCTTTCAACACGGTAGTTGGTGGGATAAAGCAAAAATGTGCGAAGAGCAGAAAAAAAAGTTTTGGCACTGTTATAACAATCAGAAGGTAAGTCCTGACTGATCCTTATAAACAGAATAAGAAGGTTGGGCTGATGGATATACTTTGAATAGCGATTTTTGAAAGACGTTAATTACAAGAGTCCTCTGAACACAACTGAAGAGGATGAGCGTATTTTAATGGCAGCTTATAAATTACGCAACAAGCTAGATCAGGAACAAGCAGCGAAATAAGCATTCATTAGACAATAAAGTTTTGAAGCGAAAAAGCAACCAACTATTTTCTGATTGCTGAAAGACCACAAGCGATAGTTTCAAAAACAGATGGTTATTTAGTCTTCTTTCAGGATTTCAGAGCATCAATTTGAGATAGAGTTTCAGGGATCATTGTGCAAAATTTACCTTCAGTTAATAAAATCAAGAGAAGTTGTGTGTTCTCCCTAGAGTAGATAATACAGTCCTTTTGTTCATTACATTGAATAGACAACTATCTATTACTCAGTGTTAGTCGAACTATGCTCAAGTAACCCTTTCTCTACAGGCTTTCGCCTTAAGACAAAATAATGGTTTGTTTGTAAACTCAGACAGACGATGATGATAATGAGGAAGAAAAGGGAGGAATTTACGTAAATCCCCCCCCCCCCATTTAGGCCAACGTCACTCACTCTCTTTTATTAGAAAAAATGTAAAGTCGGTAAAACAATTCAAATTATTAAATCTCTCTCTCTTTTTTTCTTATTATTTGTTAACTATCCTTCTTTTTTTTCTTGATGTTTCGCCCAAATACAACAGCAGACCTTAATGAGTTCCCAGCATTAGGAACACCACCTACTTTAAACAGAAGTATGAACAATCGGTTGGGTACTAGCTATGCTTCTACAGCTGGCAACAACGGGTTTCAACAGCAACAGCAACAACAGCAACAGCAACAACAGCAACAAGGTGCCAGTGAAATAGAAGACTTGAAAAACAATCTTGCGTTCAACAGAGGCAACTTTAGTAACAACAACAACCAACCGAGATCATTTTCTATGGATGAGTTTCCTGCTTTACGTAGTTCAGCTGTACCTTTTGATAATGCAATAGGGGGACGTGATGCAGTCAATAACTCAACTGTTGCTGGTGGTGCCAATAAGCCAGAACAATGGTTGGACTATGCCAACTTGCGAGAAAGCCAACCACAAGGTAAGCTTCCAAGTGTGTTATTCAATAGATGACTTATTTGCATAATAAGGGAAACCATTTCCAGACACGAAAGCAGCACCAGGTAGTTCTGAATCTTGGGTAAGAAAAAAAAAGTACAGACGGTATTTATAACATACGCGTGTAACTTATATAAAAACATATTTTCTGCAGATTCAATCAAGAAAGTCAACGCAAGATGAAGTCAATGATGGCAAGTCAACAGATCCTTATGGCCTGTTAGGTCTTTTAGGAGTGATCCGCATGACGGATCCTGATCGTAGCATGTTAGCATTAGGTAGCGACTTAACTACGTTAGGGTTAGATTTAAACACATCTGAGTAAGTAGAAAAAAAGAAAAAAAGATGGTGACCGTTCACAAGGACAAACGACTGATGGGCTTACAATTGTCTAGTTCTATATATTCAACATTTATATCACCTTGGTCAGATACACAAACCTTACCAGGTCTAAACGTTGAGCCAGGTTATTATTTACCTGCTTGCTATCGTAATGTTCAAGCAACACCACCAGCTCATCAACGCATGAGAACATTTTCGGATGAAATCTTATTTTATGTGTTTTACTGTATGCCAAAGGACATTGCCCAGGAGGCAGCTGCTCAAGAGTTGTAAGTTAAAGAAGAAGACAGCTGAAGAGTGTGTAGAGGAAACTTAAAGCCTTTTTTTTATTGTTCAGATATGCTCGTAATTGGCGTTATCATAAGGAATTAGGGTTGTGGTTAACAAAGGAGACGGACGAGAATGGTAGACCTGTACAATCATTCCGAAGGACATCACCTAATGCTTTAGATCGTGGTGTGTATGTCTTCTTTGACCCTACAACATGGCAAAAAGTGAAAAGAGAATGGACTTTATCTTGGGACGCTATTGAAGAGCGATCTCAGCCAGCAACAACAACAAGTAATCAAGTATCTACTAATCAAGCATCTACATCACCAGGTGCTAATTCAAGTAGTTCAAATACAAATAGAATGATGATGTAAAAAGAAAAAGAAGTTTTTTTTCCTATTTATTTATTTGACACCTAACCTTTCATTTTGCTCAAATATATAATTCGATTAAAGCACTTTAGTTTGGCCTAAGCCATAAACAATGTTTGAACACCTTTATTCATACGTTCATAACGAGACATATCTCTTTCATGCTTAAGGTCTTTTAGTTGTTTCTCAAGTCGTTTCTTTTCATCAGCTTCTCTTTGAAGGACACGTTCATGATCTTGTTTCATAGAATTGATCATACTGTAGAATTCTTTTCGAAGACTAGCAGTGGTAGGTGTATCTTGAGAATGATTCAAGTGCTTTGTTCTTTCTTGTGATAGAACGGATTCTAGATCCTGGACTTCTTTCATAAGCTTAGAGATACGTCGTTCATAGTTCTTCTTGTCCGTCTCAAATTCGATCGCTGTACCTGTCAGACGATCGAATTCCCTCAAAATGCCTTCGTAATTGGCTTCCATGGCCTCACTTTGCTCAATCCAGGCAGCTTCTTTCTCAGAGAACATTGCTTGGAGTTGCATCAAACTCTCTTGGTTAGCAGCATTGTGTAGCAAGGGTGTCTGTTGACGTTGTTGTTGCTGAGCCAATTCAGCTTCCAGTTGACGAATCTGAGCATCACGGGCATCCAGCGCCCTTTCTTTTTCTTGAACCAGTTGCTCCAGATTACGGCATGTGGCAGAGAGTTGTTCATGTTGAATACGTAGTTCATCAAATTGATGCGCTGTCTTTTCCAGAAAGACAGCTTGCTCTCTTAATTTGGCTTGGTATTCCTGTGCCTGTTGTTGTTCTACTTGAGAATAATCTTGACCATTGGATAATGTCTTGTTCTGGGCACTTTCCAACCGCTCTTTTTCCTTTCTCAAATGAAATACTTGATCGCGGTACTGCTCCATCTCATTTCGAAGCGCATGTTCTCGTTGGTAGAGTGCTTGCGATTGAGAATGAAGCTTGCTTGCCTGAAGCTCCATGGAACTAACGACAGATTTAAGCTGATTCACTTGTGCTTGTTCCTGTTGTAGCTCTTGTTGAACACGCTCTTCGTTATCATGAGCTACAGACAGTTGATCTTCTAATTGCTGAACACGGCGGTCTGCAATGGACGAAGAGAAAGAAGACTCAGGCTGCAATTGAGTCTCTAGCATAGACAATAGTTGAGTAGGTGAGTTAGTGTCTGATTGAAGATTGTATCGTTTCAGTATCGACTTCAAAGCATGTGTGATGGTTTCAATTTCTGACTGTAACTGTTGCAATTTCTGTTTGGATTTGACAGATGTTGTTCTAGACAGCTGAGCCTGAAAAGAGAGAGAAGAAGAAGAGGAAGTTGAAGAGAGAGGAGGTGAAGACAGCATCGGTGAATGAAGGGAGGATTGCTTTTCGAGTTTTTGCAGCCCCTGAGAGAGAATACCGGCTGTATGCTGTAGTATTCGATATTCAGTTTCTACCTCTTCTACTTTTAGGCGGTCCAATTGCTCTGATAGTTGTTTGACTTTTCGATCTGCTTGAACTGCTTCATCTAGTAAAATCATGACAGATTCTCGGTTCTTATTGGTCGATAGATTTGAAAGTGAATGTGAAGTGGCTCCAATCTTTTTGTCTAACTGTAATCGAGCAGATGCGTGACTGATTTGGTTTCGAAGTTTACTATGATGCTGTAGTGTATTGTGAGAACACATAGTCAAGACAGTGCCGTTTCTTTTTGTTTTACCTGCTTCAACTGTTCGTATTCTTCAAAAGATAGAATAGGATACTCCTTTGAATCGATCACTGCATGTGACACAAGTAACTGCATCAACATATCTTCAGAGTCAATCTGGATTGTTTCTTGTTTTATGGCTGTATCAATTGGCTTCAGCTTCCAGATGTTCTGTAGTTCATGCGTTAAATCATCATCTACTGTGTTAGCAGAAGAAGAGCTTGATGAGGAGACTGAAGTATAAATGGTAGAAGGTTCGTCTAATGAGCTAGTGTTCGACTTGTTACCTAGTTTACTAATTTAGTCGACTAAGCAACACAAGAAAAAAATAGTCTTACCATGTGACGCTTTTATCTGCTGCTGTTGTTGTTGAAGTGAATCTCTAATACGAAAGGGTGAACGGGTAGGCAAAGTGGGTGAAAGAGAAGCTTGGCTGCTATAACTGGAAGTGCTGGTTCGGTTGTTGTTGTTGTTGTTGTAGTTGTAATGCTGGTTACTGTAGTCCTGTTCTTTTTTAGCTGCAGAGAAGTGAGGAAAATGGTTGCGGGTAAACTTGAGACCATTAGGTCTGTCATCCGTATGAGCTTGTTTAAGAGGGATCTAGTGTACATAAGAAAGTAAGCAACAATCAACTGCGACTCTACAAGTGTTTACCATAATATAAAAGAAAAAGGGAGTAGCGTATAAACGAAGTAAGAAAAGAAGGGAAAGAAATAGAAAGAAGGAAAGGCTTCGAGTCTATAAAACCTCGAAAATCGAAAAGGAGAGGGTATGCCAGAAAAAAATCAAGATGAAAATGGGTAATAATTAATTAAAAGGCGTTTTGTAAATTGATTGTTGTTAAAGTTTTTTTAAGAATTGGTGTTAATTCTTTATAAGGCCCTATAGCCAAATGCTACATGCACCCTATCTAAACTAGCTTAATTAAGGATTTCCTTTTGTTTAAAGAGGTAGTTTTGACTGAAAAAGACAACCAAACCCATTTGTAATTAGATAAAAGCTCACTCAGAAGGTTCCTTTCCTTCTTTGCAACACTTGCTGAGTCAGTAAAAAAGAAGGGAGTAACAAAAAGAAATAAGTGACACTGTAACTTGGTTAAGGTTTTCGTGCTTATTACGTTCGCTCAAAAGATAGTATCTTACGACTGATATATGTCATTAGACAATCTCGAATGACACTTTGAAACATGGTAATACCCATTATTTATCAATATGAATACTTTCAAAAATTTAGTGCTTATTAATGGCTAAAAGAAGAACTTAGTTATCCTCCAGGCTGATGGATAGCTCTATCTGCTTCTTTATCATATACAATGGTGCCCCAATTTAAGCATAATAATTTTGTAAGCTTTATGCATTATACTTGTATGGAAAATAGGGCATTTGGCAAGCAAGTTTAGATTTCCTTTAATATGCTGCGCTCTGATTGTACTTTTATAGCTTTTACTATGCTTGAAATGGGGAACCGCTATAAACATAACACATGAAGCTTTAAAATCATTATGCTTAAATCGGGGTACCACTGTAGAAGAAGAGAGCAATTACTTTCAGAGAATCTAATGCCATCATATAACACTCTTCTGGACATAGCTCCTTCCAGTACTTTTCATTGAGAGCGGAGTTGAAGCAAAGGCCATCGAAATCAGACCATCCTTACTCTCAAGTTGTAGCAGCAAGAAAGCGAGTGCAGATAGAGAGACTGTCTTCTACTTTTTCATAGACCAGCCCCCTTTTAAGCGGACCATTGCTTCTTCCTCTTCTTTTGTATCAAATCAATACATGTGGAAAGTGGCGATTTATTATATATATGTTTGATTTGATATAATTAAATAATGCTGTAAAGAGGCCCAGATTCTCGATTAGTGTATTACAACTCAGAGTATTCCTCTATATTTATTTGCCTTGATTTCTTCAATACTCTATCATTGGTTTCAAAAAAGGAAAAAAAGCAAGCCGATCAGTATTTCGACTACACATGAAGCAATATACCAACCTGTTGTCGCTATTGTCATCAGACTGTCCATATGAATTTCGGATGCGAGCAATCGAAAGCTTGTACTATATATTATTCTTGTTGTTAATTTGAGCATCGGTTTTTTAATTGTCCAAAAAAAATAGCTTCACAAAAAGTGTGAACAATCTTCTCCTCGACGAGAGACAGTAGAGAAGGAACACCAACCTTTTAAGGAAATCTTCGATGCTCAGAACGCTTCTGGGGCTTCCACAAGATCTGCCGCCTAAAATTCAATTGAGCCTTTTACTTCTTCACCTTTGCTTAGCAAAAACAATCCTTTGAAAGGGAAAGCCAGTTTGGTAGATACACAAGAGGATACTGATGAAATGGATATTCCTGATTTTATTATCAACGATGCGAGTTTAGATTTGTATTTTGGATCTGAGGTTGAGAAAGACAATCTAAGATGGGGAATCATCAGATATCCCACACGATTAACAAATGCCTATGGCTGCATCTCCCCTACGGCCCTTTTTTAAGCTATTTTTACCATTTTCAGATCAGTTATGTTAAACCCAATGAAAAAAGACGAAATTGCATAGCTTCATCAAGCACTTTAATAAGCGTCAAGCGATACTCTAAATCCAGCACCTACCTTCTTGTTTTCATAACGCTCATTTTTTAGGTCCAAAAAAGACAATAACATGCTTAATCACGCCTCATCGAATACCTATGGCTTATTGAAGACTACTTAATCCCACGCTCATCCTGTTTACTTACGATCTCTACGCGTACAAAAGCTCTCTATGCTTAGTCTTCAAGAAACACAGGTCGCTACACTCGAAGTGATAGATAGTTTGAATCTATGCTTCCACCCTTATCAATCCTTCCAGACAAAAATTGAATAGGTAGTCTGTTAATTGCCATATTTCCTTTATTGATACGCCCAGCCACCTTAGCTATGTAAGGTCTCTCATCCTCATAGTTTATTTGAACCCTTTTCTATTCTCAGCATGCATGCACCAGCCAGTCCTCGAGAATTTTACAACAACCTTGCTCTTTTCTTGCATATTCTCTGTTCACGGATCCCTTTTGGAAAACCTCATTATTTTTTAGAACTTTGATTTTTCTTGTCTATGGACATCTACCTCAAACATTGCTATCGCTCTTGATCAAACAGAATTTCTTCAACTGCATGTAATTTAATGACTCTCGAGAAATAATAACGCTTTTGTGGTCCTATGAACGATGCATTAGTTGCTTTATTTAAGAGTGTTTAATGAGAGGTTTTTTACACTTACATTAAACATACTCTTGAGTCCAAAAAAAACTCTTATACTATCATGAGGCCGATGTCGCTTTTAGTTATATCATACCTCTTACCATCTTGAGAGGTAAATCTTTTTAAAGAAGCGAGAAAGAGAACAAGTATATTTATGGACCTCTACCGTCTTGCATAGTCCTGCCTCTATCATCTGTATCCAGTACAAATGGTGAAATTAATTCAGCATAGCGATTTCTATTTATGCACCAGCATTATATTGGTTTCAGAGGCTTGAATGATATCAAGGTGCGGGTTTCTTGTGTCTGCAAATAATATACTCTCACTTTGGATGTTTAGCACTCACAGTAGCAATAAGCAGCGTTTTGAACTACTCAAGCCATAGCTCGCTTCTTCTGTTTTGACTTTTGTCTTGCACTGAAGTCTATCAATGGCAATTTTGAGACTATATTCTTTGTTTCCTTTTTTTCAACCAAAAACTATCCTCTTTTTGCTATACTATTGATTTGCTAACTCGCTTGAACTATGAAAGTCTCGCTACTTTTGACTAGCCAAGGACTATCAGGGTAAAGATATTATGCATTGTCAGTCTAATGAAAAAACAAAGACGCATAAGTTGACGGAGTATTTTCTTAAATAAATGCCCTTTCTTTTTTTTTGCGTAACGCGTAGTTTGCGTAATAATTGTTTTTCTTTTCTTCACAGTAAACAATGAGTGATCAACAAGACCTTATTCAACAATTCGCCAACTTGACTGGTGCTAATGAATCGCAATCAAAGTTCTTCTTAGAAGCAAATAACTGGGACTTAGAAGTAAGTGTGAAACCACTTTCACTTTTGTTAGACAACTAACAACTTCATACTAGCTCGCAGCAAGTCAGTTTTTTGAAAATGGTGGTGCTGAAGTACCAGACATGACCTCCTCTCACGTACCTCAACAACAACAAGAGCAACTTGTTCAACCAGCTGTCATTGGCTCAAGTCCTACCACTACGCCTGCCAAGAGAAAGCCAGCACCTGCTTCTTCGTAACGTATTTTATTATTGAGAGAGAGAGAGCAAAGAACTAACAAGCTATTTAGATCTCAAGTTCGTACACTTAGAGATCTTATGTCTTCTAATGAAAACAACAGTGCAAGTGATGAAGAACATGAAAATCTTTATGCAGGTGGAGAAAAGAGGTATTGATTTTATACTTTTATTTTCGAGAATAACCCCCCTTCTAACTCAATGTATGCTAGTGGTATGATTGTTCAAGGACCCAACAAACGTGGTGGTGCCAATTTAGTAGATGAAATTTTGAAAAAGGCTGCTGAGTATGTAAGATTGGAAAACTATATGTGACAAAGTGATTGAAAAGCAATGTGTTTAATTTTCCCTTTTTTCTAAAGAGGTGGACAGTCACCCGAAGAGGCACCCAAAAAGTCTCAAAAGAAGTCTGCCTATACAGGTGTTGGTTATCGATTGGGCAGTGAAGATGAACCTTCTACTCGTGTTCAACCTGCAGTTGATTCAGATGATGACGAAGAAGAAGAACTTGAATCAGTATGAGAAGAAATTGAGTATACGAAAGAAAGGAAGCACTGACTCCTCCACAATTATTAGGTCACTCGTAACTTGACTTTCTGGCGTAACGGCTTTAGTGTTGATGATGGACCATTGTATGCTTATGCTGATCCAGCCAATCAAGAAATGTTGAACTCTATCAACGATGGGTAATATGTTGTTTTTTATAGTCTATAGAACACATTGTTTACACTTTCTTGAATCACTAGACGTGCTCCTCTTTCATTACTGAATGTTCGTCATGGTCAGCCTGTTGAAGTGCGTGTAGTGAAGCGCCAAGATGAAGATTATGTAGCTCCCAAGGTTCCAGTGAAGCCATTTGCTGGTACTGGTATTCGTCTCGGTAGTGCCGCAAGCTATTCACCTTCACCTCCACCTTCATCCTCACCTGCTGCCACAACCAGTCCTGCAAACACAATTACAGTTGATGATGCTCAGCCTACAACTAATATCCAAATTCGTCTTGCTGATGGTTCTAGGTATATAGAGAAAAAAAATCTTGTATATAAGATGACATGACTCATTGCTTTTCTAAAAAAAAAAACTAGATTAATCGCCAGACTTAACCACACACACACTGTAGCCGACATTCGTCGATTTATTGAGTCGTAAGTCTTGACCTATCAAACGAAAGCAAATCTGATACTGAATAATAACAATGTAATTAGATCTCATCCAACCACAAGAGCTTATGTTTTGCAGACAACTTTCCCTGTTAAGGAATTAAAGGATAATGACCAAACAGTGAAAGAAGCTGGTTTATTAAATAGTGTCATTGTTCAACGTTATCAATAAATATTTTTTTTGCATGAATATTTAAAAAAAAAAAAAATTACAAATTCTTTTATTAAGGTGTAAATAATCTTCTGCTATATAAAGGAAGAAAGAGAAGGGGGGAATGCGCGAACAAATATAATACATTATTACAGTGTTATTCATAAAAAGAGAGAAAGAAAAAGCATATTGAAGACTTTCTAGCTTCAGGATAATTCTTGGCTTCTTTTTTTTTGTTATCTTGCAAATATAGCAAGACTGCCATTTTTTGACATAAGGGTAATTCCGGATAAATAAGAGTTGTTTTGGGCATGCACATGGATAAATAGAGAAAGAGAAAAATAGAGAAAAAGAAAAGACATGTAAAACTTCTATCATGATATAGACCTAGTCAACCAATTCAGATTCGTTGTAATCATGCTTCTGGATCAAGTGGCGATTAAGAGCGTCTCGTCTGCTAAAGTGGGTAGCACAATGAGAACAAGCATAAGAACGCTCGCCACGATGGACAGTAGCCAAATGACGATCTCGGTCATGACGACGATCAAAGGCCTTGGGACACTGAGGGCAACCGAATTCCTTGACTCTTGACTTATCGTGAGTCTTGATGTGAGTGCCTAGGTTGTAGCGACGCTTGGATACATGGTCACAAAGATGGCAGTAGTACAACTTGGCTTCTTTTGGCTTCTTGGCGGATCTCTTGGTATTCTTGTTGTCTGTCTTCTTACGCTTGTTGATCTCATTGGTAATGTCATCAGTACAAGCTTTGCGCTTCCTACTTTCTTGTGGTTGTCTAGAAGACTCTTCCTTGACTGATGTACTGGCTTCTCTAGCCTCAGACTTGTTTGAGTGTGCTTCTTCGTCTTCTTCTTCTTGGTATAGATCACTGTCGTCAGACTCTAGACTGTCACTGAGTGGAGAAGAGGCATCAAAGCCAAGAATCTTGTCCCAAGTCACATCTTCGAACTGAGCGTCTGTATTGATAGACTGCTGTGATGAATTGAGAGGTGGGAAAAGTGAGTCAGCTTCTTCTTCTGTCACTAACTCAAGCTTGAGAGTCGGTGATGGCTTCTTGGTGGGTACTGTATGAGTATGAATAGCAGAGGTACCAGCCTTTGATTTGTCGAGTAATAAGACATTAGGATCACCGTTAAACTTGAGTGGATCATGTGTCAATTTGGCAATGCTATTCTCAGGATCGAGATAGGTAGCACAAATGTCGTCTTTATTGTTGGCAGCATACATATTCATGCTATTTAGACTAGGTAAGCCAAATGAAGCATACATCAAGTAAGGTGAGATTTCTGAGAGTGTATCGAAGAAGGGTGGAGTTTCGGCTGATGAATGATTGTCAAGGAATGGTGTATCAAATGATGAATCCAAATAAGGTGTGTTCATTGTGGGTGAAGTAGTAGGCATTGAAGCTGTAGCTTGATTATAATGTGATTGAGCAAACATGATATATAGTACAGAGTAGTTGATAAATAAATATGTATACAGTTAACAAAAAAAAAAGAAAAAAGAATTAGAAATCAATTCGAGCTTATTTATATTTGATTGTTCCCAAAAAAAATAAGGGGAGCATAAAGGGATCCATTTGTCATCACTCCAAGCATGGCGTGTGACTCGATTTCTGGTCACCATGGCAACCAGCGCTGAAATTCGGGCTATCGGCCTCTGAAAATGAAACCGTCGCTGTCTACTTTAGGAAGCATTACGTGGATAATTATCCGGCTCATCATCCTTTTTTTTGGGTTTTTCCTTTTAGGTAGATCTATCTCTTCTTATTTGTTGATTAGGACTCTTTTCTTGTTTTATCGAGTCAGAGAAAAAGATAGAAATGTATCGATTCAAATAAGCGTTAATTGAATACAAAGTCTATTTGCAATCTGGTTGATTACAAATATAGAATTTTAGCTCTCTTCTTTCAAAAACGAATAAGCCGGTGTCTGATTGGCCATTAATAATCCACATCAGAACTAGATAGATTTGTGTAACTTGAGGTTTTGATTCATAATTGGTGGCCCTTCCGTCAAATTAAAATTTGCTGTCATGGTTTCCATGACAACCTTGTAGTGCAAATTCGCGAAAACAAACAAACATTGCCTATATTGTTTCTTTTTTACCGTTGATAGAGTGCCAGGTATAAAGGTCATCAACAGTTAGTGCAAATCTATTTTTAAAAGAGGCAAAAAGTAGCTTGCAGTAGCAATCAAAGATCATCGGATCAACAAAAAGGTTAGAACGGGGGATTGAGGAAAATGAAGAAGACAAAAAAGTTAGGACCTGTTATGCTACTTCCAAAAAAGGAAGGTTCGTATTACGTTTTGTGGTTTCCGTAATAATTTAGACATTTGACTCATAACCATCTTTATCATCGATCGCATTCTAATTGATAAAAAAAAAGGCGTTCATCTAATTTACAAGCTATGACCTATTTCTTTTTGTTCAAGCCTTTCTCTGAAACAATTCAATTTTTTGCTTTCTATAGATTTCTTTCACTTTTAACTGTCGGTCATTTCATAGGCCTATCTGTCAAATTTCTTTCTTGTCAAACCGAAAAGGAAATGAGACTCCGCCAATTGCATTATTTTTCTTCTGGTTACTTCTAAAGATTCTTATTGGCACGGCTGAATTCGATGCTTTTAATCATTGGCAACCGAGTGTGCGCTTTTCTAGTTTGCTTGTACCGAATATCTCCTACCAGGTTATCGGATACTAGAGTTTCTCATACTTTCTTTTCTCTTTCTTTCTTTTTTTTCTGTCAGTATGGAGTATTTAGTTATATAAGCCTCTTGAGTTTTTTGTTCTTTCTTAGAGATCGAGTCATTATGAAAACACTGATGTTGCAGCAAATTCAGATCGTATTTTGATTGTTTAAACTGTTAAATGTCTATTGATTTCAGTGACATAGTTTACAACCCTGGACGAGAGAACATAGCACACATATGCGTGTGAAAAAAAAGAGAGACAGAGAACAAAGTGCTCTATTGTTTTTGTCAACCTTCATTGCTTATAACAATTATTTGAATAACAAAGTGTAGAATGAAAAAAACATTAAATCAGATAGTTTGACAGACACAGGCTATATATAAACAATGCTTTCTATGGGTTGATTTGGCTATAAAATAAAAGGAACGGCCTTGAGTGTGTAACGCGTCATTTCCTTTTTCGGAACAATATGCAAGCAAAAAAACTTGAAAAGACAAGTGGCCCCTGAGAATGATCTGACAGGAAAAATTGATCATTACTCGTCATTACTCATCATAGCCATTGCTTTTTTGATTCAGCAAATTTCAAACAAAAAAAATAGGGTAATCATGTGTCTTGAGCAATAGAAAGACGCATAAATGCTAAGAAAGTGTTTAAGAAGTTTAGTATATTGTCTTGTCTAAGAAACGTAATCATAGTTACCCTATTTAGGTTTATACTGGGTTTGAATAGTTGTAGAATAGTTTTCTGTGATTTAATGCATTAGCTGTAAGCACCTCCTATAGCATTCGTCATCTTTCCTTTTTTCTTGTAATGCACATTGTTCGAAATGAACATTTGAGCAAGATTAGGTCATTCATTTCGCATAGGCAATAGACAACTAAAGCCCAACATATAATCTAACAAACATGCATTGATTTCCGAAGAAAAAAAAAAGAAGACTTTAATTCTCAAACTAAATAATCATTTATTCGTGTTGATCTCGATCTTCCTTCTCTCTTTTCTATGCTGTATTAGGGAACCATGAATGATCCAAGATTATAGCTTGATCAAAAGCAAAAAAAAAGTGTAGCCTCTACTTGTTATGGTAATTTTCAAATTTGATTGGAGGAGGTTGTTTATGCTTTTTAGTCTTCATTAAGCAATTTGTTTACAAATGTCTTTAGCATGGTCATAGATCGGACGATCGCTATCAATTTTTTTTTAACCTAAAATTATAAAGCACAACTTTTTTTGAATTTAATGATATTTCCGTCATTTCCTTGTAATGAGCATTCTGATATATAAAATAATCAATGTGTTCCCCCCTTGTATCTTTATTTTTTGGTAGCGTTTATTTAATTTGAATCTGAAATCACTATCACAACGCAATCAAAAAAAAAGAAGATCAAGCCAAAAGCATACTGAAGACTCATCTCTCACTCTACATTGAATTTGGAATGTTGAGTTAGCCTTGTAGTGCATCTTGTTGGATAGCTTATATCAATAAAACAGTATAAGGATGATCTATAAATTCGAATCAAGAAAATGAGAGCAATAAATCAACGTACTCTGATTTGACAACATGAGAGAGTCCAGAGGACTGGAATACTCGATTGAATTTGGAAGAGATTGGAACTCAGTGTTTCAAGAAGAAAGGGAAATTCATGCAGTTTCAATGGTGTCTTTGAATAATACTGATTCACGACTAAACTACTCAGATATGACGATAGCTCTTATGCGTTTGACAACTATATATTCAAACTCGGGCTATCAGAATCGCTTTAGACACACATCTGGTTGATCTTCTCTTTCTTTATTACAGTAGCTATACTAGGGGCACCTTCTCTTGAAGAGTATTACTAGTTGCGCTTTATTTCACTATGTCGTACATAAGATACAATAAGATGTCATATTTTGGTAGTGAGGTGTTTGAATCTTCGTATGTCTACATCTCATATCAACGATAAACAGGATTGCTTGTAGAAATCAATAGATACAAGTACTACACTAGTCACTTGATTTAAGAGTGATCAGTTTGAAAGTATGACTACTTTCAGATAAAGCTGCTATTGTATACTTTATTTGAATCATGAAAGAGACATTTGTTGCTTGTTGAATATAGTCAATCAAATTTTCATAGAATATAACACTGTATATCATACATGCCCTAAATAACAAATTTTGTAATAAACAAGGAAAAAAAACAATGCGCCTACTTTGTAACACATACAGTCTGGTATGCTACATTTCAATACTATTAGTGACTAATAGAAAGAACTAGTTTTTATGCTTGAAAAAAAGAGATAGAGAGAGATAAAGAGCTACTCCTCAGGGAGACAATTAAATTGATTGCTTTGATAGTTGCTGTTCTGTATCCAGACGAAACTGTAGTTTGATAGCGAAAGCAAAAAAAAATTATAGATAGTGCAAACGGATACTATGAATTGTAGGTTCTCGGTATGCATTAACAACACTGTAAATGATGGAACCAAATCTTTTCATTGCTTTGCATCCAGAATTCTTTAATTGACAACATTGAGTTATGCTTTATTGTATTGATTTGTTAATGCCTGTTTGTTATTGCTAGCGTGATAGCTGCTTTATTTAAGAGTTATCTATACTCCCTGAAGTTTGAACTTTTAAGCTGAACAATGCTTAGATTGATTACCATTAAAAGGGATTGCACTCTCCAAACTAAACATACCTTCTTGAATTAAACCATACAAAGCAATTGATATTATGTATGAGTTTGAGTAATGAGATCTATTACCCTTCAGCAGACAAAATTAGTATTTCTAGATTACTACACGCTTTTAAGTTGATGCCTTTAAAAATAAGCTCAAGTAGCTCCTCTCTCACACACACACACTCTCTTTTTTTCTCCTTTTTATCTGATAGACTCAGCAAACATTAAACAAAAGAAAGTCGCATTAAGTAGTGCAGCTCATATCATTTCTTCGTCCTCAATTTGTTTTCAGGATATTTCCTGAGCATTGCAATATTATTACATCTTAAATTTGAATTACTACACTAATGCATATCTAATTTCCAGAAATAGTGTAATTATGACATGAAACATTTGTTTGTTGAGGCTAAAGTTGGGTTCAATTTGTTTTAGGACAGATTTTTCCCGAAGGTCCTTCAAAAGTCCAGCCAATCAGATCGTGCATTGTTTTTCTCTTCTTTTCTTGAGCTGCTAGTACGCTAAAGCGATGGATTGTATCAGGTATGCACAAGTTCAATCTAGAAGAGAACTGAGTTAATAATCCTAAGGTTCTCTCGTTTAAGTTACGGGATAGATTGAACTGTTCTTGAAAGATCTATCTCCAGAATCAGTTGTGTAAGACAATAGTATTCTCGTAACGAAACGAGAAGATATTGAAGTGCAGCTAGCCAATAAAAACACAAATAAATGCACAATTAAACATAAATAGCATAAACGCGTGAAAAAATAGAAAGAAAGAAAAAGAGAGAGAGAGAGTACAACATAACTTTCTATTGAACAATGATATTCCCTTCTAGGCTCCGGCAACTGCATTCAGTCTAACCTGTATTTGATACAAAATAAGCTTTTATTAAGAGAATGACCATCTCTAAAGTTTACATAGCCTTATCAGAAAAAAAAATTCACCCCAAGAAGGACCATAGCTTTAGAAAGGATGCTCAAACATCTATTGACTTTATTCCCTATTTGATAACGATAGACATTAGAAGAGTTTCAGGTAACAAAGTTGCTTGTGCCCATCATAGATTTTATCCAATTTTTTCCCAGTAAGATTTTCGTTGCCCTTTATCGGTCCCGTCAACTGCCTTCGTACAACCTTCTGTTGATTTCCATAACGTAATTTTATACTCCGTCAAGCATAACATAAAAAAAAAGATCTTTCGGCCCTACTCCTTCTCCTATTTTCTTCCCATTTTTTTTTCTTCTATCAACAATAAACTACCATGGTTAACATTCAAACAATTGCTACTGAACCTTTTGATGGTCAAAAGCCCGGTACTTCTGGCCTTAGAAAGCGTGTCAAGGTATTTCAACAAAAGAACTATACTGAAAACTTCATCCAAGCCATTCTCGAATCTATCCCTGAGTCAGATGGTGGTGCTAAGGGCGCCACTCTCGTGATCGGTGGCGATGGTCGTTACTATTCTGATGAAGTTCTTCAGGTTATTGTTAAGTGTAGTTTGGGTCAAGGTGTAAGTGATATAACGCGTCTTTATGCAAAATGTAATTAATTTTTCTTTAAAGGTCTCTAAATTGATTGTGGGTCGTAATGGTATTGTCTCTACACCTGCTGCCTCCAACTTGATTCGTAAGCACAAGGCTACAGGAGGTATTCTCTTGACCGCTTCTCACAACCCCGGTGGACCTGACAATGATTTCGGTATCAAGTACAACTGTTCTAATGGTGGACCTGCTCCTGAATCTGTCACTGACGAAATCTATCAAAAGTCCAAGACTATCAAGGAACTTAAGTTGGGTGATGCTCCCAAGGTCGACTTTTCTCAGTTGGGTACTCAAACCATTGGTTCATTGACCATTGATGTGATTGATGGTGTACAAGACTATGTTGAATTGATGAAGACCATCTTTGACTTTGATGCTATCAAGTCCTTCTTTGCTAACAACAAGGACTTTAAGATGTTGTTTGATGGTATGAATGGTGTTACTGGTCCCTATGGTTACCGTTTGTTTGTTGAAGAATTCGGTCTTCCTGAATCCAGTGTCATGCGCTGTGTTCCCAAGCCTGACTTTGGTGGTGCTCACCCTGATCCCAACTTGACTTATGCCCACGACCTTGTTGAGGCTGTAAAGGAACAAAACTATGACTTTGGTGCTGCCTCTGATGGTGATGGTGACCGTAACATGATCATTGGTCAAAACGCTTTTGTCACACCCTCTGACAGTGTAGCTATCATTGCTCACTATGCCAAGGAAGCTATTCCTTACTTCAAGAAGAACGGAATCCAAGGTTTGGCTCGTTCCATGCCTACTTCTCAAGCCATTGATTTGGTTGCCAAGAAGATGAATGTAGAACACTTTGAAGTGCCTACTGGTTGGAAGTTCTTTGGTAACCTTATGGACGCTGGTCGTTGTTCAATCTGTGGTGAAGAATCTTTCGGTACTGGTTCTGATCATATCCGTGAAAAGGATGGTGTCTGGGCTATTCTTGGTAAGTATTTATATGATGGTATGTTGACGTCGGTACTGACTTTGAAATGGTTTAGCTTGGTTGAGTATTTTGGCCTATGTCAACAAGACAAAGAAGGCAGGTGTTCAAGATATCCTTCAAGATCATTACATGACCTATGGTCGTAACTTCTTCTCTCGATATGATTATGAAGAAGTAGATGGCCAAGGTGCTGATGAGATGGTTAAGAGACTTCGCGATATGATTGAAAAGAAGGAATTGGAAAACAAGACAGTAGGCCAATTCACTATCGATAAGGCAGATGACTTTGAGTACTTGGATCCTATTGATGGAAGTGTCTCTAAGAAGCAAGGTATCCGTATCATCTTTAAGGATGGTTCTCGTATTGTCATCCGTCTCTCTGGTACTGGTTCTCAAGGTGCTACTGTCCGTCTCTATGTTGAGAAATACTCTAATGATACTTCTGAATATGTCAAGGATGCCCAAGTTGGTTTGAGACCTTTGATTGATGTTGCCTTGGAACTCTCTCAACTTGAAAAGTTCACTGGTCGTAAGGAACCCACTGTTATTACTTAAATTAGTTTACTTTCTATATATACACACACACTTTACATATCTTCATCTATATCTCTACATTCTTTAAGAAATCATGTAATTCATGCTTGAGCACTTCAAATAAACATTGCATTTATCCACCATCAAAGTGCATAGGTATTCATTCGGTCAAGATGACGCGATTAGTTAGGTTTTAAAAGTTGGCAGTGCATACAACTGTAGGACCAACATCTGCTATAAATCATGCAACTTTAAGAGTATGAAGTCTATGAATGATCAGAATGAAAAAGAATAGGAGTTAATGGATTGGATGCTATTGAAATAAAAATGCTAGCATACATAGGGCTTGGTAGCATTGTGGCTCTATGTAACACAGCCTATATGTGTAATAGAATCTACTAGCAAAGAATTACGTTTACCTTAAAGTTACACTATTAGTAGCTTTAGATAGAAATGTTGATTTTCTTTTTCTAGAAATAAGAAAGAAGCACTACATATACTTAATCTCAACATTATCAATGGAAGCATTATAAAAGTATGCTGTTGAGAGGAAGAGGTTGTTGTGTAGAACAAGTGGTCAAATATTCTCAATCAACTTTTGATTTTTTCAGAATAGCGCCCTAAGTCAGTTTGTAGTGTCAGCTAAGCCTGTCATGAGTGAAAAAGTAGATTTGTCAAGATATGACCAGCTATAACAATGATGATATAATAGGCAAAGGAATGGGCCTATCTCTATTTGAAGCAAGGATGAAATCCTTTTTTTTTTTTTACTAGAACATGAGAAGGCTTAGACGCTTTCCAGATAACTCGCTCCTTATTCCCTTTACATGTCCCACTATAAATAGTGACAATCCTCTAAAAACCCACGAGCACATCTAAAATTAGTAGAAGAAAGCCTCACCGCGGAAACTGGCCATGGAATCAGACTGAACCCTTTTTCTCACCAAACTATTTCCGCGGCTTAAAATGAGCGTGAACTTGAGATAAATTTAGAATCTAATTGTATATTTTTAAATTACTCTCTATCTCTCTCTCTCTCTCTTTTTTATTTGTTATATTTTTGTTTATTTAGTACAATGGCTACCATTATTGAGACAAAACATGACCTGGGGGAGAAACCAGAACCCAAGCAAAAGCGTTATAAAGTAGGAAAGGCTTGTTATACTTGTCGTGTCAAGAAGATCAAAGTAAGATGACCTTCAATTTCTTGATGATCACCTAACTCATCTTCTTTTGTCTCTACAGTGCGATGGCATTCAACCATGTATGCAGGTAAGAATAAAAGTCCATTCAATAATGGCGTCTGTTTAATTCTCTCTCTCTCTCTTTTTTTTCTTAAAGTTGTTTTTCTTTTTTTTCTATAGTGTAAAGGTAGATAGAGAATATTAGACAATGAAGAAATTGACAACTAAAATTACTCAATTCAGCTCGAAAAAGACCTTGTACATTTTCTAAGGATGGAGTGATGGAAAACAACGAATCGATGACTGAATATCATTCTGTGGATCAGCCAAAGTTACCACCTACCTCAAGGAAATCAACAACACCACCACCACCGCCACAATCTCATTCTATACCAGCTATACGCCAACTAGATGCACATCGTAACACAAAGACATTGGCAGCCATCACCACTTTAGGTCGGCTACACAAATTATATCCTGGTGAGGGCAGAGAGGGAAAATGGGAGCTAAATCAAGCTAAATTATATCAGAGTACAATGCGTCTCAAATCAGAGGATAGCATGGTTAACAACAATAAATCCAGTATATTGCCTGATAAAGCAACTCAATCGCGACTTGTCAATCTCTATTATGAGCATTGTTACAGCCTGTTTCCCGTTGTTCTCAAACGCTTATTCTTTAAGCAGTGGAATGCACCTATCCAGACAGATTCTTGCTTGCAAAGCCCCTTGTTATTAATGACCATGTTTGCACATGCAGCTGAAGAGCAAGATGAAGCAGATGGCTATTTCAGGCAAGCCAAAACTATCCTGTTTGAAGCTTACCTCAACCAACCTAGTAAAAGTACGGTAATTGCATTGATTTTGATGTGCCTCTATGAGTCACAAGAGAACACATATCCTTCGACATATTGCGCATTGGCTTTGCAGATGTGTCTTGATCTTGATCTGCATAGCTCAAAGGAAGAAGACTGTGATCTGAAAGAATTAGCAAAGCGTATCTGTTGGGGATGTTATGTTTTGGATAAGTTCATACACCTACAATCAGGTCAGCCATGGACATTGAGCAGCAAGATGATTGAACTCGATATGCCTTTATTTCAACCAGGAGACGACGTAACTGAACACAATATATTAGAAGGGTTTGTGGCCACTATTCGCCTCTTTCAAACAGCAGAGCGAGTACTCCAGCCATCAACAACACCTCAACTCAATCAGCCTGTACTTAGAACACATACACAGGATCAAATGTCTTTAAATTCCAACAATGAACTTCTGTATTGGCTTCGTAGCCTACCCTCTCACTTGCAATGGGCACCTTCTTCTTCCTCCACTTGGTCTTCTTTGGCACAAGTGGAACCCAACAATACTATGGTTGCTCATCTTCATATGCTCTATAACTATGTTGAACTTTGTGTCTTTAGGCCCTATCTTTCTTCCACTGTCAAGGCAATATACCAGCGTATAGCCACTGTCTCTACCAACCTCACTCAGCTTGTCAGCCATTGTTTAGAAAACAAAGGCCGGGTCTTCAATTATGCTTTCATGAACCATGTATTGATTGAATCTCTCCTTATTCATCTGCGCAATTGCGCTTGCGACAATATTGCCCTGACACGACATGCTCGTTTATGTTTTCAACAGTCCATGCATGCCTTCAAGTTACTCTTGTCTAACGCCAAAACAGATTCAGTCACTCAACACATAACTCAGTTTGTTGCTCAACTAGATCAGGCAATTCAGGAAGCAGATGCTGACACAGTCCAGCTGTTTTCAGAAGATGTCATGACACCCTTTGTTCTTCAAGGTCTTCATAACCGGTATGATGAGGACCGCTCAACATGGTCCAAAATGGACTATTTCGCTCATAATCTTGTTACTCCTCCTACTGTCAAATCAAAAACGATCCAGATGTCTTCTGCTATGTTTGTTCATAATGATCTGTTTGAACCAGAAAATCATGACTGGCGAGCTTATTCGACAAGCAAAAACCCATTAGATTTCCTAAGTACCCACTGGCCTCGACCTTCAGATAAGCCTATCTCTTCCTCTGTACAGAATTCACCTAAGCCACCATCAGATACCAACACCACCTATGCCCCTGATCTGCTATTGGATCAATCCCATTCCAACGATATTGCAGCACTTGTTGCACAGATTCGAGATAAGGAAGATAACAGCGATGATTGGAATACATCTTCATCAAACACAACTCCAGTCATTATCTCATCTGCTGAAAATACAGCCAACGAAAGTAATAACCTCATCTATTCTTTGCTTTCAGATCAAAGAAATACACCTACTCGAAGGCCAAGTGAGCAGAAACAATACAGTGCTTTTGCTCAACCTTATATGAACGTCGGCTTAGGTATCTATGCATCAGCCCATCAGCACCATAACGACGTGATACGACAACATTTACCCATCACAACTAACAGACCAGCATTGACTTCTCAACCACCACCCTAATTTATTTTGCCCAAATAAAGCAATTTTTTTAAAGTTTTTCCATACAAAATATCGCGATTGCTATTTTGGATTACGTGATGTCATTGTTTGTGTATAAAAAGCATAGCATTTATTTATTTTTTCATTTCTGCCTTTTTCTTTTATTTTATTTTAAATCTTATCATGGCTGAAACTTTGTTTGAAATTTTTAACACAAAAAAGGATCTTTCTCTTCCTGCCATCATTATCCCTCAATCTTGTGATGTGCCCACTCAAGTCAGTTATCAACAACTCTTGGATATCATCTATGACTTTTCACGCAAATTAGCTGCCCAAGTGCCTGCCAGCGCTTTGGCTCCTGGTAGCTCTGTTTCTATCAGCTACCCCAATTCATTGGAATTCAGCACAGCTTTCTTAGCATCTACCTTCTTGGACTTGCTTGCTTCTCCCTTAAACCCTGCTTACACAGAAGACGAATTCAACTTTTACTTGGAAGATGCTAAGAGCAGTATCATGATCTTGCCCAAGGGCTCACTTAGCCAAAAGAACAACCCTGCTGTCTTGGCTGCTCGAAAGCAAAATGCTATTGTAGTTGAAGTACACTGGAATGGTCGTGAGATGGAAGTAAAGGCTGACTATCAAAAGAAGAAGGAGGATGGCCAACGTCAAATTGATACTTTCCAACCCCACTCTGAAAGCCCTGCTCTCTTATTACACACAAGTGGTACAACAGGTCGACCTAAAGGTAAGCGTTAAAACGGAACAATTTAGACTGTGAGCGGAGGATGTGTGGTATTGATGAGCTGGTTAGGTGTTCCATTGACTCATTTGAACCTATTGACCACCATGAGAAACATCAAGAACACTTATGAATTGACCTCAAAAGACCGTACTATGCTTGTCATGCCCTTGTTCCATGTCCACGGTCTCTTGTGTGGGCTCTTGGCTACTTTCTTAACTGGTGGCGCTGCTGTCATTCCTCGTAAGTTTAGTGCCTCTCACTTCTGGCAAGATTTCAGTCAAAATGGATGCAATTGGTACACAGCTGTGCCTACTATCCATCAAATCTTGTTGCAACACCCTCCTGCTCAAGTACCAGCCATTCGTTTTATTCGTTCTTGTTCTTCTAGTTTGGCTCCCTCCACTCTGCATGCTTTGGAGAAGCAATTCAAAGCTCCTGTCTTAGAAGCCTATGCCATGACAGAAGCCTCTCATCAAATGACATCCAACCCTCTTCCTCACCATGGTCCTCATAAGCCTGGATCTGTTGGTATTGGCCAAGGTGTTGAGGTTGCCATTTTGAACGAACAAGGTGAACCTGTTGAACTAGGTGAGGTCTGTATTCGAGGTAAGAATGTGACCAAGGGTTATCTCAACAATCCCAAGGCCACAGCTGAGTCTTTCCACAAGAATGGATTTTTCCGTACAGGTGATCAAGGAAAAAAGGATAAGGACGGTTATTTGATTTTGACTGGCCGTATCAAGGAATTGATCAACCGTGGTGGTGAAAAGATTTCTCCTATCGAGTTAGACTCTGTCATGTTGAGTCATCCCAAGGTTGCCGAAGCTGTCAGTTTTGCTGTTCCCGATGAGATGTATGGTCAAGAAGTACATGCAGCCATTGTGTTGAGAAAGGAAGTGAAGGAAGATCATGCAGCTATCGAACGTGAGTTGACAGCCTTCTGTCAATCCAAGATGGCCAAGTTCAAGGTACCTAAACGATTCTACATCACAGACGTCATGCCCAAGACAGCTACTGGTAAGATCCAACGACGCAAGGTAGCTGAGGTCTTCTTCAAAGGTCCTGCTAAACCTCAGGCCAAATTGTAATTTTTGTCTTCTTTCTTTTTGTGTATTGTAACTTATAAAATGTTTTGCCTCTCTCTTTTTTTTTTCGCGTAAATAATGTAATGGAAAGTTTTCTTTTTTTTTTGATGTCATTTCCTTCAGAAAAAGCTACTTAGTGCAGAATGATATAAAACCGGAAATTCAGGATACTCGCAAAAACGGCTCGGATAAATATTATGTGACCCGACTAAAAATAGCCTAATCAGATTTAATCTTATCAAACTATAACGAAATACAGTCAAAAAAAACAGCTTTCAAATAGCCGGTTTCTTTTTATTTAGAAAAGGGGGAATTTGCAAACTTTATTCAACAGTTAAACATATAGCACAAAAAAATTGTTTAAATTATATCTTTATGAAATCACCAGTATGCAAAATTATCATGGCTTATCTCTCTTTCACCTATATACATGACCACTCACTGCTCTGCAGTTCAATCTCATCTACACAGGCGCGCACTACTTAACAAGCTAATGCCATTTAACCTGCAACCACTTAGTATTGAATACTTTAGACCTAAGAACTGAAACATACTAGAGGTCAAGCTATTTGCGTCGGTTACACACAAGATAGTGTAAAATAATGCAAGAAGGTTGAAGATTTGGAAACATTTCAAATGTGAAGATCTAACCTTCATAAAGTCTTTCTTCTCTATCTTATCTGACATAACCACCAATGGTGAGCATACAAAGATATTGATTGCTACGAGCAATAACACAAAAAGATAGATACAGCAATCATAGTTATCAGGGAATAATGAGAATAAAGAATAAATACAATTGTATAAGTAAAGATGAATTTCTTTTGTGCTTTAACTACACCAAATCAAGTTGTATGACCAGCCTTAAAACATCTACTTTTGTTTCTCTTATAATATCTTTCTTTAATTATGCCAACCTAATACATGAGGTTTCTTGGAATATTAAGGAAAACGGGCCAGTTCTTGTTTCCTTAAACAGAATTCGTAACGACCCTCTAGGATACAGAAGACATCTTGACAGCAATTCCCCTAACGAACAGTTACTTGTTGCTGAAGGATAAGTCAAGCCGTTGCTGAATGAAGCATTTTGCTCAAAAAAATTCAAGAACAGCATCTCTACTCTAAGCAAACACCGGCAACCAAAGAAGCGTATACATCTGCTTACAATCCATTGCATCGTAATCATTTGCTATATGGTGTTGCAACACTTATCGTGAACCATTCTTGATAAACATGATTGTTGTTGTGTTTATAGTCGTATTTTGATTCAGTTCTGCTACATTGGCACAACAGCTACTTTATTTAAGGGTGTACATATCCTTGAGAAATGTACTTTTATATCGAGCATACTCTTAAATTAAATAGTATTTTAGCGCTTGAAGCGATTTTCAAGTTAGAATATTGCAATACTATACTAAGCATACCCTTAAGGTAAACACTCTTGAATTGAGTGACTACTGTAGTTGTATATGTATTTGTATACATGTTTTTGTTATAGTCAAGCTGTCTGTATTATCGGCTTCTAAAAAAGCAAACTTAAGAAAAGACATTCTTTATTCACTTTAGACTTAGGGAGGTTAAATTCACATTTCTTTAACTCCAATGAAAGGTTATTGTCGATAAGATTAATAAGGGAATCATAGTCTTTATTGACATTTTAAAAGCCAGGTACATAAATGCGAGTGTGAACCACATTTACTTCATGACAGTTATCTTCTGGAATATCGCTCTCATGAACGATACAAACAAAATCTGTCTCATGCTCCAAGACAACCATAGGATGATGCCAGACTCCTTGATGATAATTGATGCCTTGTTTTGAACTTGCTACAAAGGCTTTCAAAGTAGACATGTCAGGTCGATCATCAGCACCATTTAAGGCAACAATTACCAAATAGCCACGCGTTTGGCCATCCGTCATAGGTATAAATGCTTGACTAGAATAAGGATGACGTTCCAGCAGTTTGACAGTAAAAGGTAATTCTTTAGCAGGACGGCAATGGTAGATGCATAGATTCATTTTCCCATTCACTTTTGGGAAAGTGTTAGTAACCAAAGCTACATGATGGTATTTTTCAGCTGTTCCTTGATTAGCACTAGTAATTAGACCTGTGGCCGTTGCGTCAATCACATCACCGTAAGGTGCATAAGCTTCTGAACTCAAAGGCTCAGCTTGAATAGTAGGTATATTTAGTGAAAGGTGCTGAGGGTTTTCATGCAAGCCATTACTACAAGGAAGTTTGTTAGCCTTCTCACTTGCTTGAGTATTTTTCTTCTTGTCTTTTCCCCCCTTACTCTCTATTTTCTGATCTTATGTGCCCATAAATGCTAATACGCTCGATATTTCCAATTGAGTGTTTCTTTACACGAATGGTGGTACATGCAACGGGCGAGTTGTTATTGAAAGCAAATATATTGCGATCCAACGCAGTCAGTTTAGCCCGATCTAATAAAGTAATCCACTCCAGGTTCTCTTCAAGTCCAGTACAATTAGGATCATAAACACCTTCGATTGAAACAGTCTCTAACGAAGAGTGACTGATGTCGATATCAATTCCGACAACATCTCCAGGTTGACCGAGTTTGATAACACACCTATTTTTTTCTTATAAATCGTTTTCTTTCTTTCAGAATGGAATAATGTTTCTATGAGAGTCTCACCAATGTTCAATATCTACAAAACCAAACTGTCTTTAGCAATATTTCTGTCTAAATATCGATGCTGAATCTTTACCTTTATCACAGTCTTTGCTAGGTTGAAGAATGGATGATTCTCCTATGAAAAACCCCTTATCTGCTTTAACAACAGCACTTCCTAACGCTGAACTTGCCAGGTCTAAAATCATGTTAGCCCCTTTTTCTTCTGCGTCTTTTTTTCTTCTGCGTCTTTTTTTCTTCTGCGTCTTTTTTTCTTCTTACCACACGTTTGAGAAAGAGGATGGCTAGAGAAATCTTTTGTTTCGACTCTGATAGCGTTGACCATTTGATGAAAATAAAAAGAATAAACGAGAAAAGGGTATAAGAACAAGAGAGCTGTAAAGCGAATGTTATCTTTTCACTTTACAAAAGATGATAGGCTGCTGATAATTGCGAAAGTCACACCAAGCATGAATGACAATCAGATAGCAAATATACCTTTGCGAAAATATATTCAAATTTTTTATTTTCTATTTCGAGGTTTTTGGGAAAGATTTTATGAGTAGAAGCACTTCAATGCAAGCTTTGGTATAAAATTCTGTTGTAAGAGTGCTAAGCTTATACCTATACGCCAAAAGTGCGTTTGAGGATTTTTCTGTTTGCTAACTT
Organism: Choanephora cucurbitarum; assembly: GCA_025331435.1. Taxonomy (NCBI): domain Eukaryota; kingdom Fungi; phylum Mucoromycota; class Mucoromycetes; order Mucorales; family Choanephoraceae; genus Choanephora; species Choanephora cucurbitarum. Next base: position 259,178 of record JAIWNI010000033.1, read on the forward strand.
GCATAGAATATTTAAGCTCCGGGCCGACTTTTGGCATGTAGTTGTATTTCTCTCTTATTCTTTCTTTGATTTTTTTGTCATGTCAAACCCACCACCACCACCTGAGTATATATTTCGAGAACATAAAAGTACGATCAACTATGTGCATATGTTTGAACAAGATCAGTACTTTGCTTCTTGGTAAAGCACGAAACTAAAGCAAGAGCTTTTCCTTCAAACTAAAAAAAAAGAAAACTGCGATCTAGCGATTCCGATGGTTGGATCGTGATTTGGAGACTAAAAACAAGAAGACCTATACATAAGTGGAAAGCTCATGAAGATAGCTGTTTGAAAGTGCTCACGATTGGTGTCGATAGAATAATAAGGTAACAAAGAAAGAAAGACAAACAAAAAGATTAGCCCACTGAGTTATTCTTTTTCTTTGTAGTCAGGGCAGAGATAACATGATCCATGTTTGGAAGTTTAGTGTTGAGAACAGTCAAGCGCCCGAGCTCACATCTTCTGTTGTTTACAATGCCTTGGGCTTTTGTAAGTTTTCGTGTTATCAACAAACCCAAGGTAAGCAATTCAAAATAAAGAGAGAGACAAAGAGTGAAAACGAGAGTTCTTATTTATACTGTCAAGGTTCAACCTTATTATGCTTCCCTTCAAAAGACGATATTAACATGGTAACCGCTTAAGATAAGCAACGGCTACACAAAGATATTAATTGAGAAAATCAAGTTTGATATCTATGACTTGACTTATCAGCACTATGTGCTGCAAAACATAGGAGCTGATGGTCGCACAGATAACGGTTTGCTTCGGCATGGAGCTTGTATGGCAGTTCAACTGTTTGGATCACTAGACACTTTATTTGTTGTAGCTGGATATGAAAGTGGTGGCATTGTACTATGGCAAATCGAGCAAGATCAAGCTAAATGTGTTTGGCACAAGAAGGAACATAAAGAGCCAGGTAATAACAAAAAAGAATTAGTTTGATTGCTTTAGCCTTGTATAAAAACCCGATGATTTACTTGACTGTATTAGTGTTGGATCTGGCTGTAGATGTATCAAAAACATTCATTTTATCATCCTCTGCCGACAACCAAGTGTACAAATATTCTGTCCAAACAGGTGATATTATCAACAAGATAACGATAAAAAAGTCGGGCATGGTAGCACTTAGGATACGCTCTGACAACAAGGTTTTTGCTTTGGGTGGATATGATGGAAAGTAAAGTGCAGCACAAGTATTAAGAGAGGATTTTCTTCCAATTAACAGATTGATATCTATTCTGTAGAATTCGCTTGTTTTCTGTAAAGACAATGAAGCCATTGGCTATCTTATCGTATCATAAAAATACTACTTATGGACTTGATTTTGGCACTGTAAACTATCACTGGCTGATAAGTGCGAGTCAAGACCATCGTATTGGTCTTTGGAACATATTCTAACGTCACATGGTTTTAGAACATGATAAGCAAGATTAATGGTTGATCTTTGGTTGGTTGCGATTGGCGTATCACAAAGACACTTCGTTTCCGAGAAGATCTAGTCGCAAAAGAACAAAATTAAAACTCCATTCCTGCGCATTTACTATCTTATTTTGCTATCTATTTCATATCTATATAAAGTAATGATGTTCTAACTTCTTTGATTCCATCATTTTACTTTTTCTTTTGCGTCTTTATATATACTGAAAGAAACCTATCCTAGCAGTTTTTCTCCAATTCATCTGATCTCAAAACAACTTAGACAAAGAAAATGGCTGATTCAGCAGTGTCATACAATTCAGGCGATATTGCTTGGGTCTTGATCTCTACTGCATTAGTATGGCTCATGATTCCAGGTGTTGGATATTTCTATTCTGGCATGGCAAGAAGAAAAAATGCTCTCTCATTGATCATGTCCTGTGTACTATCACTTGTGGTTGTCAGTGTACAATGGTTTATATGGGGGTATAGTTTGACGTTCAGTAAGACAGCTACCAATGGCTTCATTGGCAACTTGGACAATGCTTTCTTGCGTGGTGTCTTTGGTGATCCTTCTATTGCCTCTGCTGCTGTTCCAGACCTTGTATTTTGTATTTTCCAATGTATGTTTGCTGCTCTGACACCAGCTCTTGCCATTGGTTCTGCAGGTATAACAAGATAAATTACTACTCATATGTCTTATGCTTACATCAAACCAATTCATCATTAGCTGAGCGTGCCAGACTTTTGCCAATGATTATCTTCATTTTTATCTGGTCAACACTTGTCTATAATGTCGTCGCAAGTTGGACCTGGAACGTCAGTGGATGGAGCGCTAAGATGGGCGCCATTGATTATGCAGGAGGTGTAAGTAATTGAACATTATAAAAGAAAAAGTTCAAGAAGCTTACTAGATCTCACATAGACACCTGTTCACATCACTAGTGGTTTTGCCAGTTTAGCCTATGCCTTGATTTTGGGTCGTCGTGAAGGTCATGACCATAAAAAAGAAGAGTTCAAACCTCACAACATGTCAAATGTTGTTCTTGGTACTGCTTTGCTCTGGTTTGGTTGGTTTGGCTTCAATGGTGGCTCTGGATTGGCTGGTAACCTTCGCGCTGCTATGGCCTGTGTTGTAACCAACTTGGCTGCCTCTGTAGGTGCCATTACCTGGATGCTAATTGATTACCGTGTTGAGCGCAAGTTCTCTGCTTTAGGTTTTTGTTCTGGTGCTGTAGCTGGTCTTGTAGCCATCACGCCTGCCTCTGGTTATGTTGGTCCTGCACCTGCTGTAGCTATTGGCTTCTTGGGCGCCTGCGCATGTAACTTAGCTTGCCATTTAAAACATCTGCTTCGCTTTGATGATGTTGCTGATGTGTTTGCCGTTCATGGCGTTGGTGGTTATATCGGCTCCTTATTAACAGGTATCTTTGCTGAATCTTATGTAGCTGCTTTAGATGGCACCGAAATTGATGGTGGCTGGATGAACCAGCATTGGATTCAGTTGGGTTACCAGTTAGCCGAAGCTACTGCTGGTGCCTCTTACTCTTTTGTTGTCACATTCATTATCTTGTACATCATGAATAAGATTCCTGGCCTCTCGCTTCGTGTAGATCGCGAATCTGAACTTCAAGGCCTAGATGCTGCTGAAATTGGTGAGATGGCATACTATCATGTGGATAAGATTGTTGGTGTTAATCAAAGCACTGGTGAAGAAACTGTCATGAAGCAAGAAGTTGCAAACTATAATATTGAACCTCAAGCTCAAGGCACTATGGGTTCTGAAAAGCCTTATAGTCATGATAGCTTGAACAACATCTAAAACAACATTCTTTTTCTTGTTTATTTATTTATCCCCCCTCCCTCTGTTCATTTATTTAATACCTCTATCTAATTCATCATTATCTGTATCATAAACCATAGCTTTAATAATAAAGAACATCTCATGAACAAAAAAGAACATCAAGTGTTGAATTCAATTTATATTTTTTTTTTGGAACTGTGCATATATAGTAGTCGCTCGATTTAAGAGTGTTCGGTTTAAGAGTATGCTTAATATAAGAGTATATTTCTCAAGAATATGCAGACTCTTAAATAAAACGACTATTGTACATAAATCTCGTTACTACTGTTATAATACTAGTGCAAAGTTATTACATCTTGTTTTTTTAATAAGAAAATAGTAGTTTAAATATAGCTTTATGTGTCATATAAAAGTATTTGCCAAGGTGAAGATTGGTAAACTTGTTTCATTTTGAGTCTTTGAGGTATAATTTAATAAAGTATTACATGTAGACTTAGTTGCATTTGCCCTTTATACAATCTTCTTTGCAGTCCTTTTGTGTACTACAGCAAGCACCTTTAATTCCGTTACCTTTCTTTTTACCACGATAGCCAGCTTTACAGACAGAGGGTGTTTGTGTAGTCTTCGTGGTTGTATTCTTTTTTGTAGTAGATGGTGCCTTTGTAGTAGAAGACGACTTTGTGGTTACTCTTTTTGGCCCATTACATTTACCCTTGATACATTCTTCTTTGCAGTCAGCCTGGGTTTTGCAGCAGTCGCCATTATAACCATCACCTCTCGCTTTACCAAAGAAAGCACTCTTATTAGAACAAATAGGAGTAGCAATTGCAGTAGTTGTAGCATCAGCAGTTTTAGTAGTAGCAATTGTTGTAGTTGTTATAGCGGCAGCAGTTGTAGTGGTTGTAGTCGTAGTCGTAGAGTCTTGACCGATGTTAACACCACAATAGTAAGCAGAACCATTTTGAAAGTCTTCTCCTCTACGACACTTGATGTCTAAAGGGTAGCCCGAAACTCTCAAGTGATCAAGAGTGTTGCCGTCATCAAGAGTTGCATAAGCGGTTAGTGTAGGGGCGCGTACGCTGCTTTCGCCCATACAAAGAGATTTTGTAGGAACAGAAGGATTCACAGATTCACCATCAAAACTCAGGGGTACACATGGATAGCCACAATCACTTATATCAAAACATGCAAGATAGGGATCACCTAGACGCTCAGGTATAAACACATCAACGCGCATCTCATCTTGCTTAGCGGCAGCAGCAGCACAGAATTGAGAGAATCCTAGCACAAGCAAAGCGGAAAGAGTCAATTTCATGTTAATAGAAAGTTGGAAAAAATGATGCAATGGATGGCAAGAAGCAGAGAAATATAAATTATGTTTTAGAGCCAACAATGCTACTTTTATACTCTTTCAGGGATGGACTGAATTGGGAATAGAAGGTATCTGGAAATGAAAACACAAAGAGCAAAATGGCAGATGTAGCAGTAAATTGGAGTTACTCATCTTCTTTTTCGGGGGAAATGCAAAAATAGGAATAAAGTTCTATAGGTATTCAGAGCGCGTTTGCACCGATTATCTGTATTAATCATTCATGCTTGTCGTGATGAATTACCAGTTCAAGTGCTTCCCGCTTTTGGAATGTTCGTTGTCTGATCCTTGTGTTACATGTTATATTTAATCTATTTTCTTTAGATCAAGTCAGTATCAGAAGCTTTCCATCAAAGAAAAAAGGAAACAGATCTTTGAACTATTCAAATGGGATTAACTATTTAATAAGATTCCAGGATGTATTCGTTACTGAATATAAGCTATTGCAAATGAATCGAAATATTTATAATCTGAAAATTCTATATTTGACTTGAACGACGATCAGTGTAACTATTACACTGAGTTAATTTTCTAAACATGGCAAAAATAAAGACAGAAACTCGAGTGCAAAAAGGCAAACTATCCACTAAGGATCTATTTCGAGCATAGTTGATTCATGGTTATGCTAATCATCAATTAGCTAATCTCAATAAGCTTGTTTTTTTTATGCAATAGCCGTCCGATTCAAGAGTGCTCGATTTGAGAGTAAGCTCAATCTAAGCGCAATGTTATAGAATAAAAATTGCTTTGAGCGTTAAAACGTCATTTTGTTAAAGAACCCTTATATTGAGCACACTATTGAATTAAGTTGATACTCCCAAACGGAGCGATTACTGTATTGTTTGTGCATACGGCGGCAATTGGAATTTCTACCCACTATTACTGATACGTCTTTGTTAGATCGCAATCAAAGGGAAACAAATTTCAATGAAACTGTTCAGAATTTAATAAATGAAACTTTCAACTCGTACAATAGAGCTTGGCTATTGTGAGAAGAGCGATAATGACATCAAAAGCGTGCTCAAATGCTGTTCTTGACAAAAGCAATGCTTGAACTCTACTCAAACAGGTGGAAGCTATATGATACTCCTTAGTTGCAAGGTGTACTGTTAATTGAATAACTCTACTCTTTTCTCCTCTATGTTAGCATGTATCACAAGAGTTGCTTTACTTGAAAACAAAAAGCTAATTGAATACGCATAAGTTTAATGGCCTCTGTCATTTCATTACAATATTGAGATTTTTGACTTTGGACTTTTACGCTAAGTACATACTCTTATATAAGCAAATATTCATCATCATGAGTAACTTGAAGAACACACAGTTAAAGCATGATTTATTTGTTTGAATAGCTAACGGTGTAAGAGACGCATAGCTGTAGCTGAAATTCGATTTTACCGAGAACCTGTCATAACTATGCGATATGCTTTGTCTGCAAGAATGACTTTGTTGAATTGTGGATGTGTTTGTCATAGTTCGTTTTCACTTGCGTATTTTAGACCTTTCTTTTTTTTTTGCAGTAAAGACATCTTACTCGAATCCCGTTTCAAAGAGATTATTCCTCAGATTCACATCCGTTGTTATAGGTTTTCTTCCATTATTAGAACAGAAAAAAAGACCAACAATGCAAGTGTTTAAAATCTTTTTTTTTTTACATTTGATTGATTAATATCATAGTCATGTCTGAATTTGCTTGTTAAAGTGAATTTTTTCCAAATCATGCATCATCCAAGATTTTTCCTTCGCTTAAGTTCTGACAGCTAGTGTAGCCTGAAGTTTTCATTTTGCTCTATTTGATTTCAACTCAAAACCTGTAAAGCCACTTGTTTAAAACAAAGCTTTTTATATTTTTCTATGAAATACATATAACATCCATACATCTGACCCGAGAAAGAGGCTATTTAAAGGAAACAGCTTGGCGGATTTTGTTCAGACGCTATAAGAATTGCCCTTTGTCATGTCAATGCAAGATATTCACATCCGATCTCCCTTATGATTCAGCCTTCTTCGAAGATCAAAGTCTACGAATAAAGCCTCTTTCTTTTTTCTGAATAAGCATGACTCGATAGCATTGGACCAAGAGAGAGTTGACAATGGACACAATCTCAATTGACAAGAAACACCTACACAAATAATTAGGATGGAGTCTACTAGTTATTGGCTCTATTGCCTTTTCACTGTCTAGAAGATGTTGCGTTGATCTAAACAAAGGTCTGTGCTACTTTCCTTCAAGTCACATGTTCATCCCCTTTATACAGTCAAAGCATAGCACTTATACGTATGAAGAAAGGTTTTGGTTCTTTGGAGTATAATCAAGTTAAATAGACTCTCATTTGTGAGTTGCTCAAAGTAGATCAAAACAAATTTTGGGCAAGAACTAGCAACTAAAGATTATATCTTAATCCAACAGCAAGTGCGAGTCATTTGTACTATAAGATTATCTCTCTTTCTTTATTTGGTCGGCAATGGTCTTCAAGCAAAGTGAGGATTCGCACTTATTAATTTAGAACTACTAAAAGTCAGTTACTGTTTGATTTGAGCGCTTTCTTCTTTGTACAAAGGAACAAATCTTTTATTATATTGTTTAGAAGATCATATAAAGAAGCTTGATTGTTTCGTTTTCTTTGAAATCATCTACCATAGTTGCTAATAGACAAAATGGGTGTTCATCTTCATGACGCCAAAGAAATTTTAGCCTGAAAAGACTGAGGTCATGCTTTTTTTTTTTTTACTAGAGAGATTGTAGTACAAAAAGCCTATTCTTCTCTCTAAATAAAGTAATTGCAGAAAATTGTAATATTATGCTTTTGGGCAGTGGAGATTATTTAATAAAGGTAGAATGAGCACCAGGTTTATAGTTGTCCAACTATACAAAATGGATGTGATTTAAGTGTATGTGATAATTCAGAGGATAGTGTTCTTTATAAAAGATAGTGTTCCTCAAAGACTTATGTAATATTTTATTGATAGTGTTCCTTCCTTCAATTAGGTTAGGATAATGTTCAATAATATAACTTATATCGATAGTGTTCGCTTTCAATAGCAATAATGCTCAATATAAGATTTTAAGATTACAAAGATAGTGTTCCTTTCGATTAAGAGAATATTGTTCTTTATAATACTTCAATTGATAGTGTTCCCACAAGTTTTAATAACCAATGAGATAATGTTCAATGAAAGATTTGTAAACTAAACTTGATATTGTTCCTTATATTATAATAGGATAGTGTTCAAGGTTAGGCCTAATTCAATAATGTTCTTTATGTAATAAAGATAATGTTCAAAATAGGACTTCAAAAATAAAATAAAAAGATAATACAAAGTTATAAAATGGATAGGATCTAAGAATCCTTAAGGTAAATAATATGAGATGATTTTATGAGAGAGAAAGTCTGTCTTTTATTCATTGAAATTGCTTGGCTATTTATAAGAAAAATAATATCATTGTACTACGAGAAAATTTGAGATAGGCCAATTATTACAAAATCGACCCATTCTGAGTGATTTCAAACAAAAACAAAAAAAAATCATGCCACAAAAAAATAGAGAAATTGATTATAGACCATAGAAAAGTAAACATCCTATTTTATCTCTATCACTCTTCTTCTCCTCCTACTTTTTTAAGCCTTTTCCCCATTCAAGCATCATGATAACAGCAGATAGTACACCTCTTCCTCCTCCTCCAACTGAAGTAGATTTTCTTGTTGTAGGTGGTGGTCCAGTAGGTCTCTTAGCAGCCAACTTAGCCGTTCAAGCAGGCTTCACAGTGCGTATTTTAGGTAAACTGAGAAATGAAATGAGATAGGTAAAGACAATCTAAAGGTGAAGTATAGATATTGAGACAGAACCAAATCATTGGGGTCGTGGTGATTGGATTCATGGTCGAACACTTGAACTCTTGGAGCGAGCGAATCTAGCCTCTGAACTTCTCAAGACAGGTGTCAAAGTAGAGAAAATGACTTCTTATAAGAATGGTACTATTCAAAAAGAAATCCCTTTTGTGCCTGAAGATGCCGAGTCCAAATATCAGTAAGTAATTGACCTAAACGGAAGGCTTGAAGCAACCATTAAACCCTCAAAAAAGGTTTTTGCTATGTGTAGGCCAACACATCACTGAATCTAGTCTTCAAAGCCAATTATCGGAACATGATGTTCAGGTCGAACGTCCCTCAACAGTAGTCCAAATGACGCGAGAGGCTGAATCCACTTATCCTGTGGTAGCTACTGTGATGCATCTTGGCAAAGGGTCAGAACAGGTACGCTGTAAATATCTTTTAGGTTGTGATGGTGCCCATAGCGATATTCGACAACAGTTGAATATTGCTTATGAAGGTACAACCACAGAGACACATGCAGGTGTCTTGGATGCCTTGATTCGTACCAACTTTGCTAGTCGAAAAGAAGTATGGTAAGTTTTTTTTTCTGAGGAAAAAGAAAAGAAGTGATGCTTAACAGTATTTGTTTTCAGTCTAGTTCAAAGTGATCATGCTAAAACCATTAGTATGTTCCCTCGTGAAAATGGATTGACGCGTATCTTTGTTCACTTCAACGAAAACGAACATGAGCTTCGGAAAGAACAACACAACCGAAACAAGATTCAAGTGGAAGACATTCAACGTGAAGCCAAACGAGCACTCTTGCCTCATCGTATTGAGTTCCTGGGCATCTTGTATTGGACTGTATATGTTGTAGGTCAGCGATCTGCCTCTCAACTCGCTTCAGAAGATCACCGTGTCTTTCTCTGTGGTGATGCTGCTCATTCTCAAAGTCCTACTTTAGGACAAGGTGTGAATACCGGTTTTGGTGATATATTTAATTTGGTAAGTAAAAATGGAAAACAAAAGTGAGAAAGAAAATTTTCTTATTCATTGCCCGATAGATCTGGAAGATTTGTTTGATAGAAAAAGGACAAATGAATCGATCCTTATTGTCTTCTTATCATTACGAACGTTGGCCTATAGCCCAAAAGGTACTAGAAGTGGACAAAATAGCCTCTAAAGCAGCTGCAGGTCATGAATCAACTGATTACTGTCAAGTGGTTGAGAAGCATCGTTCTTTTACTTCTGGCTTTGGTATTCACTATACAGCTCATTCTCATCTTGTGACAACATCCGAGGAGGATGCTAACTATCACCTTCAACCGGGTATGCGAGCACCTAACTTCAAAGTGTTTAGTGTTCAGACAGGTAAAAAGATTAGGCTGTTTGATATTCAACAAGCAGTGCCTAGCTGGCTTACATTCACTCTGCTTGTACTGGTGCATGATATTCGAGTGACTCATGAAGCTGTCAAGACATTCAGAGAACATCTTCAACCTCATCAGAACGCTTTCCCTGCTACGCAAGTGATGCTTGTTACAACTAGTACAGTGGATCAAATTCAATCAGTTGCTATGGATACCAGCTGTCTAGTGATGGATAAATTAAATCAAGCTCAATGTCATCGTGCCTATCACCAGACAAACAAGCATTCTTCAAACCATTTAATACAAGTGGTAGTAGTTAGACCAGACGGCTATATCGGAACCATTTGTCGCCATGAGAATGATGGTGTTTATTTAAGTGAACAAGTAGCTCATTATTTCAACCAACTCTCATTATAGAACTGATTATACATCGAAATGAAGGAATTTCTAACATAATAAAATGCATATTAAATACCGCCAAAAAAAAGAATGATCCACTTTCTTATGGTTGACTGGAACTAACTCTTTCCTTGCAATCTACAGCTTCTCAATTCAAGCATTTGTCATGAATTGCTCTCTATCTATTTGAAGAGAACCTCTCTTCCATGTTGAGTAAAAATAATGAAGGCAGTCGTTCAGTCATATGTCGAACAAAAAGACTTCTTTTATTTGATCAATCGAAGTTATTCCACACTCAACTTGAAATGATAAAGAACTGGGCAAAAAGCGGTCATACTTGTGCGAGTGTAAACACCAAAACAGCTTTATTTTTTACAGAGTTGAATCGTCAAGAAAAAGTGATTGATTGTTGCACTAAGTCGAGTCAATCTAATTGCTTGAGTTAGCAAAGTTCATTCAGACAACTGAGTCGCTAATAAGCAGTTATTACTTTAATATTTAGCCTTGTGGATAGTGATGCAAGTCTATAGAAAAGAAATTCGTCACTTAAACAAGCTGCAGGTAAGTTCATATCTAAAAAGTTGAATGAAGTGAGCAAGTAAAACGACAAGCCATTAATTGAACCTTCTTTAGCAGTCAGGAGTAGAGCTTCTTTGTTTTAGTAGAAAACTAGTTGCCATATAGGCTGATGAACATATTAGAATGAATACATATGCACATCTAAGATACAGTCATCCCCCGATTTAGGGAACGGTCTTGGGAAAACCGACGTTCGTTTGACGCTAAAGATCCCTGCTATTGCGCTGAGAAATAGAGGACAACTTTGATTTAGGGAACGGTGTCGAGGGAACAAAAACCGTTCCCTAAATCGGGGGATAACTGTAACTACTAACCCAAGTGTGTCATTCAAAGACTGAGCGATAGATGATTCAAACAAGGCTGCAACCAAAATCAGTAATCTTTGTCACAAAAGTAGCTCAGAATACGAAATCAAGAAAGTTATGAATAAAAGATATATTCATTTTAAATGATACAAAAGTCAACATAGACTTCCACAATGCTTGAGTAAACAGAACGATTTTGTACCAACCACACACCCGTTATTTATTTGAGAGAGTATACAAAAAGAAAGAAGAGTAATAGAGAAAACAAAGAAAAGAAGAAAGAGAAAAAGTAATGGAAAAAGGAAGAAAGCGATTGAAGAAAAGGATTCTTTGAACGAAGATTAAAAAAAAAGAAAGAACACCAAAAAAGAAAAAAATCTAGTGACAAAAGAGAAGCAAAAGAAGAAAGAAAGGAAGAGAGAGATAGCGAAGAGACAGAAAAGGACGAAGCAAAAAAAAAAAAAGAATACAAAGAGAAACAAAGACAAGTTGCTCTAAAGAGTTTTTTTGTTTGTTTAAAAGATGAAAGGAGATTAGGGTTGACTTTGTTTCAAGCATTTGAGTGTTCTACCTACTTTCGCCAATTCATCTCTAGAAACAAAGAAGTTGCTGCCAATAGCTTCGATCGGAATAGCTTATCTACTGGCGACCAAGCTGTGAAGTCATGAGTAGTAGTCAAACAAAGCACAAGACAGTTCTCAACAATAAAAATGCAAGAAATTTATATCTGCCTCAATAGTTTCAAAGAGTCCATTTTGTACTTTATGATGATATGTTTTAGGTGGACTTTTTAACTGCTTGTAGGTATCATCTATAATGTGCGCTGTACCAACCTTAGATTTGTTCAAGAAAAAAAATATCAGTGTCAATACACAAATGACAATCTTTTAAAAAAACTTTTGCTCACAGAGAAGATTCTTCAATAGCTGCTATTGCCTCAGATCTAGTTGGTAGGATACCATTATGAAGCTTTCTAGTATTACTGAAAGCTCGAAAGCCTTTTAGAGGTAGTGAAACACATTTTGATCCCATTAATTGGTTTCACATCTTTAGACACAAAAAAAGAAACAAATTTCTAAATAAATACTCACTCATTATGAACCGACTAAAATTCCTTTCGTTAATTGGAATAAGTAGGATTGACCTTTGGCAATTCCAGTAATAGTCAGTTAAGATAAGCTCTTCGTCTAGTTATAGCTAAATCTTTTAAGTATCCATAGAATCATTAGAATTCATTGTATTATTTAAGGAAACGTTCTATCTTCATAAGACTTAATGTAAGCATTTGCATGTTGTTCGTATGGTAGGCTTCAAACATTGCTTGAATGGCAGAATGGTGGTTTGTTCTTGTATCTGAAGACAAACGCATTTCGAATAAATCACTTAGACAGTCATGAACATTTTGATCAAGGGCAGACTTTATTTTAGTGGTAGAATTTTTGAAAAAGTATGATAGTCAAATCGTTTGCTGCTCCTAGCAAAAGAGTGTTCATTGTAAGAATATTCCCATAAGTACAAGCGTATTACAAATCGCACATTCATTGCAGTAACAAAAACCAGCATCTTCATTGTGCTCTAATCGGCTTTATTGACTTTCATTATGACAGTACGCTGAGCTCGTTTTTCCACAAGCATTTTTTTCTTTGGTTTCTGAAGACTACAAATACAGCATAAATGACTCACATAATACAGCAGGTTTGATACGAAAGGATTCTCTGTATAAAGTAAAGATTGTTCGTATTGTTGGTTGATTTCATTGATACTTTCAATAGTTAACTCCTCTTCCAAATCACCATTCCGAAGAGATTAGAATAGTTAGTTTTGCAACATCTACTGATGGTTTCTCTGCGAGAATTAATTGTTTAGATTCTTCAGTGGCACACTCTAATCTAAAATTTGTACTAGTATGGGTCCCTCCCTATGATCAAGCTAATAAGATCAAAGAGCATAGTACTGAAATACTTTTCGAATATGTTTTTTTTCTCTCAAGTCAAATAAAGAAGACTATAGCATTCTTATACTAGTGTAAATTCTTGTCTGAGGATCTCAATAAATAAGCCAATTAAAGAATAAAAAGCATGATTCCTAAACGCAAATCACTGTATTTAATGCAAATAACCAATTGGAATTCAAAAAGGCGACCAATGATTTTAAAATCCGACCAAAGTAGGCTCTTAGTTGGTAGTGGAAGACCTGTTCGCAGAATACCTTTCAGCGTTTTTTTTTATGTTTAATCGTACTTAGAATACCAAAAATAACAGTTGAAAATAATCCTAAAAAAGAGAGAGAATGACAGACACGCAAACTAGTTTATCAGAGATACCAGCTGAAGAAGCAGATATTACAGAAACTTTGCCTCATGGACATCACTCACCTCTACAAGAGAACCTTTCAGTTAACCAAGTTAGTTCAGAATCAGAAGAAGATGTGACTGAAGAACGAATAATACAGCCAGTTCACTTACCTCGCTCACAACGTGTGTGGGAGATGGATAGACAGGCACCTGAATGCAGACGATGCCATCGACGTTTTAATTTCCTAGTGAGAAGGCATCATTGCCGGTAACTTTTCTTTATGCTGCGAATTTTATTCATTGATGACCTAACAGTTCTTTTTAGTCGATGTGGTCAAATTGTGTGTGATCGATGCAGTTCTAATAGACTGAAGTTGCCTGTAGAAGAATTAGTGGAGGATCCAATGATATCGCTTTCACAATACCCTTATCTGGCTACTCAAACACAACGTGTGTGTGATAGTTGCTATAGAGAGCCTATAGTAGATCATAGGAGGAGAACAAGATCAACGGTACCCACTGATATGCGACGTACAAACAGTGCCCAGAGTTTGATGATTGATTGTCCAGTCTGTGGAAGGACCTTTTTGGGCATGCAGAAATATCAACAGGAAGCTCATTTACAGCAATGCTTAAATATCGGTAGTCCACCTGTTCAGTCACCACGTTATATAGGTAAGGCGAAACTTCAAAAGAAATCTTTATAACAGATGATCTAATATACTGTTGCAGTGTATGAGTTATCATCTGATTCAGCACAGATTGGCGATGAATGTCCAATTTGTTTTGATGAATTTGAACAAGGTAAAGACATTTAACTCATATTGATGATTTGATTAATATTCTATCATTAGGTGATCAAGTATCTCGTATGATCTGTCTATGTTCTTATCATCAAGCATGTTTGGCTTCTTGGTTACAAAGAGGAAAAGGATGCCCTGTTCATTATGACTCTATTCAAATCTAATATTATTCTGTAACATTATACCTCTCTCTCTCTCTCTTTAATTAAATACGAATTTGTTGCTTACAACAACCACATAGAGTGTCACTTAAATGACCTATGGAATTATGCAAGCCATGGATATATATAGGCTGATTAAAATACAATAGACTCAAATCAGTCAAGAAATCAATATCTAGTTGTGGATCTAAGCCTAATTGAACCATATCCTTTGGATAAAGATGAATGGTTGTCTCTCCTTCCTGTCTAGTCTCAATGATCGATTTTAACTTTGTTAGCAGACATTCAGTTAATCCATGCAATGACCTTGATTTAAAAAGCATGAGTGATGACATCAGTTAATGTAGACTGGTGTTGTACCTTAATATCCAATAATTCATGACCTCATGTTGATGTAATTCATTCGAAGCAGTAGTAGCCACTGCTTCAAATACCTGACTTGTACTGTTGATCTCAGTAGCATCTTGTTCTTCATCTTCTCTAAATGACAACAATCCTTGTTCTTCAGATCGACTGGATTGTCTACCTGCAAAAAGTTGTTGCCAATCCCTGTTAGCGGATGATGTTGAGGGTTGGTGATCGTATAAGAAGTAACAGACTCCAGTCCAATATGAAGCTAGCTGATGGATCCATCTTGTTTCTCGTAAAGCCTGACTAGGAGATTGTTGACATAAGATTTGATATCGTATACGATCTGCTTGATTGTGTTGATCAGAGTGAATGATGGGTGGATGATCATTTAACATACGATCACGGCGACCTTGTGAGGAAGGTAGAGTGATTAGCAAATCGTAAAGATCTGTCTTTACTTCAAAAATAGCATCAGGTGTACCTAATAATACAGTGTAAATCTATCTTGCTTACTTTTCTGAAGATCCAATATGACTTACAAGCAACATAGCCTTGATCCTTCTGCTTTCCTAATAAAGGAATATCATTTACACCTACTGTAAACATAGATTTCATAGATCGAATACGCCTATTCTCAAATGCGGCAGGAACCTGGCCCAAGAGATGGATAAGACGAACTAAAAATATTTGCAATATGTCAAATGGATAAGTAGCAAATTCCTTGGGAGTGACTTACCGTATTTGCATGCAAGCTCCATAGGTGGTGCATGTATCAATAGGATGCGCTTTTTCAAAAGAACTGCCTTCCATAGTACAAATATATTGGGGCCAAATTGAGATAGAAAGTCAGTAAACACATCCATGCCATAAGAAGATACTATGTTGGGAGGTATCGTAGAATGACCTGATATCATTTCACGTAAATTGTGGTGAACGCTTTTGTCTATAGAGAATGACATGCTTGGCTGTCTTGTAGGCTTTGGGATAGGAGCATCGTTTGAAAAATATTGAATCAAGTCATCCTTATTTAACTGATCATCCATACACTGACTACACTAAAGTAAGAGGCATGCTTTTAAGAGATAACAATTACTTACTCTAAAGCTTTTTTCAAAAAGGGAATATGTTCAGACACAATCATGTCATAGGTATCAAAAGGTTTTACAAGAACACCTATGGCTTTCATTTGAGCACCTCTCTCTTGCTCACTTGGTCTATTCTCAAAGACACTCAAACCTATCAACTGAGGTTGGCGGGAAAATACGCTGTGGATTGTTGAATATATCTAAGGATCGGATCAATGAAATGACTTACATAACGTCAGATTCTATACGATGTAGACCACTACACACAGCTTGAAACTCGATGCCTTCCAAGTCAACATCTATTACCATCAGCATTAGAACATGCACATGTCCATCTGTAAGCCCCCCACTTGAAATTACCTTGTGGATACTGCCATTCAATCACATTGCCTCTAGTGACATCAAAATGAACTATAAAAATAGCAACAAGGTTGTTTTTGATACTTTGTTTTGGTCAAAAAATACATAAAGGTTGACAAGTCAGAAATATAGGAATAAAAAAAAAAAGAACGCATACATTGGCGTGTCCGATTGCATACTGTAACCTTGCTTTTATAGGACTTGGTAATACTGGAAAAAGAGTGGAGAAAGAAAGACAGAAAAGGAAAGTGTTTCCTATAAAGAAACAAATAACAGAGACATCCGTAACATAATTTTGAGATTAGCTTTTGAGACACATACACTCACACATTATGTGTACTTTTTGCCTTCAATAATTATGAGAATGACTCTGTTCGCCTCTAAGATCAATGTGATCTTTGAAAGACACACATTAGGATTTGATAAGATAATGGTTGTTATGCGTTGTTTACAATGTAAATGTTGTTAAATCAATGGCGTGGTTTATCAGAAACAATAACATCTAATTTTTGTATCATGTTTGTTGTATGAAGAGAAAAATAATTTCTTGAGTTGCTATGCTTCAAATAACCATAACACACATCCATTTATAGTGTACGAATCAGTGACAAGAAAGACTTGGTCCTCAATACATAATGTCTGATCATCAGTCACATCTTACATTGTCTATCATTTAAAAAAATTTTAAGTAAGGTAACTTGATAGCATTTCCTTTACACTGCAAAATTAGTTATAATAGCAATTCTTCTAGTTCAGATGAGACCTAAGGTAACATCATTTGGAAAAAGCGCATAACATTTTAAACTTAGAAGTAACATATAATCTCTTGCTAAACTAGCGGTACAAATATTAGAGATTCGAGTGTGTCACTCAATAGGTTCTCCTATATATTGTATGAATCTAAATAGAAGCAGACATAACTTACTTTCATAGCTGTATACAGTAACTAGTTTGCCGTTCTTGTCAAAACAACTTTTAGTATGTAGAATATTAATACACACACACCTTGTTTGTACTGATCCAATTCATAGGATGGCTCCGGAAACGACAAAGGGTATAACATGAGCAAGTGCAAGCTTAGTAACGAAGCTAAGATGGAACAAAAAATTCCTCAATAGTTTTGACCACATTTCAAATCAGCTTGGCATAACTGTGGAATTAATCTCAAGGTGTTTGCATTTGTTTCCAGTAAGATATTCGCCTATTGATATCTGCTAAAAGTAATTCGAAATTGAAAAAAGTTCTAGATTGTGTAGAAAGCAAAACAATTTCGAAACAAAAACTGTACATATGCCTATTAAATATACCTACAATCTTCAAATCAAGAAAGGTATTATAAATATAAATATACTTCGAATGATAGTAACATATTTTTTGTCTATACATATCGCATCATGTGACATAATTAGCGCCTAAAATAGTCTTGTTATGCAAGTCTGATGCAACTGATAAAATGATTCTCCTTATGACCTGTAGCCGTCCCGCAATTAAGCTTGTGATGAAAGCTGCTATTTTTATAGTCATCTCTCCAATTTAGTTAACGAAAATTAGGGAACGATTTGGATTTAGAGGACAGTCCTGAGGGAACCAAAATTCAATTAACGGTGAATATTTTTGCTATTTCTTTGAGAAATAGAGAACGACGTTAATATAGGGAACGGTATCGAGGGAACCAAGACTGGTCCCTACATCGGGGGATGACTGCACTTGGGCTGGCTTACAATTAAAGCATTTTGATGACTTTTGATAATTTTATTGGCAACCATAAATGCATTTAGCGATTTCTGGACATGAATACGTAGATGCTACTCTTTAACATAATTGGCTTTATCACACTTATATGCATTTAAGGCAATCACTCAATCGTTGAAAAGATGCTCGGGATGAATAGAGAAGAAATTATATAGAAAATATCATCTCCATAACATTTCTCGCATCCCTTGAGGTAGTTATCTCATTCAAGACTTGAATGAAAAATTAATGGAAATTGTATTGTCAACTTCACCATCTATGCTTGTTAATATATCAATTACTAGTAACATATGTTTAGGGCATGCATTGAAATTCTCATGGTCTGTACTAGCAAGTTTTAAAAAGCATAGAGCAAACACTAAAACAGAAACAATGAAAGAACGAAGTGAAAAGAAAGAGAAAGAGTGAGAGAAAGAAATAATTATCACAATCATTCCCTTGAAAGGTTGCACTCAAACTAAGACTGATCCAATGAGATACTCCTCCTCTTCAGACAGACAAAGAAGTCGCTGATTAAGTGCCATCATTCAGCTTACGACATTGAATCCAAGTAAAAGACAAAATATTGACAGCGGCAAGAGAGTAAAGCATCAGTTTTTTTGTTCCTCCGTAAGCTTGTAATTATGCAAGTTCTTAACAAAAATGTTTTGTATCCACATGCCATTAAAGCGCATAACTAGATAGTCTTAATTTAATACATACTGCTTATAGTCATATTCCTTACAACTTGACAGTTGGTACTTAAACCGCATTTACAACTGACTTCAGACAAATCACGCGTAGCTTCAATCTTTATTGTTATGTCAATATTTTAGTATATGACATGTGAAATAGCTTTATTTAGGCAGAAAGCGCACTTAGACATAGCTGTGGCTCAGTACTTGACTTATAGTCTATAGAGTTGACTTAATATGAGATTGATTTATTCATACAACACTTGTCACTCGTAAGACTCTCGATCCACTTTACAGTCTATCACTGGCTCATGATGGATCAAAGTTAGCATAGTAACTTCACTGTAATCTATCCAGCTCATCTACTATTAATTAGACACATACGTTTGATAATAAAGAGCTTTCTCTCTCTTTCACTCCTTCTAAAATTATATGGCTTCTGGTCGTACTTTTATTGTCCTCTTGAATTTAAATATTAGATACGAAGACAAGATGTGTACTAGTATGAAAATGCTGTAATCTTCTTTTATTTATATCGAAAAAACTTATTGTAGAAATTCTTGAATTATCTAAAGTATTTATGATTCTTTGATTTTATTGAGTTTGGTCATGGGCGGGTAAGGGTGGAACTCATACTAGTACACATCTTGTCTTCGTATCTAATATTTAATTCTGAGGTCGAAATGAATTCTCCCAGAATTGCATGAGATCCTTAGACAAGAATGTGTACTAGTATGAGAATGCTGCTTCAGACTATAGAAAATCCCCTGGAGCATCGAAGAAATCGTCTTCTTCCGGATCCATAGTGGCATCGTCATCTTGTAAAGAGGCATTGGGGACAAGTGGTGGTTGAAGTGAGAGGACAGCGTTGGTGATGTCTACCTTATTTATATGATCACGTCGATAGTATATGTCATCATATACTGTTTCCGAGGTCCAGTTGTCTTGTGTGACAATGTCTTGTATAAAGATACCCTGTTGTCGTGCGATAGTCGATGCGAGAGAGTGGACAGACACCGATTGGTTTGTTGACTTCTTAACAGCTTTGCGAAGATAACTACGGATGGTGGATATCTCCAGTGCTTGAGTGGGTTGACGGTGGTTCAGGAATAAGCGGTCTGGTTGTGGTTGGGAAATTGCGAGCTTAGGATGACGTTAAAGAGACTTGATTACTGCGATGGGGCAAAGTCGTTCATCTTTATGTTTAAAAACCTGGCAAGTCTTGATAATGTAGCGACCTTGTCGTTTCTCCTTAGATTTGTATATCTTAAATTTTATTCTGGAAGCGAGAAATATTACCGAAGATCTTGGAATTCTATGGAGATCAGATGGGCGCAGGAAGGCTGCCATACCAAGAAGGAAAGCGACTTTTTGTTGTAAGAGCCCGACGGCTGTAGAATTAGAGGATGCAATGTTCCTAACACCGATTAACTCAGAGGGGAGTAAATCGACGTTTTACTCCCCTGAACTCACTCCCTGATAACTCCCGAGGGAGTGAGTTTTTTCACTTTCTCCCTTTCGCGTTGCACAGACAAATTGAGTCTTAACCTTAATATCCAACACAAAAAGACGGATTTGGATGTTTGTATTCATTGCTTTGGCCTCAATTTAGACTGTTGTGTTCATTATAATTATCTCAATATGGTATATATTCTTCTGAATATCAAAAAAATAGCACTTTGATTGGGCTTTATGGGTTATAATGACTGGCTTTTATTTTATAGAATATATACCCCGATGGGGCTGAATGTATTATAATTGTACAGGCTTTCTAGGAGCAGGGGTACAGCTCATGGGAAAAATTTGAGCATGCCTAAAAGATGGGCCCACTCTGCAAAGCAGAAGTATTGACTTTCTATACAACCAAAAGGGAAGGAAGCGGCTAGAGACAAGTACAAGCGCTTGAATGAACAGAAAGCGATATTAGAGAAGCTCAAGACACTAAATGTATCAAAAGTAGAGTTAATATAAAATTCTAACAACAAAATAAATGTATAATTACCATTTTACAAGCAATAGATATGGAAGGCACTATTTATACCGTAAGGACAAACCGTCTTCAGTGTCGTCAGTACATTTTGCTTTCTGGAAATCTAATAGTCCAGCCTTGTCTTCAAGCGACTAAAAATGCTGCAACAAATAAGTAAAAGTATACTATAAGATATGGTAAAAACCTACTATAATCAAGACAACAGCATCTCCAAAGCAACTAAATGAGCATATAGTATCAAGACATAGAAAACGCAGAGCTAAAATGAATCAAATATGATTAGGTACGCGTATCTTATAAGGCGTATTGACTAACTCTTACATTCTAGTTATTCAGAATTTTGAAAAAAGAAGAAACAAAATAAACAAAATCTTTGCTCTTGCTTTTTTTTTTGTCCGCTTTAGCCTTAAGAAAAACTTTGGCTTGGAAAAAAGAAGTGTTTTCCACGCTTGGGTGTTGTTTCTCAATCTGTGTTC
Organism: Choanephora cucurbitarum; assembly: GCA_025331435.1. Taxonomy (NCBI): domain Eukaryota; kingdom Fungi; phylum Mucoromycota; class Mucoromycetes; order Mucorales; family Choanephoraceae; genus Choanephora; species Choanephora cucurbitarum. The sequence continues at coordinate 280,219 of JAIWNI010000033.1, forward strand.
AAAAACATATTGAGAATAGTTTTAATTGTTGCACTTTACTCTCGGTTTGTAAGAAATGTACAACATGAACATAAAACTCAGAAATCGATATCATTTTTAGAAAGTTGAATGCCTAAACTGTTCTAACGGAAACTGAATTTGTTCTTTTTGGAAGCTTGTGCTCAGAAAAAAACGTAAATGGATATCTGTGATTTTTAATGTGTAACTGGTGGCTTAAAGGGAGTGAGTTTGGCCTTTACTCCCCTCAACTCACTCCCTCGGGAG